>CM034358.1:26676495-26806067 GCA_019925275.1 Mytilus edulis | reverse complement strand
ATCTCCTCATAATTTTCTAATATAGTTCGAACAAAATGGCTGCAGAACTTCAGGAAAAAGAACAACGCCCAATCGATAGCAGACCACTTCCTGATGGCAAGAAGTTTCACGTGTTTATATCCTACAGTGAAAGTGACAGATCCTGGGTAGAAACAGTAATACAACACTTACAAAATGATTACAATTTTAAGTGTTTTGAACATTCAACTGATTTTATACCAGGAAGAAAAATAAGAGAAAACATAGAATATGCAATATTGAATTCTGTGAAAACACTATGTGTTATAACGGAAGACTATAATCAGAGTTTTTGGTGTCAATTTGAAGTAGAGTTTGCTATACTAAAGTTGCTAGCTGAAATGAAAGAAAATGTCATCATCCCAGTTTTAAAGGAGGAATGTGAGATACCTGGCTATCTTAAACCATTTACCTACATAAATGGCACTGGAGATATGAACGTATGGCTTCCTAAGCTTGCATTAGCCATTGAAGCAGAAGGTATTATATCTTAACTGCAGTACAAAACTGTAGGTAGTACATACTCCTGTTTCCCTTCTCTTTTTTTTACAAAAACATAAACTATTTTAATATCATTATATAATAGGAAAACAAAAGAAATATCATGAATACTGATCAAAGAAACACACAATATTTAAATGTTATCATGAATACTGATCAAAGATGCACACAATATAAATGTTAGAATTACTAGTAGATTTTGCTGTTTTATCTTCTAGATACATTAATTTAAAGGTCTATATTATGAGACAACTACCAACACCAATTCATAAGACACGTTGTATATATTATCAACTACAAAAGAAAAAAAACCAAAACATATCAATACGTCCAGTACGTCAGAAAACGTTTCAATTTCCAGGGGAAGGGTGGTGCGACTTCATGGTTCGTTTAAAACGATGTAATGAAATTTCAAGCGCCACGAGTCTGAATTGAACATAGGCCCTGCAGCAGTACAACCATTGACCTTAACAACTACACCACGAACCTTCACATCTCTATTGAGTCCACTGTATCTTGACTCGCAGCTCTCTATGGGTGTTTCGAATAACATTTTAAATCTACCAGTACATATATATGTAACACTCAGAAACGTGTCCTTCCCCCCAAACGTGTCCGATTCCCCAAAACATGTCTAGTTGAAAACAGCGCCAAAGCGTGTCATTTCAATAAACGCCCAAACGTGTCTATTTCTCAACTAACCCCCAAACGTGTCCATATCAAGCGTTATTTGGTTATTGCTATTTCATTAACGTATACTAATTTTACCATTTCATAAAATATACACAAGGCATGTTAGTACTTTTTCAAACCGGAAGAATTTAACTGGGTTAAGGTGGGGGCGTCATTTCGGCTATATCGTATGTAAGTTGTAAGCAAACATGTTGAGTTTAAACTGTACAGTTAACGGGTCAAAGTGTCCCTTTCTCTGCACATTAAAACTTTAATGTTCTCTCTAATTATGCATGCAATACTTGCAACTAGACAATACGCAACCAGCTGTCTAAAGTTTATCTTAACAATAGAACAGTAAAATCATTAAAACATGTATGTTCAAATGTCAAAAAATAAATAAAAACAGGTAGCCTATGTTCTCTCTAAATAGAACTGCAAAAAACTTTAAAAAAAAAAAAAAAAAACCTTGTATGTTCTCTCTAAATATGCATGAAATACTTGCAACTGGACAATACGCGATCATCAGTTTAAAATCATCAGTTTAAAGTTAATTTGTACAGTACAACTGTAAAAACATTTAAACTTGCAAAACTAGTGTGCATTCTAAATATGCATAAAGTACTTGCAACTGGACAATACATAATCAACAGTCTAAAGTTTATTTATACACTACAAAATAAATTTGCAATTAAAACCGGCGTTGATCACATAACAGTCATTTTCTTAAAATAAGAATCTATAAAACTTATGCATGAAATATTTGGCTCTGAACGTTATGTTAACAATTAATTCAACTTCAGAATTATGTGTTTGTTCGCTCTAAATGAATATGAAATACTTGCAACTGAACAATAAACAACTGCAGTCAAAGTTAATTAATAATAATAGAATAATTTTGCAATTATTATAATCATTAAAACCTACATCGAACTAACTAAATCTGATAAATGACAACTTCATCACCTGTGTCTCCCATCATAGAATTGCCGTAAACGTTATCAGCGATTTTATTTAGGAGATACATGTATTAGCGCAAAACGACGTGTAACGTTTTGGCGTTAAATATTGGACACGTTTTGGCGAAAAACAATTATCGGACACGTTTGGGGGTTATGAAATCAGACACGTTTGGGAAATATTGTACATTTCGGACACGTTTAGGGAGAAAAGACACGTTTGGGAGACTCGGACACGTTTGGGGAAAAGGACACGTTTGGGAGTGTTACATATATATACAGGGTACACTATCTATGATGGAAATTATTGAACGTAATTTTTTATGTGACTAATTTATATATTAATTTTATGAACATATATGTATTTCAGGGGAGCAATATTTTATGAACATATATGTATTTCAGGGGAGCAATATAACCATGAATTAGCATTAAACCGAGTAAAAAATGCAGGTAATATAATTGTAATTGACCAATGAAAATGCAGTTTAATATGCTACCTATATTACTGTCGGGTCGTTCTCATAAGAATGTTCGCAACACTTGTCAGATATTCGGAATCATCTAGATATACCCATGTACTGTCCATAACATTTTTGCCCGCTTTTCATATCAAAATTTCATTGCATGTAGTTTTTTGAAAACTTATAAAATGCCTGCTATTTTTTAATAGTTCAGTTTTGAAAGGATTTTTTTTTTTAAAGACAACGAAAGGGACATAGTAATGGTGCCACTAAATCAGCCCCGGTAAAATTTGTTCGAAATTAATTGCCAAACTGATTTTGGAAGCTGCCATGTTTCAATTGTGATGAATTTTGTATGTTTTTCTAATATCAAAACTTTGAAACATCATATTTGATTGAAATGTTATTTTTATTTTCCATTACTGACCATGACGCTAATGGTTATCAACAGTTTTTTGTTTGTTTGGCGAAATTGAAAAAATGGAGTTGCATATCGGAAAACAAACATGAACGTAATTATAGTTGTACATTTTTGCAACAGTATTTATAATTGTTTAATGAAGCCACGAAATTTGTTTTTAAAATGTTAAAAATAATAAAACCATCATTCTTTTTTTTTTAACAACAAATAAATTATTTATTCTAAAGATATCTTGTTACAATTAAACTTCACTGTCCAAGCGCCAGTGGAGTATTCCTGTGAAAAAACTTCAAAGTTGCCAGGAACATACTCAGAATATAATAAACAATATTACATAAACTATTACAATATATTTAACTTATTCTATTAAATCAATTTCTTCAAATTTATGAAAAATACATTTTGAGAAATTATTTTGCTTTCATTCATAACCCTTCTTACATGTAATTCCTTAATAAACAATTCATACACATCTATATATTTCAATTTTTGCTCTGAAACATAGTATGACTTGAAAATGCAAAAACCTAAAACTGTCAAAAAATAGTTAAAACCATAATAACCCTTATCTGATACATGTATTTTGTATCCAAATATTAATTGTTTAACTGTATCTTACTTTTAACATTGAGTTGTGCAAGAAGATGTTCCACTTTATCCCAAAATTCTTTTAAAAAAGAACATGTTATAAAGAAATGAAAGTAATCTTCCTCTTCTGTTTGACAAAAATTACATTTACTATTAGTAGAAATTTTCCATTTAAATAGTAATTGCTTTGTGGTAATAATATAATTTAGCAGTTTCCATCTAAACATTTTCATCTTATTCTCTTTTAAAAATTTAAATATAAAATCGTTTACGAATGACATATTTGGCTTGCTATCTAGCTTTAAATTGCTTGTCCAAATATTGATACCAATCGGCTGTGTATTTTTTTGATCTACTAGACTATTATATAACATTTTATTATAGATATCTTGTGCTTGTATTTGTTTATTTCCCCATCTCAAATTATCCTTATTAATACTGATTTTACTCTTTATAGAGTTTTCTTTAATTAGAACTTGCTGCCATTCCTTTGGGATGGAAGATTTTAATATTGTTAACTCTGCAATCCAATTAGACTTATTGCTTAATTTTTCTAAAATAAAACCCTCTGATAACTTTCCCTCACGATCAAGTATGTCGTTGATATAAATCAAACCACTTGCTACCCAGTTTTGAAAGAACAAACTTTTGTTATAATGTTTCACGTAACTATTTCACCAAATACTCTGTTTTCTTATATTTGAAAAAATTATCTTTACATTTTGTAAAACCTCCCCCTATTTTCACCCAGCTTGAAATGACTTGTAAATAAAAGTCTGGTATATTTTCAAATTCTTGTAGTGATTTAATATTATCTAAATTCATGTTAAAGACAAGACAATTTTTTCCCAGATTGTTGAAATATTTGGTAGGAATAATCTTCCAGTTCGGCATAGTGGTTGAATTAAATTAGGAAACCCATGAAGCTTTCAGTGATGTAAAATAGCTATCAAAATCAACCATTTTTACCCCCCCCCCCCCCTTTTTGATAATCGCCAATAAGTGTATTTCTTTTTACTTTGTCATTTTGTCCTTCCCAAATATATTTAAAACAGCAGCTTTCAATCTCTTTTATGTATTTGTTTGGAACAATACACGAAGTAGCTAAAAATGTAAATTTAGGTAAGATCAAAGATTTTATAATTAAAAAATTTCCAATTGTTGTTAATTTTCTTTTTTTCCATGCCTTCAGTAAGGATTTCATTTTATCAATTTTAGGTTCCCAATTTAACTTCTCATATTCGTTTGTGTTGTGACCAAAATAAATCCCTAAGGCTTTAACTGGTTTGTCTGTCCAGCGTATTCCCCCAATTTTATCTTTACTATGTTTAAGCGCCCCTATCCATATTCCTTCTGTTTTACTACGATTTAATCTCAGACCTGAGAAAGAACCAAACGTTTCTATTATATTCATAGCATTTGATATGTCGGTTTTTGAACTACAAAAAAGAGTTGTATCATCCGCCAATTGAGATATTTTTATGTTATGTGTTTTTTTATCAATAGTTACTGTAATTCGAATACCTTTGATGTCGGGGTTTTGTCGTCAAAGCCATAATTTCTACTGACAAAACAAAAAGTAAAGCAGATAAAGTGCATCCTTGACGGATTCCTCTGGAGTTTTCAAAAATCTCAGATACCCATCCATTATTTATTACACATGTTTGTATTCCCTTATTTAAAGTTTCCACCCATGATATAAATGATTCATTAAAACCGAAATGTTTTAAAGCGCTTAACATGAATTCCCATAAAACCATCATTCTTGTGCCTGAAATACTTAACTGAATTGAACCAGCTATTGTTTATACTAGTATTACGTCATAGCTTTAAACAAATAAAATTGCAAAGTTGGCGAATTTTTTCTTGGCCGTTTTTTTAGTCATTTTGATGTTAATAAGGTATACAAAAGTGAATAAATAACATGAAAACAAAAATCAAATTAAACTTAATGATCTACTAAATATAATGATAATCTCTTTTGAACGTTCTTTATTTCTCATTTGCATATGTATTTCTATACTTACAGTGAACCGAAATCGAAACCTAGACCTCCTTCATGAAGAGACAAGTCATATCAGTTGTAGAGGACCGGTTTTTAGGTGGAAGTATGTGCCAGAATCTCTTAGTATAGCACCAATGAAGGTATATATCTGTAAAAAAAAACCTGCATAACCATTCCCGTTCTGTTTTTGAACATATACGTTATAGACTATGATTTGTTCTTGTCATGATCGACGAAATAGGTGCAACTAGGGACGCTTACTCTGAGATCACATTTTGTTTTGAGCAGTGATTACTCTGTTTAATCAATGTGATTTCCTTGCAGTATATTGTGAACTGTTATATGACATTTTCTGTTTGGCGTTTTCCTTTTACCCCTGATGTTTCTGCCCAAACATTTGACCTGACTTTGACCTTTGTAGCTCATTTGGCACAAAGTGTAAGTATGAGGCACTAAAAAGTCATTTCCTACATTTCATCACATGCCTAAATTAAAACACTCCAGGGGTAATATGTGATTTATAATGTATATGACATAATGAACACATTAATAAATAGATTAAAAACCAATTCTTCAGAGAACAATTGAAGGTCTTTCCACCTCGATATTAAGAATGAATTTTAAAAAAAAGATGTTAGAAAATGTCACTCCTTGTAATTTGGTACCTCAAACTGATATAAAAAAAAATAAGGTTAATAGGTATATGCAGAAGACTTAATTGTCTACAATGAACAAGAAAGAATTTAAAGCAAACGTCAAAATCTAGAACGTCAAGTTGACATTTGACCTTGACCTTAATTTCAAGGACATAGGTCAGGGATCTCAAATCAAAAGACCCCAGGTCAATCACTTGTATGGTTGTGGAGAAATACCGATTTCAAATACAAAAGGGGAGAAAACTCACATAAGGATTGACCGAAACACTTCGACTGAAATGGGTTGAATTTGTCCCTTATTGTAAACAGTAATTTGGCAAACACATCATATTAACTGTTACAATTTCTTTTGAATAAAGATTACAAGCAAAATCCAAAATTTAGAATATGACCTTGACATTCAACCTTGACCTCAAATTCAGGGTCATAGGTCAGCGAACTCAAATCGGAGGGCCCGAGGTCAATCACTTGTATGGTTTAAAGAAATAATGATTTCAAATATATAAGGGGAGAAAACTCCTATAAGGGTTTACCAAAACACTTTGACTGAAATAGGTTGAAGTTGCGCCTTATTGTAAACTGCAATTTGGCAAACACATCATATCATTAACTGAAACAGTTTCTTTTAAATAACAATAACAAGCAAAATTCAAAATTTATAACATGACCTTGACCTTTGACCTTGACCTCAATTTCCTTCAAATGAACCAAGGACTTCATATTAAAAGACTGTAGTCCTCTACGATTTATACCATATGAATTGATCCAAGATATAGTCTATCTTAAATTTTCAAAGGGAAACAACTCCCATAAGATGTCTTCCGATCACTCCAGTCAAATAAAACAAATCATTCTCAAGACTATACAAACAATTTGGCGAAAACAGTTTGTAAAACTCTTATACGGTTTTAGAGATATAGCGATAACAAGAAAAAGGGAATGCGGAGAGACAACTTATATAAGACTTAGTGTTCGGTCACACAGGGTGAGTTTTGAAACCCCCATTTCTGTACAACATCATCGACCAAACATTCATTTGATATGTTGTAAAACAAAAAGGCATCTCAGACGGCAGACAAAAAAAATAATCAGAAGAAAAACAAAAGGTCTTTCCACGAAAAGTGGAAAGACTTATAAAAAAAGTAAAATCACAAAAATACTGAACTTAGAGGAAAATCAATTCGGAAAGTCCATATTCACATGGCAAAATCAAATAACAAAACGCATCAAAAACGAGTGGACTAGAACTGTCATATTCCGGACTTGGTACAGGCATTTTCAAATGTAGAAAATGGTGGATTAATATAGCGCTAACCCTCTCACTTTTATGACAGTCTCATCAAATTCCGTTTATTTACATTGATGCGTTAAACAAAATATTCAAAACATGGGTACATCAGTCATCATCGTATAACAATTTCAAAAGGAACAATTTAACAAAACAAAAACACATCTACTACCTACGAATACATTGATTGATTCGAGTGTCTGACGTCAGAAGTTTTTATACGTCACATAACTTTGTCGTTTACTGTGCATACAAACAATTTTAAAATTTTAAATAGGCAATGTTATCATACAGGGTTAAAAATCAAAAGTATGTGTAACGTGTACACAGGGTAAGCGTGTCTATTTCAATTTAGAATGTGTCCGTTACCAGTTTGCTACTGGATCAAAAATTGCTCTATTTACAAAACATATAACAAATAATCCTTATTTAAATATTAACGTCAATGAACCAAAATATGTACAACTGATCTTTGCAATCTTTAATAAACTATCTATAAACTATTCTACTCAAAATATATACACTGGTACAAATTTGTACTCTTACAAATTTGTCCTGAGTCAGGAACAATCTTGTCCTGCTGGTACAATAATGCACCCTACAAGTTTACACACTTGTCTTTATTCCGTCGGTACAATTATGTAATTTACAAGGTGGTCACACAGACTCACACTTGTCCTTTACGGTTCAATACGGTTCAACTTGTAAATGTACAAGTCCGTATTTTTAAAAGAGGGACGAAAGACACCAAAGGGACAGTCAAACTCGTAAATCTAAAACAAACTGACAACGCCATGGCTAAAAATGAAAAAGACAAACAGAAAAACAATAGTACACATGACACAACATAGAAAACTAAAGAATAAACAACACGAACCCCACCAAAAACTAGGGGTGATCTCAGGTGCTCCGGAAGGGTAAGCAGATCCTGCTCCACATGCGGCACCCGTCGTCAGGGTTTCCCCTGGGTCAATTATTTTTTTCGCCACCTTTTTCGCCAAAATAATATATTTTTCGCCACTTTATTATTTTTTTTCGCCAAATAACATAACTATATTTTTCGTTTAAAATTTACATTTTTTTCTACCCCAACCCCCTCCCCCGCCCATTGTGTCTATGATTATGCTCTCAAACTTATTTTAGAGTTTACATGTTAATGAACAACACTAAAAATTTACTTTAAAACAACAGATTTTTTGAATTTAAAAGGGAAAACTATTCATTGTATTTTAAACAACTTTTCTAATTGATTGGGCCACTATACTTTTAATAATAAAGAAGATATACGTCCTGGAATATAACAAAATTAATGGACATATTTTGATTATAATATAATACCAGTATAGTTCGTAGGGAAAGTTTCTTTAAAAGAAAAATACTGATGTTCCCTTTTATACTATAAAGAAGTTTTTTTACAACAAAACAAAAGCTTTTATAACATGAAATTGATCCCTCGTTTCATGTGTAGCCATTACATTAAAGGGCTACTCTCATTCGAGCCAACCTTTTTGATAGATTTCTTCATAACGAGAGTTTTCTTTTCTTGACCATCGTAAATGAAAAAGTTGAGACGTAAAACTAGGCTTGAAACACGTGTGTCACTCAAACGACTTTAAAAACGTTTTCCTAATCAATTACCGATATTTAAGTCAAAGGATAATTAAAGTTTTAAATCCGAGATATTTCTTGCTCATGCCAAGTTATGGACATTTTTCGTCACAACAACAGCTTTCTTTTCTAAACTATCTTTAAAAGCGGAGGAGACAACAAAAGTTTGCTTCCAACACGTGCGTCACAAAGTGGTTAATAAATTCTGTATGTGACATTTAGCAGAAGCCATTTAACCATATCATTTTGTCAAACAATTCAATCAACACCTTTATTACTATAGTCCTTTGTTGCCGATAGCTATAAAATGCAATCAGCTGATAATTGATTTTCTGTCCAAACCTTAATGAGGTCAAGGTGAATTCCGAGTATTGTCTGATCGGGTAAAGTCCGAGAAACTCGAAAAAAGTAAATGAACAAGATGGAGGAAAATAAATCGTTCTATATATTTCTTTCGCCAAATTCTTTCGCAAATGACGAATTTTTATCGCCACAATTATTATTTTTTCGCAAATTGCAAAAATGGCGACCGCCAGCGGAAACCCTGCGTCGTGTTGCTTATGTGATTACAAATCCGGTAAATAGTCTAATTCGGTAGGTCAAATTCATGAAAGGGAAGGGGATTGTAGTTACGACGTAAGGAACATATCCGATATCATTTGTGAAACAGTTATTCCATAACGGTCAACCAACTCGTGATGGCGTCCGTAAAATTTACGAAGGGATGATTTCAACTTCACCATTTGGAACTCTTGGTTTAATAGCTTCCTTGTGAGCAGTAACCCTCTATCAAGAAAATCATGATAGGAAATGCAAGCACGGGAATATCGTATCAATTGGGAGATATATACCCCGTATGCAGGTGCTGCTGGAATGTTGCTACTTAGAAATGGAAAGTTCACAATTGGAAAGCTGAAATCATCTCTTTTGTCGTAAAATTTTGTCTTCAACCGACCCTCATTGTCAATTTCTAGATGTAAGTCAAGATATGAAGCCGACTTAACTGTATCTGTAGTATCCTTTATCTCCAATTCGATGGGATAGATGCGATCCACATAGTCACCAAATTTTGAATTGTTCAGTGAAAGAACGTCATCTATATAGCGGAAAGTAGAGTTAAAGGATATTGCTAACTTCTTATCTTTCTTCCTAAGAAGTTCCTGCATGAAGTCAGCCTCATAATAATAAAGAAACAAGTCAGCAAGTAGAGGGGCACAGTTTGTTCCCATTGGGATGCCGACAGTCTGTTGAAAAACACGTCCTCCGAACGTAACAAATATGTTGTCAATCAAGAAATCAAGCATCTTGATAATATCGGTTTCAGAGAATTTTTTGTTTGAATCAGAATGGTTCTTTACAAAGTATGATTTATCCCTCCCTAAGACAAGATACTTGTATCTACGTTGGCCATTCTTTTTTATGAAGCAAAGTAATACCAACTCTTTTAATTTGTCTTTTAGTTTGGAATGTGGAATACTTGTGTAAAGAGTAGAAAAGTCAAATGTTTTAATACTGTTACAAGATGAAAGAGAGTTAGATTGTATGTACTCTAAAAGATCTTTGGAATTTTTAAGTATCCACATCTGATTCACGCCACCTCTAGAATAGGCAGTTTCACAATAACTTTGAAGCCCGTCTTTGATTGCTGATAAAATGGATGTTAATAATTTAGAAAGGGGTTTCGTGGAGCACTTGGAAGACCCAGCAATATACCGTTGTTTGTAAGGACACTTATGTAGTTTAGGTATCCAATACAGTGATGGAAGATCCAGTTCTTCATCTTTGGTTGAAATACCAAAGGAACAAAGAACAGACCTATGATTATCCAGGATTTCCTCTTTGGTAAGTGTCGTGAGGGTATATGTTGGGTTTCCAAGTGAATTGTCTATACCTAATTCGTTTATCAAGCAATTAATGTAATGACTTTTACAGATAAAAACGATGTTATTTGGGGCTTTGTCTGCGGGGACAACAACATATTCATCATGGAGGTCAGATAGGTGTTTAGCAACATTTGGATCTTTGAAGATTGACGTAGCATGGGCATTGATGGACCCATTCAGTTTCTTAATTCTGATTTGTATTAACGACCTCACTGCCTTAATCCATTCGGATAGAGTGTCTACGTCTTCCTTCTCGCGCTTAGCCCATTGCCTGGCATAATCCTCGACTGAATCCATCAAAATTTTAAAGTTGTGTTTCCAATTGATGGATTTAGGCTCACGATATTTCGGACCTTTCGATAACACGTTTCGTAGAGAAGTGTTATTAACAATGTTAAGGTCACCGGTAATAACGTGGCCAGCAGGATTATATGTGAATTGGGAACTAGCACAAGTGCAATCAGGAGGTTTAGACTTGAAGTCGTCAATATCGAGATCCTGCAAAACGCGTTTGTAATTGAAAATTTTAGTTGCAATAGGTTTGGTATAGGTATAAGAAATTATTGGTACAGACTGGTCTTTGAAATAAGGAGGTATTTTCGATTGAACTAATTTATGATGAAGGATATTGCCTAGGTTGACGCCATCGAGACCTTTGTTGGCAAAGGAAAGATTTAGAAAAGATCTTTTCTCTTTTTCATCTTTTCCAATGCGAACTGGCTTGAAAAGTCTGTGACTAGCAATATCCGAAATTATAGCTTGTAGTTTGTATTGGTTTGAATGAGGGTTTGTTACAGTGGATTCCAAACATAAATTGAACAGAGAATGAAGTTTTGAAAGGGGTAATGAATAAAGTTTCGTTCGAATGTGATGAATACCTAACGGTTTTTGTATGCATGGCAGCAAGTCATTAATAGAGACATCATGCAGAGAGGGTGATGTATAATGACGATGGCCATGACTACGTCTACGTCGAGGAGTCGAGTTGAAAATATTCATCACATTCACCGAGTTACACGAAGGACTAGATAGAATACCTATACCATCAATTTTGTCATTGCAGCCATACGGTGTTGCAGTTCCCAATTGTCTAATCCAGTAGTCTTCTTTTTGTCTACGGAGAGTCGTTGAAAGATTAGGATTGTTCGAGCTATGGTATATTTTTTCAATAATTCGAACTGTCATAGAAACGATGGAATGATCGGGCTGATTGAAATGCTGGTATAGAATGTCGTTAGCATTGAGGTTAATGTCTGATCTATGACCGCACATACGTTTGTTTAGCCTTCCTTTCGTTTCACCGACGTATACCAAGCCGCAAAGGTTGCACTCTAATCCGTAGACGACATTTATCGATTTACAATTCAGATCATCGTAACTTCTGGTAAAATATGACTTCTTGGTCAAATTGCTAGTGAATTCAGCATCTGTAATTAAAATAGCACAAGTTTTGCAGCCTTTGGTCTCACATTTTGAAATGCGACAGTGTTGTACTGTGTCATCAAAAACCAAAATGTCTTTAAGGAGAACTGAACAAGGCTGTATATGTGTAATATTGCTGTTGTCACTAGGACGATGACCTGAATGAGTCGTGTTTGGGTTATTTGTCATGTCTGGTGATGAGGGGACACCTGCCGTATCAGACGACACCGTGTCCATGGTGACGTCTGTTTCGGACCTTTTTATACTGGGCGACGTCCGAGCCAGTTTCCTGTTAGTTCTTCGTAAGTTCATGCAATTGTAGTTTTGCTACTGGGCGGATGATGTCCTCGGGGACAAAATGTCCACCAGAAGAGACATCGACCCAGTGGTAATAAAAGAGGGACGAAAGACACCAAAGGGACAGTCAAACTCGTAAATCTAAAACAAACTGACAACGCCATGGCTAAAAATGAAAAAGACAAACAGAAAAACAATAGTACACATGACACAACATAGAAAACTAAAGAATAAACAACACGAACCCCACCAAAAACTAGGGGTGATCTCAGGTGCTCCGGAAGGGTAAGCAGATCCTGCTCCACATGCGGCACCCGTCGTGTTGCTTATGTGATTACAAATCCGGTAAATAGTCTAATTCGGTAGGTCAAATTCATGAAAGGGAAGGGGATTGTAGTTACGACGTAAGGAACATATCCGATATCATTTGTGAAACAGTTATTCCATAACGGTCAACCAACTCGTGATGGCGTCCGTAAAATTTACGAAGGGATGATTTCAACTTCACCATTTGGAACTCTTGGTTTAATAGCTTCCTCAAACAGGCACCATCCTGTTCTTTATTACACTTAGTAATCATATTTAAATATATACGAGCGAGCGATCTCGAATATCAACGTACCGTGGTCTTATATCTCCAAAGACTTTTAACAATCGACCCTGAGCTAGGATTCTCTCCTGCTTATATACCCAGATGGTAGCTGTACCATTCTTGAGGGAGGGGAGTTCTAACAAAGTGCCTCACTACTCGTATCTGAGTTTCCTAAGGAACACCCCTTTACATATAATCTGACCCAAAGTTTACCCGCAAAACATCTTACTCTTTTCTATGTTTATTAAAGTATTATACAAATATATACAATAAGGCTTCTGTCGAACTGTAACCAATATAAACGATTTAACTATAGATACAAAATCATCACATAACCCACGCCTCAAAAAACACATGCGTCCCGCATGTCTAAAACTAACTTTACAACATAGAAATACAATATACACATTTTAATTCAGTTAAATATACAAAATCTATTTAACAATGTAATCTGCCATCCAAGCTGGTTTTCGCCTTGGACGGCGCCCTTCATGACTACTTTCTTGCGTTTCTTCCTCAGGCAATGTTGACTCACGAACAGCAATGTCTTGCGAATAAGGAGCCTCTATTTGGTCGTTTTCAGCTGTATCATTTTCAGTATCTAACGGAACAAAAGTGTTATAATCCGATTCTGTCCTTAATGTCTGTTTGTTCTTTTTTTAAGTCTGTCGACATGTATGACTTGTGGTTTCCCTCTGTATCCACAATCAACTTTGTATGTAAGGTCACCATACTTGTCGAGAATTTTAAAAGTACCTTTCCAGAAGCTAGTCAGTTTTGGAGACATCACAGGTTTCTTTACTGGGAAATAGACGTATACCTCATCATCTTTTCATGACAGTTTGAGGTCGTGATAGTGTTTCTGTCTTCGCATTTGCCCTTTTATTTTACCTCTAACAAAGCTGTGGGAGATTTCTTAATTTATCTTAAGCTCCCAAGCCCACTTATGTGCAGGTATATCTTTAACTGATGGTCAAAGAGACAACAACACGACCAAAGAAAAACAACAGCAGAAGGTCACCAACAGGTCTTCAATGTAGCGAGAAATTCCCGCACCCGGAGGCGTCCTTCAGCTGGCCCACAAACAAATATATACTAGTTCAGTGATAATGAACGCCATACTAATTTCCAAATTGTACACAAGAAACCAAAATTAAAATAATACAAGACCAACTAAGGCCAGAGACTCCTGACTTAGGACAGGCGCAAAAACGCGGCGTGGTTAAACATGTTTGTGAGATCTCAACCCTCCCCCTATACGTCTAGCCAATGTAGAAAAGTAAACGCATAACAGTACGCACATTAAAATGCAGTTCAAGAGAAGTCTGAGTCTGATGAGAGAAGATGTAACTAAAGAAAATAAACAAAATGACAATAATAATACATAAATAACAACAGCCTACTAGCAGTTAACTGACATGCCAGCTCCAGACCTCAATAAAACTGACTGAAAGATAATGATTTCATCATATGAACATCAGGCACAATCCTTCCCATTAGGGGTTTAGTATCATACCATCATAACATATATGAGAAGAACATAACCCGTGTCATGCCAACAATTGGTTTTTTTTAATAAATTGTTTTAGTTCCGATGCAAAGACCATATAAGTGAAGCAAAATTAACGCCAAAATATGCAATCTTTAATGAACTGACAACAGTATCGTAAATATATCCCTTCTTAATAAGTCTATTCAAAAGTTTTGTTAGTTTCTGAGGTGAATACTAAATTTATTTACTTTGTGTATGCGTTTTGTTTTTATAAAAATATTATGAAATTTTATGGTCATTGATTTCATTGTTTACTAAAGATAGAGATGGAAGTTGGAGCTTAAGTCTAGACTATGCTCCTATTATTTGCCTTCCCTATTACAAGTGATGTACTCGTCGGGACTGGCGAGTGTAATTACTAAAAATCATCCAGCTATAGCACTCCTCTTAAAATAACCAAAGTTAACTAACTCGAAGATCAATGGAAAATTACACTTCATGTTACAACTAAATGCCAATCTCTCCACAGGTTAATTCTGAGCAGTATAACGAAGTAATCAAGACAATTTCGTCAAAACATCTGGTTATAGGACGACATTGTAGAAATCTTTGGTGGCCGACAATATGTTTCGCTTTTACTATTGTCATCCCAACACTATCCTTCGGAATTTTATTTACTTTTACTGGAGGCTCTTTTTATACGGCTCATTGTATACTGTTGGCAATCCCTGCATTAGTAGTGCTGTGGTTAGCTATGTGTGGATGCTCGGATTATTGGGTATGTATTATTTATGAATAACAACTTTTACAAAATTTCAACTGTGTTATGTCATTTCGGGGCTTTTATAGCTTACTATGCGGTATCGGCTTTGCTCATTGTTGAAGGCCGTGCGATAACCTATAGTTGATAATTTTAGTGTCATCTTATGGAGAGTAATTATTTATTTTTGTTCATATATTCCCAAACATGGCAAAATTGCGTAGAAGGGATATGCTCTTTGAAAAATGACACAAAATCCCTACACGCACCAGTCAAAACCAAAAGCAAAGGAGATTTTAAAGTCACAGAGGGTCCTTCGGCATAAAGTAAAAGTTCAAGGCTGCCATGAAAAACGGTTGGAAGAGAATTTCTTGATTGAATACAACTATTAAGCAACTTACAGTATTATCGATATGCTAATGTGAACAATACTATTTTGTGAGTGCAGTCATCAAATAACTATCTTGACAGCTCTACTCTCAATCTTGATATGCACACAATTAATGTTCCTATTTCCAAAGTCGTGGGACAATGGGAAGGGATTGCTCTCATTAAAAGGTAGGTCAATGATTTTATAGTTATATATTACATGATAAGATTTAAAATATACATATCAATGTATTGATAGATATATATTTGTGTGCAGCCGTTAGTTTAGATTGGGTACTATTCATTTTGCATTGACGCTTTTCTCTGAAGCATATGCTAGCTGTAACATCATGTCAAGATATCATTGTAAAGGTACATAAAACGTTCACTGAATATTAGAAAATATAATCCATACGACAGGACGTTTAACAAATACCCGGTCCACTACCACATGGTATATCTTATCAATATGTTTTTTATTATCATATCAATTGTTAAGAATCCCCAACCTGGTGTACTAAAAAATATTGACACCGTATGTTTGTGGCATAACATCGTGGCCACAAGTTAAAACAATTTTTCTGTTAAGTATTAAAATTATATTAAGATCCATTTTGTTACATCTTGTGATCAATTTTATTTGGCAATCGCCAATGGCAGTCAGCAGGGTTAAAGAACATCAGTTGTTCGACCTGTTAGTCAAATGCGTTTTGTTTAAATATTTCACTGTTTTCGTCTTTTGAAAAATGTGTTGTTTGTGCTGTTTTTAGACCCTTCTACAACGAAATTTGTTTAACATGCACACGTATAAAAATTTGCGGTTTTTATCCAACGCAATCATAGGTTTGAACGTAGTTTTCAATTTAGACTCGTATATATTTAATGAATGGCTATTATTTTTTTTGAATATATTGAACCATAAAACTAATTTTTGACTCTTCACATTGAATAATCCGCGTAGCTTTTTACTGCATGGTTTATTTACTGCATGGTGAACTATAGAAGGTCCCGACATTACAATTGTTAAACAATTTAAACGAGAAAACTAGCGGCTTGTTTTATGTAAAAACAAAACAATGGACGAAATGAAAAATAGGATATACAGCAACAAATGACAACCACTGCATTACAGGCTGTTGACTATGGGACAGGCATATACAGAATAAGGCAGATTTGAAATAAGTGACTGCTTATATAGACTCGGTACGATACGTATTTATAATTGTTGAAAACTATATGTTGCCTTATTCATGCCTTTTGGTTATTTTTTGTCGATGTCTGTTCCATATGAGGAGAATGTAATTCATTGGTTGTCGTTTGTTATTTTTTATTGGTTTTCGTGTATTTTTTATTAAATGGGTCAGTCATGTCAGTGTTATTTTTATCAGCCTTTTCAACACATTTTTTTATCAAATGTTTATGATTACTTTTAAATAGATATTGAATTGCGTTTTGAAGTTTATGTTTACACCTTTTACGTATTATTTTTTTCAAATGTAACACATTTTCAGTAACATTTAAGTAATTTATTCTGGTTGTACCCATATTGATATATATATATATATATACTCATAATCTTTTTTATTCACAGGGACGACGTGAGATGAAAATCACTTTGCGCGAGGTCAACAGAAGACTTTTACCAAATAAGGTCATGGTCACTTATAAAAGACAAAAAACTACAGCTACATTTACTGTATCCACTTAGGCTGCAATTCAAAAACTGCAAATGACAAAAACACACGCAAAGAGAGGGTTAAGATATTAACACAAAATAAAAATTAAACACATAGAATATTGCAATAGAAGTTACATGTACCAAGGGCAAATCTGTTTTCTTTCTCTGCTTTTTAAACTTTTTACAATACTATGCCCTGGTATCTTCGATAAGTTTTTAGGCTTAAAGTAAGTTCGGTTTTGTATATTTCTGTATCATAATAAACATTTAACGAAAAACAATATCGGGTTTCTACTAGTCATGTACCCTAACAGTATGAATATTAATACTAATTAAATAAACAATATTACACTTGATGACAGGTGTCTATCAGATGTTGATAATGTTACAACAACACCGATTGTATAAGGTGTCCCCAGGATCATCTCAAATGATGTAATGAAAATGAAACATATGCAGTCTCGTGAAATTTCGTTGCACTATAAAAATTCATTTATATTTGTCCTTGTACTGTTCAACTTTTAGAAATTTTAGATTCTAATGATAAGTTTAATTTTTTTCTATTCTTAAATGTATATTAACCGCATAAAATGTTAAACATGTGCTAAACCAATATATAATAACTCAACCACCAACAGTTACAATAAACAGGGTCATAAAGGTTAATCCCTGTTATAGTTATGTGTTTCCCTCATTTATTATAATAGTTTGTTACCCGAAGGAACGGAGAGAGAAAAGGATTTGTCTAGACCTCATTATTCAAAACTTGTTATACGTTTTCCACCATTACAGAGAAAGATAGAATGGTACCCAACTGTACAAGAAAGTGATGTACAAAAATTACATATCAATGCATATAACATTCCTTAACTTGATATCAGATTTGTTTTGTTTTCTTCGACATGACATCATGCGTAGTAAGTATTATACTTTATGTATTGACTCTGCGCGAATTTAATAAACATAGATAATGTTTATTTATATCTCCTTATGATTTTAAACTGCATTGATTCAGAATTTTCATCATTAGAAGGGGCGTCCTACACAAACATTGCTTTCACATTTTGAATTTGATTTGTATCATATCTTTATTTACTAATATATAATTCGTCTAAATACATGCTTCAGCCCAACTATGTCAGATTAGTTATTATGCGGAAGCAAATGATTTGTTCTTCCCAGGCCGGAATTTGAACTCATGCTACTGATATTTTGTGGCACCAATTCGCCTTGCACTTTTCCCGATATGCTAGACAACTCGACCATCTAGGCACTACAATAATAATAAAGCTTTCGGTGGCCGGGTGTTACCTCTCCTTGTTAGTTTTTATCTAGAGTCGTAACACAGCACATAAAATATAAGGCATGAAGATGGTATTTTTACAGATCATCTGAACTCTCTACTGTAGGGGATGTTACTAATTAATGTATGATGCAATAACATTCATAATTATGTTATAAGTACGTCTTAACGAATAACAACTCTGCGACAGTTTGTATCCATCGGATCACCATTGATGGTGATACAAGACTGAAAACACATTTTTATTCGTCTAAGTATCATTCCAACAATGTAAGATTTGTAAATTTGCGGAAGCAAATGTTTTGTTCTGTCTTAGCCGGGATTCAAACTCATGCTACAGAGATATTGGGGCACCAAATCAATATATAGATGTATTTTTTGGCCAGCTCACATGTATGTTCTTTCAACAATTGTTTAATGAAGTTTTAGTCTAAATCGGCAATTGAAATTATTGAATCGAAACAAAAGAGTTGATTTTATTTTTTGATCGGTAACTCAATACCATTGATTTACATTCATGGCAACTTTTTTTTGTTATTTTGCACTTGTACATACTTCTAAATGAAATTTCTATAATAATTATAGTAGCCGTAATCATTACTGAACATTATGAAAAGTGGTCGAGCAGATACTAATAGATAACAAAGTTAGTATCTGATTAGTGCTGAATTTACTGCAATGGTTTTTATAAAGCAGATCTACAAATAAATATTGATTTCTTAAAAAACAAGTATTCAATACAATATATCTAAATAATAAAAAAGTATTGTAAAATCTTATGGGAGCAGTTCATCTAAACTGGCAATTTCGATTAAAATCTGTTAAAGAGTAAACATTTTGTAGAATCATATGGCGTCAGAACTTCACAACAAAAGAATCCGAGAGAGTCAAACCCGTGAAATGGTTGCTCTTAATATGAATGACGATGATGATGAGGCACTTGTAGATAATATACCTGGGGATTCAGAAGCATATAATGAACAGGTATGAATATTTATCGTAATATGACCAGCAGTGGAAGATTATTCTAGAAAAAAAAACTTCACGTGGACCAGGTATTAAGAATTGGTCCGATGCTATCATGGATACAAAAGTGACCTGTCAATTTATTAGTTTACATACTAAGTGTTTTGTACGCAAAGTCAAAGATTTGTGTTTTTGATTTCATTTCAGAAGGGAAACTAATTTCAAATAAGTGTCCACCTTCTGTTAGAAAAAAAAAGTTTGTGTTTTGAATTTTTTTTTTATAGCGTCTTTGTATTTACAGTGTAATACGTAAACATATATAATTCGACCACTTTGATTAAAATCTAAATGCAACAATGTCCTCCGCATTGGCTTTAATTTCCACGCGTGTTGGAAACAAACTGATCTATTTACATAAGGACATATGTTTTAGAAAATAAAACAGTTAAACTTCTAATGCAATCGTACAATATAGATGCCAGTTCATTGTCTCAAACGCCCAGGTTATAATTTTTGAATAAATATGTAATTAAAATCTGAAATCGGAAAGCTTCTGACGACATTTTCTCCATGTTTTTACCAAATGTTTAAAATCCTAAAGTTTGTTTTCTTACGTCTGTGTCATTGTTTATTTTATACGACTGAATTTGTTTGACATATGCGCATCTGTATAGTTATTTGACATATTTACGGCTGTATAGTTGTTTGACATATGCACAACTGTATAGTTATTTTACATATGTACAGCTGTATAATTGCTTGACATATGCATAACTGTATAATGGTTTGACACATGCACGACGGTATAGTTGTTGGACATGTGTACGAATGGCTGATTGTTTGACAAATCAACGACTGTATATTTGAATAAATGAATGAATGAATGAATGATGATTAAATGAAGGAAGGAAGAAGGACGGAAGAAAAGAAGGGATGAATGGATGAAAGGGAGGGAGGGATTGCATACGAACAACTGTATAGTTCATTACATATGTACGACAGTATAATTGTGTTACATATGTCCTTGTGTGTTTGTTTTACTTATGGGTCCGACTTAACTTTTTATTACGTATTTGTAGGAGATGGCTACCTATAGACTGTTGGATTTATCCAGCGCCTACCTAATGGACTATATGAATGAAAAACTAGACAATGATGTAGACAATACAAGGCATGCAACAAAAGCAAAATGTATTTGTCAATTTTCTGAATCACTTGAAATCAAAACAAAAACAGATGTGTGAGACAGGAGAACAAATAATGCATACATGAACTCTGACATTGTCATATCACTCTGTATATTTTTGATGTAAATTCAATATATCACAAACAAAATAAATGTATAAACAATGACTGTAATTATGTTGGTATTTTTTTTAATGCAGATTTTGATTATTCGAAACAGTAGTTATACATTTAATTCGGAACACAGAATTTATTTCAAAAAAGCCAGTAGCAATTTGTGTTCTTATATCGTGATTACGATACAATAGAATCTTACCCTTGTGGTCTTTTATGCGTAGTTACTTGGTACACGGAAAAAGTACGTACTATGAACATTAGAGGGCAAAGTCAAGCAATTTGATTGGGCGAGAAGTTGTAAGTATGTGCTAATTGTTATGGTAAATTGGTGAGCCGTAGAATGTTTGTTAGCATAGCGTTTATTTTATTGATTAACCATCTCTTTGTTTTCGAATTGTTAAAATCAAATAGTAAAAAAACAATTCAGAATATTCCTCCGTGTGTAAGGTTTATTCTAAGCAAAAATCAAACTATATGTTGACTTCTTTAACTCTACATTTTTTTTGTGTATGTTATACTGTTTATTTTATTCTATGATTTGCATTTATGATATAATAGTCTGAAACAAATGCATAATAATGATATTGCCATGCAATGACAAATAAATAAGTTCTTTAGTAAATAAAAATACACAATGCAAAAAGATAAATTTGCGAATAACGTATACTTGCGTTTGTTGTCTTTTAAGTGTCAATAGTTATCAAAGTTACCAGGAGTATAATTTAGTACGCCAGACGCGTGTTTCGTCTACATAAGACTCACCAGTGACGCTCATATCAAAATATTTTTAAAGCCAAACATATAAAAAAGTTGGAGAACATTGAGGATCCAAAATTCCAAAAAAATGTGCCAAATACGGCTAAGGTAATCTATGCCTGGAATAAAAAAAATCCTTAGTTTTTCGAAAAGTTCAAAGTTTTGTAAACAGGAAATTTATAAAAATGACCACATTATTGATATTCATGTCAACACCGAAGTGTTGACTTCTGGGCTGGTGATACCCTCGGGGACGAAACGTCCACCAGCAGTGGCATCGACCCAGTGGTGTAAATAGTTATCAAAGGTACCAGGATTATAATTTAGTACGCCAGACATTTGTCCATCTGTTTGAAATGATTAACTGAAATCCTATTTGAATTTTTCATATAGATTTCTGCAATAAGGATATACATGCATCTTTCTCCAATAGTTGTTTTACTTGCATTTTACCTCAACATGGGTTTTACTTGCATCTTTCTTCAACATGGTGTTAAATGTGTTTTTTTCAAATATGGGTTTTACATGTAGCGTTGTTGTCCAACATGGGTTTTACGTGAAGCGTTGTCATCCAACATAGGTTTTACATGTAGCGTTGTCGTCCAACATGGGTTTTACATGTAGTGTTGTTGTCCAACATGGGTTTTACATTTAGCGTTGTCGTCCAACATTGGTTTTTCGTGTAGCGTTGTCGTCCAACATGGGTTTTATATGTAGTGGTTCCGTCCATTGTGGGTTTTACATGTTACTTTTTCTAACATGGGTTTTGCATGAAGTTTTATATGATATTGTGTCGTCCTGCATGAGTTTATACGTAGCTTTCTCGTCTGATATGGGTTTAACATGTAGTTTTGTCCAACATGGGTTTTACATGTAGCTTTGTCCTTGTCCAACATGGGTTTTCCTGTAGGTTTGTCCACCATTAGTTTTACATGTAGCGTTGTCGCCCAACTCGGGTTTTACATGTAGCGTTGTCCTTGTCCAACATAGGGTTTTACATTTAGCTTTGTCCAACATAGGGTTTACATGTTGCGTTGTTGTCCAACATGGGTTTTACATGTAGCGTGTCGTCCAACATTAGTTTTACATGTAGCGTTGTCGTCCAACTCGGGTTTTACATTTAGCGTTGTCCTTGTCCAACATAGGGTTTTACATTTAGCTTTGTCCAAAATGGGTTTTACATGTAGCGTTGTTGTCCAACATGGGGTTTACATGTAGCTTGTCGTCCAACATTAGTTTTACATGTAGCGTTGTCGTCCAACTCGGGTTTTACATGTAGCGTTGTCCTTGTCCAACATAGGGTTTTACATTTAGCTTTGTCCAAAATAGGGTTTACATTTAGTTTTGTCCAACATATGTTTTACATGTAGCTTTGTCCAACATAGGGTTTACATTTAGCTTTGTCCAACATAAGGTTTTACATGCAGCTTTGTCCAACATATGGTTTACATGTAGCTTTGTCGTCCGACATAGGGTTTACATGTAGCTTTGTCCAACATTGGGTTTTCATACGCTTTGTCCAACATAGGGTTTACATTTAGCTTTGTCCAACATAGGGTTTACATGTAGCTTTGTCGTCCGACATAGGGTTTACATGTAGCTTTGTCCAACATAGGGTTTACATTTAGCTTTGTCCAACATAAGGTTTTACATGCAGCTTTGTCGTCAAACATAGGGTTTACATTTAGCTTTGTCCAACATAGGGTTTACATTTAGCTTTGTCCAACATAGGGTTTTATATGTAGCGTTGTCGTCCAACATGGGTTTTACATGTAGCGTTGTTGTCCAACATGGGTTTTAAATGTAGCGTGTCCTTCAACATGGGTTTTCCATGTATCCTTGTCGTCCAACATGGGTTTTATATGTAGTGGTTCCGTCAATTGTTGGTTTTACATGTTACTTTCTCTTACATGGGTTTTGCGAAGTTTTATATGTTATTTTGTCGTCCTGTATGGTTTTATACGTAGCTTTCTCGTCCGATATGAGTTCAACATGTAGTTTTGTCCAACAGGGGTTTTACATGTAGCTTTGTCCTTGTCCAACATGGGTTTTCCTGTAGGTTTGTCCACCATTAGTTTTACATGTAGCGTTGTCGCCCAACTCGGGTTTTACATGTAGCGTTGTCCTTGTCCAACATAGGGTTTTACATTTAGCTTTGTCCAACATATGGTTTACATTTAACTTTGTCCAACATAGGGTTTTACATTTAGCTTTGTCCAACATATGGTTTACATTTAACTTTGTCCAACATAGGGTTTACATTTAGCTCTGTCCAACATATGGTTTACATTTAGCTTTGTCCAACATTGGGTTTTCATACGCTTTGTCCAACATAGGGTTAACATTTAGCTTTGTCGTCCGACATAGGGTTTACATTTAGCTTTGTCCAACATAGGGTTTACATGTAGCTTTGTCGTCCGACATAGGGTTTACATGTAGCTTTGTCCAACAAAGGGTTTACATTTAGCTTTATCCAACATAAGGTTTTACATGCAGCTTTGTCGTCCAACATAGGGTTTACATTTAGCTTTGTCCAACATAGGGTTTTACATGTAGCTTTGTCGTCCAACATAGGGTTCACATTTAGCTTTGTCCAACATAGGATTTTATATGTAGCTTTGTCGACCAACATAGGTTTTACATGTAGCTTTGTCATCCAACATAGGGTTTTACATTTAGCGTTGTCGTTCAATATGGATTAAACGTGTAGCTTTGTCCTTGTCCAACATGGGTTTTCCTGTAGCTTTGTTCAAAATTAGTTTTACACGTAGCTTTGTCGTCCAACTTGGATTTTCATGTAGCTTTGTTCAAAATTAGTTTTACACGTAGATTTGTCGTCCAATTTTGGTTTTACATGTAGCTTTGTCCTTGTTCGACATGGGTTTTCCTGTAGCCTTGTTCAAAACTGGTTAACGTGTAGCTTTGTCGTCCATCTTAACTGATTGACATTGCCATATTAAAAAATGGGATTTGATAACAGACTTTCCGCGTCTGGCGTACTTAATTATAATCCTGGTACCTTTGATAACTGTTTCCGTCTATGACATTTAGGGGATGTATAGACTAATGTTTCAATCTCTACGCTTGATGTTATTTTTACAACACTGATAGGTTACGGCTTCTTGCCTTGAAACCTTAATCTCCATGAATGATTATAAGTTTTGAAACGTATATTGTCGCTGCTGTTTCCAGTCATTTTGCTTAATTATTGTTATTACAATCAACGTTTACATGTTGTTGCCATAGTATACGGACGAATTTATCGTACATAGAAAAAAAACAGATGATATAATGTAAAAATGATTTCCTTCAATGATCGACATTGCTACCTATTTATGAATATAACATGTGTGTTAAGCCATGTACCACCTTCACCGGTGATCCGATGGATGTATCTTTTATAGGGGTGTCAATTGTTAAGACGTTCGTAAAACAATTTCTCTGACTGCATCCTACAATCATTAACGATACTTATTAAGCTAATCTGTTACAGTTATTAATTCAATCATTATGCCTAACATATCATATACTGTGTTACAAATCTAGATTATTTTTACTGACGAATAATTAACACTGAATTATTCGTTCACTCTAATAATAATGATGCTTGCCATCAAATGATTTTTCAGAGGTCCAATAGTCATGATAGTATCCAACTATATTTTATATTTCAACGCTATAAAAATAGTGAAAATATTTTGTACTTATATTATATAGAAAATGATAACTGAGGTGTAATAAAAGATAATAACACATTCCTTCGTACGTTTTGCCAATGTGACCACTATCTTACACTGACAAAATTAGTACGTTATATCAACTATACGTCAGCGAACTGGCTGCAACAATGAGCAAATATCATACAGTATAACAAGCAATACAAGACCCCGACATGACGAAAGACGAAATGCAAATCAATTAAAACCAGAAAGTCGTTTAAGTAAAATACAATACACGAAAACAAACCTGACTTACTATAAACTACTGTATGAATCTATTTCTCATATAACCATGGATATGTAAGATATGTCGTTACCATAATTCCTTCTGTGTTTTTCGATAATGAAATGATTATCAAATGCGAACTTTCATCGAATTATACCTGCATTTATAAATATGACTGGTTCCATAAGTTCAGCAAAACCTGTTTATTCTTCCAGAGCACTTCAGTTCCCTTAGGTGTTTTTTTTCAGTGTACCATTGTTTATATATTTTTATCTTTATGTCTGTGGTGGTTTTGTTTTACTTCTTTCTTTGATCTTTGTGTGATCTGTAATTGTATTGCCCCCTAGATATATTGTCTCCCTTTTTAAATAGGATGTCGATCTTCAGTCCATATCAATATTGTTTTTGTATTCTCCTGGTATAACACACCCATCGATGTAGACATAAAACAAATACTTGCACCAATTAACCAAGTATAATCAATAAGTGTACCAAATATCCAAGTATAACCAATACTTGTACCAAATATCCAAGTATACATAAATACTCTGAATATACACGCCATAAAGGGCTATAATAAATGGATAGTCGTACGACAACGCCGATTTTCCATATTTAATAAGAAATAAACACAATTCATCGGGTCTTATCGGGGCCTTTTATAGCTGACTATGCGGTATGAGCTTTGCTCATTGTTGAAGACCGTACGGTGACCTATAGTTGTTAAGTCTTACCGGAGCCTTTTGTAGCTGACTATGCGGTATGGGCTTTGCTCATTGTTGAAGGCCGTACGGTTACCTATAGTTGTTAATTTTTGTGTCATTTTGGTCTTTTGTGGATAGTTGTCTCATTGGCAATCATACCACATCTTCTTTTTTTATACAATTCATACATATATATCTACACATATCATATATAATTCAAACATCAGTATCAAACAAAAAACTCTCCAAATAAAAAGCTTAATTAAATTTAACCAGAATTAAAATTTACCAAGAAAATTCGACTGCTCAGATTGACGATGTCGTGCTGAATGATAATATAGGCAATACAATACCGCGATAATTGTACTGTGTTGTCTTTAGAGAAAATTTGCATTATTGGGGGGGGGGCATATTATGAAATACTCAAATACCATTTTAAGAAACATCTGTAATGTATACACATCAACTACACAAAACAACTGTTTGTTATATATTCGTAAGAGACATGGAGTCATATTTATGAGAATTTTCTCATCTATGGAGAAAAAAAAATGTCCACAAGCGTTTTTAACTTAACTTATTTAATATTTGTACAAAAACTGTACTTGATGTGTTAGAGTAATATTTCTATATATGTCAACAAAACGAAAGATCGAGAGAGAAAAATATTTTTGAGTCTATATGTTAGCACACATTTGATTATATTTGAGGAGTATTTGTGTTAATATCTTTATAAGCTTTGTAAATTGAATCGGGTTTTCAACATTTTATCTCAGTACCATTGTGATATGCAGATTAATCTCATGTATGATTGGCCTCAATAACAGCCAAATATCTTTGATTATTTTCCCACAAAGATAGGTATGATATATCCAATGTTATCAAGTCGCAATCAAGGAGGGACATAAGCTTTACTGAAACGGCTTAATCCGACAAAACACAAACTGAATTTCAAAAGTCAATATAAAGACATGTAATCAAATGATATATGAATTGACAATATCAAGATGGGCATGGACATTTGAGCGAAACTTTAAAAACATGTATGAGAAGATATCCTCTTGAGATGTACGAGAAAAAATTTCGCCTTCAATATCTAATGTTATAATTTGTTCGTTATAAACTCTTTAATGTGTATTTCCTACTCGAATCTTACGTACAGTTCCCCGTGATGAGGAGGGTAACATATCATATGTGGTCAATTATTACATTAGGGTTTTAGATATCACAAACTAGTCAAAACCTTAACTAAATTTTATCATCGGTATAAGGACATCATTCGTAAATATAGCTCAACATGCAGACTTCTTATACCTTTAGGTATTTCACATCAATTTTTTATAGAAAAATTCATTATAAAGAACAAAAATGTCAATATTCACCGCAGAAACTAACAAAACCTTTAAATAGACTTATTAAGAAGGAGTATAGTTACGATACCGTTGTCAGGTCATCAAAGATTGCATATTTTGGCGTTAATATTGATTCACTGATAGGGTCTTTGCATCGGAACTAAACACATTTATTCGAAAACCTGTTGTTGGCATGACACGGGTTATATTCCTCTCTCATAAATTATATGTTATGATGATATGATACTAAACCTCTCACGGGAAGGATTGTGCCTGATATTCATATGATGAAATCATAATCATTCAATCAGTTTAATTGAAGTCTTGAGCTGGCATGTCAGTTAACTGCTAGTAGTCTGTTATTATTTTTGTATAATTGTCATTTTGTTTATTTTCTTTGGTTACATCTTTTGACATCAGACTCGGATTTCTCTTGAATTGAATTTTAAATGTACGTATTATTATGCGTTTACTTTTCTACATTGGCTAGTGATATACATTTGTATGTGGAGGGTTTAGATCTCGTACAAATGTTTAATCCCGCCGTATTTTTGCGCCTGTCTCAAGTCAGGAGTCTCTGGCCTCTGTTAGTCTTGTGTTATTTAAATTTTAGTTTCTTGTGTACAATTTAGAAATTAGTATGGCGTTCATTATCACTGAACTAGTATATTTGTTTAGGGGCTAGCTGAAGGACGCCTCCGGGTGCGGGAATTTCTCGCTACATTGAAGACCTGTTGGTGACCTTCTGCTGATGTTTTTTTTATATGGTCGGGTTGTTGTCTCTTTGTCACATTCCCCATTTCTATTCTCAATTTTATGTAAATGTAATAAAGTCCTTCATATATAAAATCATACTTAAGGTAACCATACAAATGTAGCCATTTTGAATGAAGGCATCTGGAATAATTCTTTTGAGTAATGAACAAAAGTTACTTTTTTTAGTATCAGAAGTCTAACAACAAGTTTATATCTAGGCCATCTCAAATCTTAAAATAATAGTTAATAAATGTTCCTAGAAAGATCGCCCGATGAAGTTATTTGTATATTTGTCGTAAATTGCATTATGATATTTTATTGCAGCTGGTCATAATGACTACATGTGGGTGAAATATCGAAACAAAGACTTCATGCTAGTCCATCAAAAAATGACATGGATGGAAGCTCAGGTATAATAATGTTCAATAGTTATTGGAATCTGTGGAAAAGGTGCTACTGTGGGTTCATATCATTTCTTGGGAAATTTTTTCGTGAATTGAGTAAAACTTACAGGCTCGTGGATATTCAATTTCGAAGTCTTGCCGAAAGATGCATACAAGCCTATGAAAAATTTGTTATTGTTGAACATTTTATTTCGTGGTTCGAAATCCACGAAAATTGGTACCCAAAAGATAATAATGAATTTACAGCATATGACCCCGATCGGAATAAACTTATTTGTTAACATTATTATATTCTTTATTCCACTACTTAGATAAATAAACTTAAATATGATTTTGTGTTCTCTCAGTATGGTGGGGATGCCATATTTAACTTTTGTCAAAATTTGTAAACCCATATTACAATATACCAACATTTTGCTTATTTTCTATGTTGATTTGTTTTTACGAATAAAACATATTTGTATGGGCTATATTTTGATATCGTGACACGATAAAAAATAGCTTTTCCTTACATTTTTATGGTGTCAAAAAAGCAGTATATTTTGAAAATTATAGTTATATATTCTATCAGTTTCGAAAGCACATAGATAAGATAATAATGTTTAACTAAATGCCAACACGTTACTTGTTATAGCTTTATAATTGTAGGGCGTATGTAATTCACTTGGCGGTTGTCTAGCAACTGTATCAAATTCTGATGACATGAAGTTTATCAAGTCAATGACAAGCGGTAAGTTATATTCTCCTTTTTCATATTAGTTTTTACCTTTAAATTTGTAAGCCGATCTCTATCTTTTTTATACTCTTTTAAACTGAGAAGGTTAGGTAACATTAAACCACCGAAATCTGAATTATAAGTTCAGTATGTGTGACCGAGTTGTTTAGATTGATGGAAACAATGTAGTGTTGCAGTGTTGCCTCAATACCCCAATATCACGAGTTTGAATCCCAGCGACTCCGAATCCGAATTTGCTTCCGCAATTGTTTAGATTTAACATTGTTGTGCTGATATTTAGACTAGTTATGAATCTAAATTGTTTTTCAACTGTGTCTCACCTTCACTGGTGACCCCAAAAATGGATGTGCTGCACAGTTTAGACGCACCAATCAAAATGATTATTTCTGTTAATGTATCTTACTTTTTTTTAACTTAAATGTTTACCTTATCTCATAATTATACACAAGAAACTAAAAGTAAAAATAATACAAGGCTTATAAAGCCAGAGGCTCCTGACTTAAGACCGGCTCAAAAATGCGGCGTGGTTAAAAATGTTTATGAGATCTCAACACTCCCCCTATAACTCTAGCCAATGAAGAAAAGTTAACGCAGAACAAAACGCATATTAAAAGTCAGTTTAAGAGAAGTCTGTGTTAACAATCTAGATTCTGTTGACGAAAAAAGGTAACACTAGGCCACCAAAAGCTGAATTATAAGTTCAGTATAGGTGGTAGCGTGTTCTAGAGCGATGATTTTAGTGCAGGCGGAGTTGTCTCAATATCCAAGTATCATGTTGATCATTAGTTCGAATCCCGACTAGCTAGGGAAGAACAATAAAATGTATAGTGCATTATTTTTACGACGTTTATATATTTTATAAATAGAATACATTTGTTTTTGAAATAAACACGTACAAGTGTATAAAATTGAGTTTAAATTTATAATGGTGTAATTGTTTCCTTTTTCTAACCATGTCGTTTTTTTCCTAAATCTTAATTGTAACAGCAAGCGTGTACAGCAGTGTTCGTTTTGCTGACATTTCATCAAATGGAGGTATACCACAGTGATATTTATGTATTGCGTAAACAATTCCACCAAACAAGAATATCAAAAATTATCGGATCGTCTGAAAAATGATTCAACAAAAAGTCAAGACACAATACTTTATCACAAATAAGATATAAATATCAGGCTGCTTTTATTTCCCCCCAGTACCAATATTTACTTTTCGTGCGATTATTCAATAAATTCATCAGCTGGATGTAAGAATCTCCTGATATGAATATAGAACTAAGCCCCCTTTAAAAATTAAAAACACAAAAATACTGAACTCCGAGGAAAATTCAAAAAGGAAAATCAAAAATCAAAAGGCAAAATCAAAAGTCCAAACACATCAAAATAATGGATAACAACTGTCATATTCCTGACTTGGTACAGGAATACAGACAAAATGTATTGGCGATCCTGAAAATGGTATATATACTAAGTTTAAATACATTTACAACAGTTAAAATTCTAAATTTAAGAAGATGCAGAATTTGGTGAATATTTCTGTAAATTGAACATTTTGCAATACTTTAGTTTTACTCTTGAAAGCAGTAAGTTTAGACATATAGTGGATTTGAGCAACTTATATGAATCCCTCTCCACTTTGCAGGTGCGAGTGCTGTCTTGTACCGGCATTAGCCTTGTCTTTAACGTGCAAATGATATTGCTCTCTCTCTCTCTTAACACGAGTCAGCCATTTATCGTCCCTTTCCGACCGACTATCATCGTTTTTCAAGGCAATACTCGCAAATGGTGTCGAGGTAGTAACATTTTCAACCAAGAACGGTGATCGAATCAGGAACGTTTGTTTAAGAAGTCCGAATTCAGTTATTCAATCATGTGTATGGCACTTACTATATCATATGCATGTAATAACTATCTTATTTTTGGATTGAATATTTAAACTTCTTTGTATCTGATTATCTTTTTTAATGGCTTAAAATTGTTTAAAGCAAGGAACAACAAACAATTAAAGCTTTCTGTTTTATAATGGGATCATTTTCAAGTATACACTCATCACATTTCTAAGTTTCAACATTGATTATATATTATTATGTTTTTATAATTTTCACTATGCACAGTATACCCTAACACGGTTTGGTTGGGCGGTACAGACATGTTTGCGGAAGGAAGATGGGTTTGGATAGAGAATTTAGAGCCAATATCATTGGTATATGGGAAGTCATGAACCAAGCGGGGGATCAGCCGATAACTGTTTGATTTGGTACAACCATAATGGATATTTTTGGCAAGATGTTAACTGCAAGGCTAACTACAAATTTATTTGTCAGCGGTAGTTACTAACTCATCGTCTTGAATTTATATTTACATTATCTTTATGAAATAACTGGCTTCCAGTTTGTTATCCAAATATTAATTTGTTCAATACATTTTAAGATAATAGAAAAATGAAATATCCACCAAAGGCATAATATCTGTACATAAGCAGCAAAAAACTACAAACACAAAGCACAGGAAAAGAGCTCTTGTTAACGTTCTTTATTTCGCATTTTTCATATCTGTTAAAAACGGTTTGGCAATGAATTTGAAAGTTTGACCTTCCGGTAAAAAAATAAAAAGGACACATAATCGAGACCATAATTTATTTTAATAATACATCTGTTTAATATTTTTTTCAGTCATACAAAGAAAAAAGATCAGTAAACAGTGATGAAAGATTAAATTACGTGATGCAAATAAAATATAAGAACAACAATGTTTTGAATTATGGTATGGTTTAAACAATAAGCTATGTCGTTGCTGAAAGTGTTTTGTATCATAAACATCGTAAATCAGTGGTCCAGAAAAACTTTAATAGTTTTTTTGTTCAATATTTAACTGAAGTAGATCCAACTGTCGAAACTGTGAAGTCTGATTTATGAAAATCAAAACATTTTGTTAGAAACTGACAGTGACTGAAGTCAGTTTTGTGACACATCGCAGTGAGTTTGAAATTTGGTAGGAAAACGCAGCCAGTAGAATTTTGACCAATTAAACGACAAATTTGTCTAAACACTAAACGATTGTTCTTGTTGATTTATGCAAAGTAGTTTCTACTTCAAATATCCAAGTCAAATATTCAACTTAAACATATTCAAAACATAAAAAAATGAACAAACGGATGAGTTCAAAGCATATACGAACTCATGATCAGGTAAGTCACTGCAAATACAAATTCTGTGAAAAGTAATGATAATAGCCGGGAAGACATAAATGTATTCCCAGTAACACTGCTACACTTTCTGCATTCAATACGTCATGCAAGCTGGATTATGTGTTGTTATTTCTTTCTTTGTTTGTCTCATTTCTGTTCGGAGGGTTAAACTTGATGTTGTAATGTGTAGAAATTTTCACGATTGCTGTTATTCTTTGCTCTTTATTGTCAATAAACTTTGTGGATGAAATAAATAGAACTTTTATTTAATAAAACTTTAATATGACCTTTAACTGCAAATTGAACAGCGTCTGAAAAATTCAGACGTAAAAAAAGTTTACTTAATTTCTTTTTTAGAGAGGTATAAAACAAACAAAACAATATGTGCATCTTAAATCAACAAAATATAAAATATTTTCGACATTTTAGTTTGAAAATTCTTGTTTTGAAAAATTAAACATCTTGATCTGTCCTATTGTACCTTCGGAACTGACAATGTAAGGTGAAATTGTACTGTCCCTTTATCTTGTCTGTTCAATGACCTTCATCTTGTCTGTTGAATGACCTCAATCTTGTAATAACCTTCATCTTGTATAAACATAAAACAAAATCACTGCAAAATTCAAAAATGCGGTTTCAACGTCGATATTGTAATAATATATATATAAAAGATGTGGTATTGATGTCATTTAGACGAATGCACACTATAGACTTAATGATCACAAAACATCCTTTAACAATGGGCATAATCTATATCGTACCAAAAGACACAAGGTGGACTAATAGTAGAATTCAAACGCATAAATAAAACAAAACATGCTAAGCAGCAACAAATTACAACAACAGCGTTACAGCATCGTATTGACTTTTGATGTCCAAAAATAGGCAGATCGGACATATTTTGACCTCATTTACTTGCTACTTAAGTTTAGGATTAATTGTTATTTTAACATATTCTAATGAGACTGAAACATGTTTTTTTGTTATGACCTGCCGAACCCGTGCGTAAAATGTATTTCGGCATTTCTCTTAAGAAAATTACTTTTTAATAGAACAAAACGTCTTATTGGTTGACTTTCTCCTTTATCTCCACAATAGGCTTTTTAAAAATAATCTATCATCCCTGTATTCGGAAATTATGTGAAAATAGAAGAAGTGGGAACTCTTACCTTTTATACCTTAACTTTCATTGATAAAACATAATATTGACTCGTCCAGTGTCCAGTTTGAAGGTCATTTTAGTTACCGTACTCATAGGTGTAATACCACCAAATCATGGTATATCACATCCGGTTGTATACGAAAGTAGGTCTAAAAAAATATTCCCTTGAATTTGACCGTTGTAGGTAATTAATCCTACATTTTATTGCAGTAAAACTATTTCTGTGTAATAAACATATGTCTTGGGTATTTCTAAACACCATTATTTTTTATTTGTGATTTCTATAGAAAATTTTGTAATCTTGAGGTTACATGGTGACTAAACCGTGTGCACACATAGAATAAGGGGAGAAATTTGATTGGTTAACTTCCAATGATGGTTATTTTCTTATATGCAATGAAATGTTATGTGAAGATTTTTCTATAGAACTGGACAACTAAAACTTTAATCATGCCAAGTATTCCTTTATTTGAAACAAAGATAAATTCTGCACAATTTTTTGAAAAGTGCAAATTTAACAAAGACTAATAGGGGAAAATCAATGGTGGTATTACACCTCATACATGCATATTCTTATTATCAATAGTAATGTATGGAAAGCATAAACAAGTTTGAAAGTAAACAATAGCAAGTAAATCCAATCAAATTGCCTACGAATTAATAACAATGACCAGTCCAAATCATAAAAAAATAACAAGGTAGGGAGAAAATGTCAGATATTTTAATTTTTTTTTTTCGAAATGACGAATAAAAATTTGTAAACCATAAGATTTGTTATAATTCCATGAACATGTCGTTCTGTATTGGGATAGTTTTTGGATCCTTTATTTGCGTATCTAAGGCTGTAGAAAGTTTCGGCTTCAAAAGTCAACCTAATTCTTGACTTTACACAGACAATTCGCCTTTTTAAAACATTGAATGTTTCACAAACAATACGCGACAACAAAGTAAAATAATTTCTAAACTACTAAAATAAAATGTCAAAGCAAATATATGTTTTTGTTAAAAGTTGGATTGACAACGGGGTCTTCATATCAAGATTTAAAGCTATCTTCAAATGATTAAAATTTTATAATCCAATTTCTAGAAAAATAAATGAAATGAAAACAAAATAGCAAATTCTGCAAATATGCCGGTTTACAAAGTTTTCAAAGAATTCTGATTATTTCGTGGTTCTAGCAAACGGAATGATTCAGTCTTTTAAAGGTACCTTTTCATATATAAAACCTACAAGTAAGGGCAATATATTGCCGATACTAAAATTGAGATTTGCCGAAGAATGTAAACCAAGTCCTGTCATTTATGAGTTTATGAATAGGGGTGTAGTAGTTTTTTGTATTTGTATTTCGATGCTGCATAGTTTCATATCTGTACGGGAATGTTGTAGTGACCAATACCGGTTTTTTGTATGTTTTTAATGTCGCTAAAGAGTACCAACGGGTACCAGCAATCCATAAATAAATAGATATCAATATAAATTCAGGGACGAAAGAAACCTAAATAATGGAAAGGTTCACGATTAGCATTTATATATTTATATTAAAGGGATAAATTTCTTTCCAACTAATTGAAACTAAATTCTGTAACTGCACACTACGAATAGTAATCTTTCCACAATATGTGCAGTCTTTATGATTGAACAAAAGTATATACAAATTTCCACACCATGTGCCGTATTTCAGGGTGCACAAGAATGAAGGAAACCTTTTACAGCTATGTGCCATCTTTCAGGGTTTCTTTTTGTAGGTAACCTATACTAGGTTTAATATACTTAGTATTCCGGACAATTTGAAGACCTGTTATCAAATGATATATTGATTTGACAATATCATGATGGACATTTGAACGGAACTAAAAAAAGATCCAAGTATGGTTATAAGTATAATTTGGTCGCAGACATCAAACCTGACATTTTAGCGCCGTAATATTAAGCTTACCTTGATTTTGAAATAACAAGTTTGAGCGAAGTTTCCTGCGATACTTTTATATCTTATGTCTCTTGCCACTTGGGATCTTAAAACAAATATATGTACATTTTAAAATGAAAATAAATTTAGGCGATACTGATGAGGGAAAAATAAAGTCTTTTTGTGACAGTTGCCATTTACTTATAGAGTTGACAACAAACTAAAAGAAGAAGATATCCCCTTGAGATGTACGAGAAAAACTTTCGCCTTAAAAATCTAATGTTATAATAATAATTTGTTCGTTATAATCTCTTTAATGTTTATTTCCTACTCGAAATCTTACGTCCGCTTCTCCGTGAAGAGGAAGGTAACATATTATATGTGGCGAATAGACAAGGTACTCCTTCGTCATAGTCTTAATAGTTTACATTCATTTCCTATGCTCATTTCTATTTTCACTCGAATAGCCCAATACATTGGAACTCAAACGTTTTTTTTCTCTCCATACAAATGACCAGTTAGCTCACATGTCACATGCCTATCCAAGTTTTAAAAAAGGCTGATGTCGACGTGATGCGCGTCTGCTATACTAGCCGAAATGTTTTATAATTGTTTTCTACTAAAATCTTTTAAATGTCAACCACTGTTATCCTAAATCAACACATGCTATGATAGAAGATATCAGATTTCATTTTAATGTTTTGAATATCGATACGACTACAATATTGCTATTTGAATTATTAATTTTCAACATTGATACTACGATGGTTGTTTATTTTTGCAAATGGATATTTGCTGTTTACCTGCTGAACATTTGTTTAATAGGTATGCACAACTTTTTATAATACTTTGTTGTGAATCTCTAAGACTATTTTAAAATGGTTTTGTGTCAAATTATATATTATTATTCAAGATATTCAGGAAATATCAGCAATACTGTGAACCAACTTAATTTCGCGAGCGATTTATTTTCGCGACTTTCTCGAAAAGAAAAATGACGCGAATTTAAATCGTAGCGAATCTTCATAACTTGGATCTAAACTTATCTAAACACCTCTAGAAAATTGGGAATTTGCGATATTAACATCCGCGAAATGGACTAAATAGGACTAAACGCGAAATAAAGTATCCGCGAAAATAAGTTGGTTTACAGTATATTGCTTCTTTAGAGATTTGAATTATTTGAAGTCGTGAGAGAAAATTTGACTAGCGACATGAGTTTTTATTGAGGCCTTTATATATATAATCCAAATAGAGGCAACCATACTTGTCAATGCAATTTTGAAAAAAAGCATATGGAAAATTCTTCTGAGTAATAAACAAAAGTTACTTTTTTTAGTTTAAGATGTCTAGGAGACAGTTTATATATAGGCCATCATTAATCTAAGGAGCTACTAAATATTTCTCGAAAGGTCGCCCAATGAAGTTATTTGTTTTTGTCGTACATTTGTTTTTGTGATATTTTATTTCAGACGGCCATGATGACCACATGTGGGTGAAGTATCGAAATAAAGACTTCATGCTAGTCCATCAACAAATGACATGGATGGAAGCTCAGGTATTATTTTATTCAAAAGTGGCTTAGTCAACGAAATGTGTATGTATACGGAGTACACTTAAATTTGTATCGTATTCATATTCCTTATTCCACTATTTAGGTTGATAAGCTTTGATATACGTTTGTGTTCATTCAGTATGCTTGGGATAAAATTCTATTCAAAATATGTAAACACAAGTGGTAATAACACAAACATTTCACTTATGCTGTATGTTGATATTTTTACGACTGAAATATACTTGTAATGGCGATAGTTTGGTATCGTGAATTGGCGTTTCCATCAGTATGGTGTTATTCTATCATTTCAGAAATAACATAGATACGATTATAATGTGTAACTAAATACCAACACGTTAATTATCATAGATTTACAATTTTAGAGTGTATGTTATTCACTTGGCGGCTTTCTTGCAACTGTATCAAGTTCTGATGAAATGAAGTTTGTCAGGTCAATGACAAACGGTAAGTTCTAATAATTATTTTCATATTGGATTTTACCATTGCATTCATTAGCCGACCTCTATCTTGGTTATCTACACTATTAAACGAGAAGACCTCATTTTGGGTGTCGCTTCTCTTCTTTCCAAAAATAATTGATCAACACGCCTCTGTGTCATATAGGTACAGTGCATAGTGCCATTTGTCATCCATTCATATGATTATTCAGATTGAGTTATTTTTGGAGAAAAACGAGAAAAAGGCATCCGGATATTGTCCCGTCATTGGACGAAATTTTAAGTCGGATTATACTTCCGGTTTGCGTTTTTCTGTATACTATGAACATACTTTACAAAGGATGGATAAAGTGTATTTTCAGAATTCTATCTGCTTTCATTTTCAAGTTTACTATCCACGGTAGTCACAGAGTTTATTAAATAGAGAGGGTCTGTATACTATCTGAATGATCACTATGGATCGATTAGTAAACTTAGAATTGATATAGTAATGAATGTTCATAATAAACAGATAAGCGCTAAAATTATTCACGTGAACTTTTGATACCTTTTCTGAAATTCTCCAGTCATTAAATCTTTTACAAAATTCATTGATTATAAAAAAAGAAGATGTGGTATGATTGCCCTGTTGAGACAACTCTCCACAAGAGACCAATATGACACAGATATTAACAATTATAGGTTACCGTACGACCTTCAACAATAAGCAAAGCCCATACCGCATACTCAGCTTTAAAAGGCCCCGAACTGACAATTTAAAACAATTCAAACCAGAAAACTAGCGGCCTTATTTATGTACAAAAAAATGAACGAAAAACAAATATGTAACACATAAACAAACAACAACCACTGAATCATATGCTCCTTACTTTAATGTTCATAACATACTAAATGTATGTTCATATTGAAATTGATAGAAAACCAAAAAATGGGAATATTGAAAATAAAGGAGGAGGGATAAAAAAAAAAAAAGCATTTTTCTGTCCCCAATAACCTAAAGCTATGACGTATGATACTTTTGCTGAATTCTCCAGTCATTCAATATTTTACAACTTGAAAATTGTTCCAACAACACTTTACATACTGTAAACTTCGCTCTGAATGCCCGCGATTTCGCGGGTGTGTTCTAGTATTCTTTTAAACTGAGAAGGTAAGGTAACATCAAACCACCGAAATATGAATTATTAGTTCAGTATAGGTGACCAAGTGGTTTAGATCGATGGAAACAGTAGATGTCTGGATTTGGTAATTAATGGAACATTTTGCATCACTTTGGTTTTACTCTTAAAAGCGAATTCAGTTATTCAGTCATGTGAATAGCCCTTATATATTTATATCACATACATGTAATAAATATCATAGTTTCGGATTTAGTATTTTAATTTACTTTGTATCTAATTATCTTTTTTATGGCTTAAACATTGTAAATATTGTTTACACTTCTCCTAATTCCATGTTTGAACATACATTTATTTATTTATTTTCAAAAAAAAATCCATGCACAGTACATCCTAACACGGTTTGGTTGGGAGGTACAGACATGTTTGCGGAAGGAAGATGGGTATGGATAGAAAATTTAGAGCCAATCTCATACAACCACTGGTTTACAGGTAGTCATGAACCATCCGGAGGATTGGCGCAGAATTGTATGATTTGGTATAACAGTAACGGATATTTTTGGCATGATGCTTCCTGCAAGTCTAACTTCAAATTTGTCTGTCAGCGGTAGGTACTTCCTTATCCTGTTGAATGTAATTTTTCCATTGTCTTTTGTACAGACTCGCATTTTGATAACCAAATTATAAGAAAAAGAAGATATAGTATGATTGCCATTAAGACAACTCACAACAATAGACTAAATGACATACTGCATTGTCAGCATTAAAAGGCCCCGATATCACAAAATTAAATGTAAAACAATTGAAACGAAAAAACAAACGGCCTATTAAATGTACGGAAAATTTGACGAAAAACAAATATCTTATACAGCAACAAACGATAATCACTGACGTTTGACAGTCACAAACTTACAGAATGTGGCGGTTTTAACAAGTTAGGGGTGTTCAAGCAACCCCTATAACCTTGGACAGTGGTGTAACATTCTAACACAAGAACGAACTATAAAAATCAGTTAAAAATGCATTACTAATCAGATTGATACTCATAGACATACATGCTATATGTGGACGTGACAGGGTTCAAGTACTTGTTCATTACAACAACAACAAAAAACACTAAGTACAAGTACATATCTGAGAGTACATGCAGTTACTGAAAGATAGTTCAAAGCCAAAAATAACTATTATAAAACATCATTAGTTGGTTTGACATTGTTTAATCAGTTCTTAAACATTATCAATCATGTCTGTTAAAAAAGGTAAAATGATAAATTAGAACTATCGACATTTCGTTCTAGAAAAAGACAAACAATCGAAAACATCATGCATAGTAAATTTGTTTTTTTGTTTTTGTTTTGTTTTCAGTTATTCAAAGAGGAAAGAACAGTGAAGACATATTTTATTATAGGATTCAAATAAAAAAAAAAGAATAGCATTGTTTTTATTGATGGTCTGATTTTCACAAAACAAAATATGTCGTTGTGACAACTAAAAAAGTGGTAGAAGTTATATTTAGTTTTAAATTCGGTAGGATTATTTAGACAATAGAACTTTGCATATTTCGACACGAAATGATGTTATTCTTGTTAATGTACGCATCGTTAAGTCTTATTGAAATATCATTTTCAAATACTAGTATTCAAATGAAACAAATTTAAACATACCAATGCAAAAAAAAACCTACAGAAAAAGTCGGAGATTTTTAAGAACTCTGTTAAGGAAACAATATAGATTATAGGTTTGATGGTGATGTTTTCATATAAACTGCTGTCTTTTGTGTAGGTACTAGATCATGTTGTCTGGATCATATGTTGTAAGCTGTTATTTCTTTCATTGCTTGTCTGATTCATGTTCACAGTGTCAGTGGTTGGTGTGATTTGTTGTACTCTGCAGTTATATTTACGATTACATTTTTTTCATAAACTATAGTTGTGACATACGTCCTACGCTTTTTTTTATTTATAAAATGAAATCATCAAACGGTAGCTGCACCTAGCACAATTGTACGTTCAACTGGTTTTAGGCGAAGTCTGATTCTTAGAGTCATCTTAAAAAACTCCAAAACATATAAATGATCTTAAGTTAGATATCATACAAGACTTAAGGTCAAAGGCTTCTGATTTGGGACAGGTGCATAATTATATGGTTTATGTTCAGGGTGTCAATGGTTGGTGTGATTTGTTGTATTGTGTAGTAATATTTACAATTCCTGTTTTCCTTAAACTGTATTGGTCACAAACGTCCTCCGTTTTTTCGATAAAACGAAATCAATATTTTCTTAAAAATGTTCAGTACCAAGTCAGAAAAATGGCAGTTTTTGTCTTAAAGTTCGTGTCTGTGTGTGTTGCACTGTCGTTTGGTTTTAGTTGCAGTGTTTCTATTGTTACGTTGTCTTCCTCTTATTATGTGTTTCCCTCAGTTTTAGTTTGTAACCAGAATGTTTTTTCTTAATCTATTTTCGACTTTCGAACAGCGGTAGACTACTGTTGCCTTTATCTAATGCAAAATCTGATTCTTAAACGCACCTTCTAAAATTGAGAACGTACTAGTTCAGTGAAATGGGCGTTACACTGACCTCCAAAACATATAAATAAACTAAAGTTAGAAAACACTCAAGACTAACAAGTGTCAGAGGCTTCTGCCTTGGGACAGGCGCAGATATGGTTAATGTTCTGGGTTTCAGCAATTGGTGTGATTTTATGTACTGTGCGGTTACATTTACGATTGCTCCCGACTCGGGACAGGCGTATATAAATACATATCATTGCAAATAACAAAAGCATCATTTTGATAGAACAGCGTCTCAAAATTATGATGTGAAAATCATAAAAAAAACACTTGATATATTCTCTAGAAAAAAGAAAACATTTAACAAAACAAAATATAGCATGTTTTTTTTAACATTTTAGTGTAAAAAGTAGTTTTGTATGACATCCTAATAATTAATCTGTTCTTTTGTACTTTCATACTGATATAGTAAAGAAATATATTATCAGTAGCTGTTTGGCTTGTCTTTGTATGTATTATTTAATTTATTCAATGGTCTTCATCTTGTAGTAAAACTATCTTAGTTATATTCAACAACCGAACACGAACATCTGGTTTCAAAGTCGATGTTGTAATATATAAATAAGACGTTGTGGTTTTGATGCTAATTAAACGAATACATTTTACCAAAATATCACAGAAGGGCCAACAATAATGAACAATACATATAACGTACTAAAACACCCTGAAAATACAAGCAATATAATCAAACAAAACGTCAAAGCTATACACAAAATATAATCATGCCAAACAGCAGCAAACTACAACAACTGAATTACAGACTCCTTACTAAAACCATAATCATATGTATTTCCTACCCTGGGACCTTGATTTAACATTAAAAAAAACAATTCATTTTTAAAATAAGTAAAATAGTGTTTCGCTAGTTTAATCAATACAAATTATAGGAAAAACAAAATAAGCTTCAGAATAAATGTACAATCACGATACTTGATTTGCTGATTCAAATTGATTACAATGTTAACAAACAAGTTAATAATGTTTACTGGACTACACTATCATATATCCATTTGACGACGGACTTTCTGTTTTGATTTTTTTTCTCGGAATTCGATATTTTTGTTATGTTACTTTTTAACGTCATTTTTCTTTGTCGATTGTTTTTTTTTGTTCAGTTTTGCTAAGGGGAAATCATGTCGCATTCGGATACAATATGGAATTGGAGAGCATTTAAATCTCATTCAGATAGCGATTATGTTAACCTGATTCACTATCATAGAATTTGTCATACTTTTAAACTCACAATGTTTTTTATGCGATAACGTTTCTTATAGATATCCTATCGTACATCATATTCTACTGGACATTCGTAGCTTGTGGTGTTACTCATACAACTACAAAATTCGGTGTGTTTAATACTATTTAATCAATTAATCTGGCTGTTCTATTAAGCTTAACAAAAAGTTAAGAAATACACAATAACAACATGAACAACAAATGTCAAAATCCATGCTACTTTTTTTTCAAGTTGTATCAGACGTAGCAATCGACATTGCTCAATTTCATAACCCATTCTGCATTGTTATCTTTATATATTATAAACTGATTATCTCAATCTCAACTATAAGTGCATCTATTTTTTTGTCATTGGTTTATTTTTGACATAAAGAAAGAAAACAATCAAGCAGAATTACACACATGTACAGTTTCAATTATGGTCATGAAGATATTATTATTATATCAAAACTCTAAATAGCAGGACATACAACAAAATATAACTTTAATGTTCGTACCAGTTATAAAATAGGAGAGATTGCAATGGCAACTATTTTTTTAAGGTCTTTCCCCTTCGTGAGGAAAGACCTTATTGTTTTTCTTCCGTTTTTTTAAGGTCTTTCCTCTAGGCGAGGAAAGACCTTATTGTTTTTCTAATGGGTTTTTTTCTGGTTTTTTTCCTTCCAGCATTTGTTTGGCTCGCCCTCCTATCGCGACTATTGGAGTTATCAATACCAAATTTGAACCATCAATAGACCTCATCATGAACTTTTACCAGATGAACTTTTGGAGGATTTCATCATCTACTTTAGAAGTATCTCCCTTTTATTGATTTTTTTCAACATGGCCACCCTTAAATGTTTTAAAAGATATCATGACCTTGTTTGGACAATAGCTATATCTCATCATGATGTGTTACCATATGAGGCTGCTAAGGATTTCATCATTCGCTATGAGAGTTATGTCTCATTGAAGCAATTTCTTTCTTTTACATTTTTCTCAAAAAGTATTCAAAGTAGAATCGATTTGAAAACAGCAACATGTACAGGAACAGATGGCAATGTTACTGAACATGTACAATTATTTTGTTATTAACCCTTATAAGGAGTTATTCCCCTTGAAAAATTGTACATAATTTTAGAAAAATTGTATTTCGAGAACCAGAAGTCGTAGAGACTTGGGACCTTCACCAATAATCTTTAATTCGTGTGACCTTTAATAATTTAACAAATTTCAGAAGGTATGCTTGTCGTTTATCAAACGAAAGGTCGTACAAAGAACATGACGAAAACATCACTTTTACAGGAAAGACCTTTCAATTGTTTTACAAACAATTGAGATACTAGTATCTATATATTTTTTTTATGTAGGCGATAAGGAATTTACTGTATGTTGTTCTATTCTTATACAGTATTTTAAAAATGCAATTCTACCTTTCATAGAAGGTTTTTCTCCTGAATTTTTACAGCTATCAATACAAAACTTTCAAATGAACATTATATGTTGTACTACATTATATGCGTCAAAAATGTCCCCAATACCAAAAATAACATATATTGCCTCTTTATGTTTAAGGCTAAATCCACATTTTATTAATATATCTTGATGTGCTGTCCAAATATTTTTGCTATATATATATTCTCTAAAAATATTCAATATAAGCTTTCTTTGGTTTCAGTGCAAAAAGTGCACATTTCTGTATTTCTGTTAAACCATCTTTATTAAGAAATGAGTTTGTGTATGCAATTCTATGTAATAACTTGAATTGAACATTTTGTAGTTTAGTGCTTTTTGTTGCTTGAAATGCCATCAAGGAGATTTTTTCCCAATCATCAGTCTTAACACATAAATCATCAGACCATTTGTTTTATGCCACTGCTGGTGGACGTTTCGTCCCCGAGGGTATCACCAGCCCAGTAGTGAACACTTCGGTGTTGACATGAATATCAATAATGTGGTCATTTTTATAAATTTCCTGTTTACAAAACTTTGAATTTTTCGTAAAACTAAGGATTTTCTTATCCCATTGAAAAGAATATTAAAATACCTGGAATTGCACTAACAAGACCATAGTATTCAACAAAAGACCTATTAATGTGTCCCCAGTAAACGGATGCCCCAACCGCATTATCAATTTAAATGTTCAGTGGACCGTGAAAATAGGATAAACCTTCAATTTTATCAAAAACTACCTTCACTAAAATCTTGAACCTGAAGCGGGACGAACAGACGTACAGACCAAAAAACATAATGCCAATAAATGGGGCATAAAAATATACCAACGTTACAATAATAATCAAAAATAAATGGCTTTTCGCATCTTTTAGCGTTAATATTCAGCCAAATGGTTTGACTCAGGATATTTATGGGAATGTTTTCATTTTTCACCTTTTCTGGCTTCAATTTAGTCAGGTTTAGAAAAATGTCCTTCAAACAGGAATTAACTTTTTTGCAATTTTTTTCTATTATTCATCATTCACTACATAAACTGGAATCATTCAAACACCGACATTCTTCAGTCAATAATGGCATCGTTCTTTTATTTGTATGCATATCATAATTAATATGAGTAACATTGTTCATGTTATCTATAAAATAAAGTATATAACTATAGTCTAAGCTGTTTAATCTGCTTCCTAAATTTGACGACTGTATCCTTGCCACGTATAAGATCAGCAGCCTTTTCACCGATCATGATTGTTGGTGCATTTGTATTACCAGACGTCACATGCCTCATTACTGATGCGTCTGCAACTCGTAAATTTCGTATACCTTTCACTCTTGAAAAAAGAAATAAAAAAGTATTTAGATTATCAGACTAAACTTTACTTATTTAAAGATTTTTGTTCTGCTTAAAACCTACTATCTCTAACGACGAGGTGCAAAACACGTTGTAAGAAGCAGGAAAAATTTGTTTGTTATTATCAACCTGCTAACAATGTGTAGTATTAGCGTTTAAGGGGTGATTAAAATGTTAACAAACCCCGATCTGATTAACATTGCAACATGCACAGCGGTATGCAATGAAGAGAAAAAGAACTTAGACCAGAAATTAGAGTAAAAGGTAAAATAGACTGCAATCCGAGGAAATTTTGAATTAAAAGCCCAAACACATCAAATAAATGAATAACAATTTTCATACTCCTTACTTTGTACAGGCATATTTTTGTCAAAAAAGATGGATGAAATCATACACACTATCTTTATAACGAAACATTCAACCTACTCATTCCTGCAATATATAACTAGCATAAATAGACACGATATGTTTTATTGATTTGTTTTATTGAAATGTTCCACTAAATTAAGAAGTTACCCCGATTTTGATTTTTGTCCATGAATTTATGAGTTTTGAACAGCGGTATACTACTGTTGCCTTTAGTATATGTCATTGGATATTTTGAATTATGAATGATACGCATAATAAACACCACGTGTCACGTTTAGCCGACTCAGAAATGAAAACATTAATGTACTTTATAAATCTAAATTTATCATGAAAATAACGCATGTAACACTTACTAAAATTATAAATACTTTATACGTAAAGCGAACATTTGTATAAAAACACTGTTTTGAATGTTAATAATTATCAAAGGTACCAGGATTATAATTTAGTACGCCAGACGCGCGTTTCGTCTACATAAGACTCATCAGTGACGCTCATATCAAAATATTTATAAAGCCAAACAAGTACAAAGTTGGAGAGCATTGAGGATCCAAAATCCAAAATATCAATTAACAGACGATACCTAAGTTTTGTATCAACAACTGAGTTTTTATCATTGGTGTTTCCGATGCGACATGTACACGTTGGATGGTATGCTGTTACTGCATAGTGACGTATCAAACATTCCCAGTAGGCATCAGTGTCAAACTCTTCCTTATCACACACGCCTTCATGGTCAAGTCTGTTCAGAGTTGCACCCATTTCTTGGAAAGGTTTTGTTTGGGCAATCTGTTGGACTTTTCGCACAACTTTTAAGAAAAAATCAAATATTAGTATTATTTCTTAAGCAAATGCTTATTTCTACCGAGGAAATGTATTTTTATTTTATAGTACAGTTCAGTAATTACGTGCTTTGTTAAATTCGTATTATTGTATCGATCGATACTAAAATATCTTCAATAATACAAACAAAACAACTCATCATAGATACCTCGAATAAAATTTATGCAACATCATATCCACGATTCCGGGCTCCATATGCGTTTTTTTTTTTTTTGTATCTTCAAAAGCAAAAAAAGTACCTATATAGATATAACATTCATGCAAAAGATGCCCAAGAGCATGGCAATTAACTGTGCACCCTATAATTTGGTTTCCTATCAAATGCTATAAAATGATATATATTATATAACAAAATATGGTAATCTCATTGAATTGATCATTGACGGATATGTGGTAATCAGCTATAATATATATGTGTTGATAGGTATTTATGTATGAAACTACGTGTATTCAAAATTAAATGTGATATCATTATTGTATTGTCATTTTTTTGCCACTTTGCATTTTAACAAGACAGAATAAACTGTATGCATTTATGACACAATACCACCTAACCCACTGATAGACATAAAATCAAAGCGACATCCATCATGTTTGTTAACAATAAAGCATGAGAGAGTTAAAGTGTGCTGCCTATAGTAAACATTTATTGTAAACACAAATACATAGACACGCAGGTTCACACATTCTTACCTTCAATAAGAATATCTACATCAGTTTGTTGTGACAGATAGTTCGGATTAATCAATGGATGATCAAAAGGGTCTTTACTTTTAAGTTTGATACTTCCAATACTTGTTGGGTGCAATACAAAGGGAAAGATGATTATTTCATTGTCATCAGATCGACGCGCTGCATCTTCCAATATCTGTTGAAATATGTCATAAATGTAGAAAATATGAAGATTGGTATGATTGCCAATGAGGCAACTATAAAACAAGAGGAATAACAAAAATGCACTAGACACCATACTGACGTAGATGTTTGCTATTATAAATTACCGTATGGCATTCAACAAACCAAAGCCCCAACATTACCAAGTGTAAGAAATTCAAACAAGAAAAACAACTGACTAGTTTATGTAAAAAACAATTATCGAACAACAAAAAAATTACGACAACAACAACTAATCAATTGACAACACACACGTTATATGATATGGCTTGGTTAAACATATTTGCGGGTGTCAAACAGAGGTCCACAACACAAGAACCGTCAAACCATACTGTAAACAATCAGCGGAAATACACTAAATAAAAGGGCAAATGTCGAAGACCACAGATTACCAAGACACTATGTAACAGTTGGTGCCATAAACACGACATGTTTAAATAAAATCAAAGAATTCAAACACAATATTACATGTTGTGTTCGCATAGTTTTGTTTGTCTCTTGATTGTTATTGGGTTTTTTTCATGACCTTGTCAGTTTCTTTTATGATATAAATATAACAAAGTAAAGTTGTCACTTAAAGTGCGAAAGGTAAAGGGGAAATCTCGTACAGATAACAATACACACTAAGAGACAGAAAATACAACTAACTTGATTGGAAACATACAAAGTTATCAAACATTTAAATGAAAGTAAATAGTCTTTAAGTGAATTCAAATCTCACATAAATGAGTATGTTTTTTATATATGCATTGGGTATGATATAACAAATTATAATTCATTTCTGTCAATGTTCATTTATAACAAGTGCAAACCTTTCATCACAATAATTATTGTATTGTTGAGGAAATAGCTGAAGCCCGACTCCGGATGCGGAATTTTCTCGCTGTGTTGAAGACCTAATGGTGAACTACGACCTATTATTTGCTCGGGTTGTTTGACACAATCCTAATTTTTCTTCTATTTTATATATGTGGATCTACCCAGTGTTTTTGTTTTATAATCCTCTCAACTCGATTGCATACGACAAATGATATATTAAAAAATATATAGTTTTGACAGAACTTGCATATATTTAATTGTGGTATTTTGGGGGTTAGTATTTACAATAACATTGCATAACAATACAGACATATTACTCACCGAGTCATTAAAATTAAATGTTAATCCTGTATCAGTAGGTACGTCGTTTCCTTTAGAGGTTCCACTGTAAAACTGTAGTTGATAATCAGGATAAAGCAAAGAATGGTTACCTTTGGTGCTTTTGTCGAACAAGAGTCCTTCATTACCAGCGAAAGAAAATATTCCTTATAAAAATAAATGTTTGAAGTGAATGGTTATGATTTGTAAGCTGACATTTTACTATCATGTGACAGACATAATTTTCAAAAATTCTCCATCACTCAATCGAAAAAAATGTCGAGCGAATATCAATTATATACATTATAAATTTCATTTGCATTAACCCTTTATTATAAGAACATATATTGTTTTTGAATGTCATTCTGTGTTAGCTTTGACTAATCAATGCAAATATATATGGTGTGTATCTTCAACATATGTGCTACTTTATGAAACGATAGATTTAAGAGATGCCTTAAAAATTAGCGAAATCCGAAGCTCAATCACATCTATGAACGGAAAGCAGCTGTCATATTCCTCACTTGTTACAGACATTACGTATGTAAAATTGTGGATTTAACTTGGTTTGAAAACTGTCTAAACTGTAAAACTGTCGCATAGAAGTCCGCATAATTCATGTTGTAATTCTTTGTTTTGTTTTGTAGTAGCTTATACCCATTTAAGGAACATATCATAAAAATGATTTCATATACCATTAAAATCAAATGAAAAAAAAAACCATTGCACGGGATGAATGAGAGCTATTTTCAGGAAAATCTATCTACACATTTTCAATGCAAAAATGTTTATGTTTCTGTCAAACATGTTAACGCACCTTCACCAGTCAAGTAATACTTCAGAATATTCCACCAACTCTTGGTGGACTTGATTGAAACACTAAGTTCATCAGTTGTCTTATATTTCATAAAGAAGAACATATGATCTTCTAAATTCTTACCAACCGGTAAGTCTGCATGAACATATATCTGTAAATACAAGACCAAATGTAAAGAAATACCGGGAAAGTGTTTCAAGTTTGAAAAGTCAAGCTTCTGAAAAACCGTTAAAAGTATACAATGGAAAGCAATATGGAATTTTAATCTTGAACCAATATTTGAGTTGTTTAAATATTTGATTTCCGCGTAAGGACAGGGGGAAAGTCATCATTGTGCTAAAAGAGGTTAATTAAAAAAATAAAACATATATTAAATATTCTCTCCATGCGATTAGGCTTAAAACGAATAACGTTATGATTCATGTGTAATTGATATGTGATAGTAAAGAAAATGATCAGAAAAACGTACTGCACGGACCAAACCCCATGTAAAAGGGTGTCTTTTTATTAAGTGAAAACATCTTGGGTTTTCCACATCAGTACCACTATCAGCTAGATTAGCAGTTCACTAGTAGGGGCAGGGGTATCGACCTTACTGTAGTATTACCATTAATTATATGAATTTTGATGCACCATATGCATATTTAATTCGACAATTAATTTCTCTTTGGTCATACTCCAGACAAGGAATAGAGATATGCACGAGAGCAATAATTCTTTCACTCAAAATGATGTTGAAAAGTTAAAACAGAAAATTAAAATCAAACAATACCTGTATTTCAAAGCCAATATCAATAGGTTTTCAGTGCTTTTTAATTTCGTAATTCAATTCACCTTCCATCTGTTTTGATTCGAGTGTCACTGCTGAGTCATATGTAGACGACATATGAATCTTAATTATACAACTTGTATGTTTAAATGAGATAAAGCATCAATTTATAAGTTTGCTGTGTTCTTTTTATTTAAATTACGGATGCCATTTCAAAAACACTAATGTATGACAACATGGAACGGCAAAATACGTTTATAGTTTTACCATAACTGTTTTTATTTACCTTGAGTTCTTCCAGGTGTTCCTTTGGACCTATACCTGATAGCATGAGTAACTGTGGTGAGTTAACGGCACCAGCTGATAAAACAACTTCTTTGTTGGCCGAGACGATAATTTTACGCCCGTGCTTTATCATTTCTATGCCGATTGCAGTTTTATTTTCTATCAATATCTGAAGATAAATGTTTTATAAATCTATTTGGTTTCATCTTTTATTAATAATAACAATCTCTAATAATTATTAATAGGTATTGTTTCAAACAAAACCTGTTATCTGTAACAGAAAAAGAAGAATTAATCTGAGTATATCATTAACAATACATAGACACATTTTCTTTCAATGCTAGTTGGTTCCATTAAATGGTCAAATTTTTCTCTCACTTACAAATGCCAGAGCGTTCATTTATCGATTCGACTGAAAGCAAAAAAAAAGAATCGCATATCTGCACCCATAGATTAACAATAAAATTGAGAATGGAAATTGGGAATGTGTCAAAGAGACAACAACCCGACCATGGAACAGACAACAGCAGACGGTCATCAATAGGTCTTCAATGCAGCGAAAACGTCCCTCACCCGGAGGCGTCCTTAAGCTGGCCCCTAAACAAATAAATATACTAGTTCAGTGATAATGACGCAATACCAAACTCCAAATTATACAAAAGAAACTTAAATTAAAAACAATACAAGACTAACAACTCCTGACTTGGGACAGGCGCAAAATGCGGCGGGGTTAAACATGTTTATGAGATCTCAACTCTCCCCCAAACCTCTAGTCAATGTAGAAAAATAAACACATAACAATACGCACATTAAAAGTATCTTTGATTGTTATGATTTTTTTAAGAAATGCTTTGTAAAACGTACCATTGATGAACCATTTATCATGTCGATATATGTAACTGAATTCTGTCAATAACACTTTGGTATTGGACGGTGATGTTGTAAACAGAGCTCGTAAAAGTAGATACGATCCATGCAAACTTATCGATCATATAGATATACAATTCTAAAATAGTATCAATGTAACACAGTTACCCAGTTTGAAACCATGTCGAAACTTATAATTTTGTAGTGCCAAATGTCATAATTTCTTACGTTGTTTCATTTTATCTTTATACTTGATCCGTTGGATGTGAATAATCTGGTATCTAAATCTGGGGAACAGAGTAATTGGTTTTGAATAGCTTTCAGTGACGTTGGGTACTCTTAGATCTGTATTATGTTTGTCTTTTGCTAGTTTTTTGGTTCTTTGTGTCTCGGCAGACGGAATCCAATTCCAATCCCTGTGCTATATACTCAAACCTTAGGACAGGTTCATGAATATAATGAACAGAAATTAAGTATCTTTCTTATTTTACGGGCGTAACATTATTGTTTTTTTTATCTTAAGTTAATTATATTGAAAGAGTGTTGATGGAAGGATAGATGGGATTCAGAGGTACAAGCTGTTATATACATTGTTTCGAAGTTGGTCGGCCAATTACTGGTCTTAAGTATGCTGTTGCTGTGCCCCATCGTTGACCTTTTAAAACGTTTGACTGTATGTGGGAATATCTTTTAAAAGAAGAGTTTGTATTTGTATCAACGTTAACTCAAAACGAGATAAAAGTAGTCAGTATTGGAATCATTTATATATGTTGTCCCGTATCTTGCCTGGTCGCCGATTCTTACAAACAATTTAGTGCTTACTTGAAAGTTTTAACAAATAGAGTACAGTGAAGGTCACTTTCTGTTTTATTTAAATTTCAGAATTCAAATCGGAAATTTGTTGAAACTTATTTATAAATTAGGAACAACACTAAATGTTTACTGCAGAATAAGAAAAAAAATCTGAAAAAAATCTTTCGCAATTGACGTTTAAATTTACATGTAAGTAGTAATATATCATTTTGAATCTGCTACAATGTTGTTAAAATCTCATACTAAGGTCATACAGTTGTGGTAATGAATCCTGCATTACAAATTGGAAAACATTTTTGAAATGCGTATAAATTCAGTGGAAATTATCCTTACCATTTACATTTTTTTATGTTGTCAATCATGGGACCAAATGTTTCTGGGTGATTTTGTTACGCTAGTAATCATATTTTAAAACAGATGAAATAATTTTAGAATTTACCAAACTATAAAGATTTTTCTGTAAAGTGGTAGCATGGCAAACATCTAAGCATATACATACATTTTCCCCTTGTACTTTACAATGCAAGAGCATAAAAGAAACAATGCCATGTAAATGAATTGGATATGTATCTTCATATTAATGTGATACCTATCATGTCCTCGCCGTTAACATCCACTGTTTTATAGCCTAGTTCCTCTACTGCACGTTGATAAATGTTTGACAGTGATGTTGCTTTGGTTTTAGATAGTGGTAGATATCCTCCTGTGGAATGGTATGCTGAAGTACGATAAATTGATGTTTTACAACAAATGAGTGTTTCGTCATAAAAAAAAATGTTTAAATACAATTGAATAAAGAACCAAAATAACATTATCAAATACTACATTCCGATATATAAATAAATTCTCATTTAGAAAACTCTATACTGTGTCTTTTTCTCACCCTACCATTTTTTCATCACATACTTATGGAATTATAAAATAAATATCTAATGAATCTTTTTCATCTTTATCACTGTTTTTCGTGTATGTTTATATCAATTTAACTAAAACTAATTTTTTTTTATAGGGATATTGATAGTTGCTTAGGCACATGCTATGGTGTTGTAAGAATTATTTTTGAATATTACTGCTTCGCCTATTTTGTAAATCTTGATTTGTTCGTAACTGATTAGTGATGATTAAGTATGTTATTAATCGAGCATTAAATCAAAATAATTTTACGGGAGATCTCCTCTACCCCGAGCCCTTAAATTTCTGGATTTTTTTTTAAAATACTTCCACAAGTGAACTTTATTGGCGACCCAAGACATCGTTGCCCACAGTTGTTTGGTGCAGGTCTGTTACATCTTCTCCTTTGTGTGCATCTGTTTATTGTTACATAACTAGACCATCCACCATTAACACAATTCTGCCATTTCTGAAGATTTACTTCCGGTAGAGAGGAACAACTTTTCTCGGAGTTACTACAAGAATAATATTAGATTTATCATTGATGCTTCTGAGCCATTACTCAGTTTCCATTGTAACTTATAAGGGTTTGAAATAACCTTGTTTGAGTGCTAAACTTATATTCTTCAACGGTTTGCATGTTCTTTTTATGACCATTTCGGTTATAAGTTCACAGGAAAAGTATAATGATTGTATTAAAACTGGTGACAAAAGAGGCGACATATACCAAATCAATATTCAAAGTCGTATAAGTCGAAAACGAACTGACACGTCTGACATTGTCATGATTAAAAAAAATCGAATAACGATAAAAAGACAAACATCAGTACCAAAACAAGAGAGAGAATCAAGACTAAGCGAGTGGCTTTGCTCCGAAAGGGTTATCATATCCTGCTTCACAGGTGACAACCTGCTACTGTTATTTAAAACAATACTTTGACTTATGTCAAGTGATTATGGCATAAGTGGATTGGTAAATGACTCTTATATGACTCAAATACAACAACCAATTTGTAAAACATCGGTCATATAAATTTTGAAAACAAATGTCATTGATCGAATTTAAAATTTTGTAATTGTATAAATCTAAATCACGATATTCATGATACTGGTATAAACAATACAGACATTGAAGAATTAAAAAGCACCAAAACGACACGTGAAACTAAATCAACAGCAACGCCGAACCCCTTTTAACAACACTAGTTTTCTTATGTGTTCTAGAAGGGTACACTAAAGAAGGAAACAAGACTTATAATTGAGATAAATTTGCCAAAATATCCCATAACCTATTTTTACTTTCAACGATAATTGTAATTATTGAGGTACCGACGTTAGCAGCCCATTGATTTTGTTACCTAAATCGTTGAAGTACTTTTGCTATTATCTTACCTGGCGGAACTCTTCCTGAAAACGTCCGAAGGAATGCTGTTGATGTTGGTATTTTCGCAAATGATTTTAGCCATAGTCACCTTCTTAATTTCTGTCAGCTGTGTTGGAGTAAACTTAACGTCAGTATTACTTTCGTAAAAGAATCGATCACCAAATTTCAAGGCACGAAATTGTAATCCTATCATACAGGCAAGAGTAGGTCCGACTTTCCCTCCTGGTATTGGGGTTTCTGATACACCACCGGTAAACAAGTCGATGTCCCATGGCGAACTAATGGAGAAAAACATATACATTGTGGTAAGTAATACTAGAAAGAAAACTATGTCTTTAAGATAAACTCATCATAGATACCAGGATTGAAAATGTGTTTAAGCCAGATGAACGTTTCGTCTACAAAAGTCTTATCAGTGAAGCTCGAATCAGAAAAGTAAAAACGATTCTCTATGCCGCAATAGATTTGTCTAATTCTTATTTTCTCCCATGTCTTTCTTTCAATTTCAGCATTTTGTCATTTTTAGTTTTAAAACAAACAAACCGGTCTTTGCATCGGAACTAAACACATTTATTTTTTTTAAAAACAGTTGTTGGCATGACACAGGTTATGTTCTTCTCTTACATTTTATGATAGTATGATACTAAACTCCTAACGGGAGGGATTATGCTTGATATTCATAAGAAATAATCTTTCAATCAGTTTAATTGAGGTCTGGAACTGGCATGTCAGTTAACTGCTAGTAAGTAGTCTGTTGTTATTTATGTACTATTGTCAGTTTATTTATTTTCTTTTGTTACATCTTTTGACATCGGACTCGGACTTCTCTTGAACTGAATTTTAATGTGCGTATTGTAATGCGTTTACCTTTCTACGTTGACTAGAGGTATAGTGGGAGGGTTAAAATCTCATAAACATGTTTAACCGCGCCGCAATTTTGCGCCTGTCCCAAGTCAGGAGCCTCTGGTCTTTGTTAGTCTTGTATGATTTTTCATTTTTTTACTCTATGGTCGGGTTGTTGTCGCATTGACACATTCTACATTTCCTTTCTCAATTTAAAATAATGAAATATGAAAATGAAAATGATGATAAAAGTATTCATTTTTGAAAATGTACAAATAAACACTGATTGATCTACATATATATTAATATATATGATTGAAAAATATGAAACTACGTACCTGTAAGTGTTTTTAAGAGCCAGCGCTTCGACTGCTGAATGATGTTCTAAACCTCCCGACACACCAGCTGTAAAATCATCAGCGGGTGTTAAATCACAGACCATTCTCCAAATATTATAACTAGCTATTCCGTGATCTCTTCCTCGCTGTACATTAATGGCTGCAAGGTCACCACCAAAACCATGTGTTCTCTCAAAAAGCCTTTCTGTTAGTTCCTTGGTAATTTTTCTGTCGACTTTTTGAGAAAATTCTTCATAAAGGCCTCTTGTTATAGAACTTACACCCCCATTTGCATCATACAGCTTGTTTGGTCGGAGGAATTCGTTACGAAGTAGAGGGCTTTGATTAGAATGTGATGGACCGTTATATGCCAAACTCTGCCTGACCATGCTATGTCCAAATCTGAAGGCTGCGGCGGAGAAACCATTCCTAATCTGGGGTTTAGTCGTATGATCATATCCAGTAAAATACCCGGATGTTTTTGGTTTCAACTCGAACTCTATCATTTGTTGGTCACCCAGGATGTGCGGTAAATATGCATTATAGGTCACGTGTTGTATCATGGCACCAATAATTTTTCTGGTTTCTTGGTACACTTTTTCATCATTCCACCCATTCAATTGTGTTAGTTTGGCGGCTATGCGATTGTGTTCTTTCATCCAAATTGTTTGTAATGCCATTAAAGCTGGTTGTTGATTGACTCTCGGATCTCCTACCAAGCCACAAAAAGGATTTATTAAAGAAGAAGTATCAATTTAGACATAACTGAAGGTAAGTCGAAACCTCACATACGATTCCTTTAGATTTTATATGTAAATTCATAAAATATATAAATTTTTTATTTGTTGCATGGTGAAACGATATTCAATTGTTATGCTTTTCTACACGTCATTTTGACCTATGTAGTTGTGTTAATGTTTTAAAACTATTAACATTGTTTTTCAATTTATAGCCGAAAAAATATGAAATTTCAAAAAAATTGAATATATGCTTATTACTATTTTCGTAAATAAATGTAACATTTTGAAGTATTGAATGGAAAACTGACAGTGTCTCTTTGTATAAACAACGCTATAAGAAAAATGTCAAAATAAAAAATATAATAGATGTCTTCAATCACGATGATTTAAATTAAAATAGCAATATAGTGCAGACAACTTGATAAACAGTACGTATGTATATAACAATTTTAAATTTTGAAATCTTTAATATTTGTTACATACCTGCTTTAAAACACTTTATATTTGGATTTCCTGGTGGTAATCTACATGATGAAGCATTTGGTATGTCCTTAGGTAGTAACTGATTATTGGTAGATTTCAATCGACCTGAATGGTAAAAATGTATGAAAACAAACACAAAGTATCTTCCAGATATGATAAATTTTCTGATAATAATACTTCTTTTAATTCATGATAGTGGCAACGCTTTGATTCCACTTTGAGACACAAAATAAAGAAAAAATCCGAATAACTCGTTAGAGAATGTCATTAAGGCTTATTTTTGTTTTACTTTCTGGTTTGTTGTGAAATAATTACCCTGTAGAATTTCAATCATTAAAATCGACGTTGGGCCGACATTTTGTTTTCCAACCAGTTAAATTATCATTTGCAATGAATTCATCTTTACGTTATGATATACACTACTTTCAATTAAATTTTGTATTTCATAGATTTTGCGAAAACTCTGAAGGAAATATAAGTTAACTTATCATGTATTACAGGGGTAGTTAATTATTACTTACCACCAGATAATTGACGGAGACTGTTGGCAGTAACTTTATTAGAACCATAAACAGCAGAACCATCCAGAAAGTGGGTATTCATGTTTAACTGCCGTCTTTCTCCTGAAATAAAAGGCCGACATTTTACACATACATTTTCGGATTTTTTCTTGAGGAATACTGATTTTTTTTGTGTGCAGTTCTTGTTGCATAGTCTAATTTCGATGCAGTGCATCATTTAAGACCTTTAAGGTGCCCGACTTGGATGTAATTGATTACTCTTTGAATTCATAGTTCTTGCAATAGGTTGTCCTTGTGCTGCTTTCTCCTTTATATAAACCACATATTACTTAATATATATCATAGAGTTTAGCGTTATAAAAACAAGGTAAAATAACAAAAATACCGACCTCCGAGGAAAATTCAAAACGGAAAGTCCGTAATCAAATTGTATTATCAAAAGCTCAAACGCATCAAACGAATTGATAACAAATGTCATATTTGTAATTTTCTTATGTAAAATGGTGGATTACACCTGGTTCTATTCTTTAACTTAACGTGATGGCAAAACGGGTCGGCTTACTTTGAAAAATTGTTATGATACGAATGACCACAGATTTTATCAAACATTTCAAAAGAAAAGTTACATGGTGCACTAATATGAACGTTTATGTACATGTATGGTTGTATTTCATTATATAGATAGTTGTGAACTAACTTAAATTGGATGAAAAAAGTCTTGAATTAAAGGCCAAAGGTTTGTAAGAGTATGTGAAAAGCATCCCGTGAAACAAAGAAAAATGTTTTAACAAATACATTTTCAATTTTAGGGTTTTATAATTGCTTGTTGAAATTTTCACACCAACAGTTCAACAACGCGTATCAGTAAATGTTAAGATTTGTTTTTTAAACAAAAAGATATAGATTGGAAACAATAGAGCAACAATAGTAAAAGAGGGACAAAAGATACCAAAGGGACAGCCAAACTCATAAATCAAAAACAAACTGACAACGCCATGGCTAAAAATGAAACAAACAAACAGACAAACAATAGTACACAGGACACAACATAGAAAACTAAAGAATAAACAACACAAACCCCACCATTAACTAGGGGTGATCTCAGGTGTTCCGGAAGGGTAAGCAGATCCTGCTCCACATGTGACATCCGTCGTGTTGTTTATGTGATAACAAATCCGAAAGGTCACATTCATGACAGGGAAGGGGATTATAGTTACGACGTAAGGAACATTTCCGATACCATTTGTGAAACGGTCATTCCATAACGGTCAACCAACTCGTGATGGCGTCCGTAAAATTTACGAAGGGATGATTTCAACTTCACCATTTGGAACTCTTGGTTTAATAGCTTCCTTGTGAGCAGCAACCCTCTATCAAGAAAATCATGATAGGAAATGCAAGCACGGGAATATCGTATCAATTGGGAGATATATACCCCGTATGCAGGTGCTGCTGGAATGTTGCTACTTAGAAATGGAAAGTTCACAATTGGAAAGCTGAAATCATCTCTTTTGTCGTAAAGTTTTGTTTTCGACCGACCCTCATTGTCAATTTCTAGATATAGGTCAAGATATGAAGCCGACTTAACTGTATCTGTAGTATCCTTTATCTCTAGTTCGATGGGATAGATGCGTTCCACATAGTCACCAAATTTAGAATTATTTAGTGAAAGATCACTAAAATCTCCATAGATTACTAGTAATCTAGGGAGATTTTAAATAAAGTTTAATAATTCAGCCTGAGCAGCGAATGTCTATTGGAAGGAGTTTGGTGGGTATCCGAAGCTTTCAACGGGAGAAACAATACCCTGTTATTTTCTCGACGAATTTGTACGAATAGTACATAAGTTTCTTTGTCATCAAAACTACATTAAGGGGTATGTGATATACTTGATTGATTGATTGTTGGTTATTTACGCCAATTTTTGTTTTCCTTTTTCTTCAGGGTATTGTCTGATTTTATTGTGCATTATTTTTGTATTGCCATTCGGTATATCTTTTCTGTTTTTACTTCTATTTGTTGTTAGTAAAATGTTTTGCGTAAGCGCTATTTTACAGGATTCGCTATACTTACATTCATGCTATCAAATAGTCTAAACAATTCAGAGGAAGTGTTATATGTATGCTTCATACTTACCAAGTGTGCAGTCCAATTTAGTTACACCGAGTGCTCTTACAAAGTTCATACAAGTTCTGTTAAAGCTGCCGTAAAATGGATCATTTGATGGCAGTGGAATTGGGAAACAGTTAGGACTGGTAAAAATAAAGTTACAGATCAGATGAAGTAAGATATACACAAGAATAATCCATCTATGCTTTCAACTATCAAACAGAATGGATGAGTTTTTTTCTAAGACAAAGAAAACACTGATAATTATATGTTATGGTTATAGGGATACAATAACTGTAAACTTGAAAAGACATGCTTTTCTTAAAGACGTTTTTAAAGAAGATGAGCATTGATCAATACTAAGTCTTAAAGATGTCAAAGAGTACGCGAATACTCAAGTAACGCTAGGTATATCAAAATTATCCTCGAATTTTCGGTTTCCTAATAGAACATTGTCTGTTGTTTTTTTAGACCATTGATTTATTTTTGAACGTTAATCGGATAACTTAATATTAATTGCTATTTTAATTCCTTTTTTTTTATGGTGTCCTAATACAAACTTTCGAAACGTTTGAAATAATGTTATTCGTGTTAATGTCTGGACTGTAGATACATAGCATATGATCACAGTTGATTATTTACATCAATGATCCATCTTTTCAAGCCAATGACCATGATAATTTACAATGTTTTTATCTACGTACATCAGTACGTATCGCTTGAGTCGGTTCTGGCCTTTCTTTGCACAATGTGTGTTGATTTTTATAGATATTTTCCCGACTGAATACTCGAGTATCACTCGGTAAAATCAACAAGTAATTTTCCACTGAGTTGATATTTGCTGTTTGAAGGAGTACACTTTTTTAAAAGAATGCTATGAAACGCAAATTTGAAATGCTTAAAACAAAACACTTGTAAGTTAACGTTAATGAACTTGCTACGATAGAATAGACGAGCACTTCTAACAACAACGACACAAATAAAATACTAACTATGTTAAAAAAAGAATCTTCAACATGAAAACCACATTTTTTTCAAGATTTAAAAAACAGTTTAATAACTGATTCCAATGCCAAAGTATTCTCTTATAAATCACTATAAGATCATCATATGATATTGAAATTCCTAAATTGAAACGAACATCATCTTTTTCTTCAAACTTTGTGATGTTTATTGACTATATCAAGAAAATTGAATCGAAATAGCTTTATATACTTATCTGTTGGGGGGTCGACAGCAGTTCAGATTAGACATATACCCGCGTCCTGAAATAGAGAAGAAAGAATGATGAATTGCATAGGTTTGTATATATAGTGAATTAAATACATTTTTGGCGTTTTGTGAACTGATGAAATATTTTTAGATTTTGCTTACACATATATGTCTTCCCAAAAGAGTTGTAATGACAAAGTGCAACCTATAGTGGCGTGTATATTTTGAAAGAAACAGTATCTATCAAAGTTTTATCGACTGTATATAACACCCTCTACCAAGGCCATATCGACATTGTGTCCTTAGTGAAAGACACATTTTCTATAACAGCTTCGTCGACTAAGAGTCTTTTCAGAAAGAACCATTTCCTATCACGGATTCTCAGCGAAATATCTTTTGTGAAAGAACAAGTACTAATATGTGTCGCAATTCCGTAATCTATATGTCTTTTTTATAGACAGATTATATTGACTACGTGACCTATGAGAAATAGAATTATCTATATCGTTTATGTCATCAGCATTTCATTTTCAAAAGACGTATATGAGGATTAGTACAAGGACATGTGGTTAAACAATAACTTAAATAAAGATAAAGTCGTGCAATCATGTGAATTAGAATTATAACAAATAATGGCCACATGATAAAGACTAAATAGAGTCTTGCAGTTAAATACAGTAAGTTCTTCATTACTTTACCTTTTGATAAAGCATTCATCTGTATATCGTGACTAACGAATTGGCCGAACTCCATACTGAAATGGCTCAAATCGTTCATCTGAGTTGTTGAGTCGCTGACAGTGTGAACTTTAACACTGATGTCTCTGGCTAGAGGGAGGGGGTCACCAAAAAAGTCGGTTGCTCTTGGATCGTCTAAACCTAAAACAATTGACATTACATGGTATAGAATAACCTGTACTTGATCAAAATGAATATATAATTTAGGATGTACATGTGTCGTAAAAATGCATTAATAACATTCATTAAAACGAATAGGTATTGTAAAGTGGGTTGATCAGGATTTGTGATTTATGGCCAGGGACATTTAAACTGCAAGCTAAAAAAAGATCTTATTGGATAGGGAACTTACCAACAAGATATAAGAGTTATTGCAATATTAATTATCACAGAGATAGTGTAAATGATTCTCAACCATGTATTTTATTGTGTTTTTTTTTCTTTTTGAAATATATATTTGAATAAAATTGTTCGTTATCACCATCATAATGTTTAAATAAAAACGAAGATTAAAATGATCGACAAAGTTTTTTGGTTTATAAGGTTTTTTAAATTGATTTGATTCATTCCTGCATTTGATATCACTTTCGTAAGATTGATTTGCATGATATTAATCTTTTTTCTATGGGTCATTATACAACACATTATGTACTAACCATCCTCATAAAAACCAGGTATAAACCTTTCAAAAGGTGTATCGGACTTTCCCCATAATGGGTTAGCCACATTGTTGCATGAACCATCAGCTGTTCTATATTGGGAAGCTTGGTTACACGGTCCTGCTGTAAACCGACATCTTGCTTGTGTTTGTATGGTGTTCAGAAAGCTATCCGAGACTCTCTCCAGGACACTTATACGCTGGCTTTTCTCAATGTTTAACCTTAATTAAATTTAATTAGAAAATATAAATGAAACAACCTACTATCCGTGGTTTCCATGGGTAATGGTTTTTAGAAACTAAACTATATGCATGTTTGTTATAGTAACCTCCTCATGAATTAAAATACTTCAACCATAAAAAATAATTTTAAAACATCCATTAAAAATTCGATCTTTTGTATAGTTTCGTCTTGCAAATCATCAGCAACCGCCAAAATTGTATAAAAAAGATAAATTGAACATTATATAAAAAAGAAGAAGAAGATGTGGTATGGTTGCCAATGAGACAACTCTCCAAATGAGACCGAAATGACACAGAAATTAACAACTATAATAGTTCACCATATGGCATTCAACAATGAGCCAAGCTCCATAGTCAGCTATAAAAGGCCCCGAAATGACAATGTAAAACAATTCAAACGTGAAAACTAACGGTCTAATTTATGTACGAAAAATGAAAAACTAATATATGTAACACATAAACAACCTCCTGACTTGGGACAGGTACATAGAGAATAGTAGGGTTAAACATGTCAGGGGGATTCCAACCCTCGCCTAACCTCAGACAGAACGAACTATAACAATAAGTTTATTTTGCAGTACTTTAAATTGGTATAGAGAAATTATCAATATGAGTTTAACTGTTTTCAATGTGCATTCTGTCGCATTTTATCATTTATACAACCAGTCAATTTTACATGTTACTTTATCAATTTTCAACTTTCGAAATTATTTTCATATGAAGTAAATAATTTAAACTTATCTATTAAGGCACTTTATGTTATTCAGGTCTTAGATATGGTATGTAATGTGACATTTCCGTCTTAGAGTTTACATTCCCTCAGCTGGCAACGTAGATGATAGAGACTTTAAGACGGGAATGTCACAGTATATACCCTGTCTGCCTGCCTGCCTGGCAAGCTTAGCCTATCTACGCATGTGAGTAGTAAAATCCTTAGTGGTTTGAATGAATTTAGAATCTACGTTTACGCGTTTCATAAGAAATTGAGTTCTTTAATTTTTGAATATGAAAGTAAAATTTTACATAAAAAATATCGGCAAAGATGTTGTAGTTGAATGAACTCAATATTAGTTCATGGGAAATCAAATGCATTTACGTCATATAGATGAATGTGTCGATTTTAAAGCAAATAGATTTGCATCGTCAACATGCCTTTTTTAAGGATATAATCAATAAACAAAACTTACTTTTTCATTGCATTCTTTGCAGTTTCTATCATGACCCGGGCAGATTCACTGATCTTGATGGCTTCAGGACTGGTCAATAGATGAGGACCAAATCCTTCTGTTTGACTGTTTGGTGTATCAAAATCTAATTGAAAAAAAAGTTTTAACATATATTCATTATCTTTTTAACGTCATCCAATATATCAGTAATTATAAATCGCCTCATCTAAGAAAAGTTTCAACTCACTCAGAGCTGCTAAACGGTTTTAAATCAGAGCAAATCATCTTCTGCGATCATAAACAACCCCACACTAGTTATAATTTTAACCAATGAGATAAAACTGATCAAAGGTACCAGAATTATAAGATAAGAAAGGATTGAATTGCCAAAAATATGAGAAAAGATATATAAATTTTCATTACTTGGCATTTTTTGTTCAGTCAGTTCATCGTTCTTGACTTTAGCTGTGGCTGTTTTCAGTGCCGTTTCCATGGCCTTCGTTGGGGGTGCTATTGGGGATATTTTAGCTGGTATTTCGCCACCAGGTTGCGGGGCAGCATTCTGTATGTCAATCTTTGGCTGTGTTATTCCTGGTGTTTCTCCTGGTGTTATTCCTGGTGTTTTTCCTGGTGTTATTCCTGGTGTTTTTGATGGTTTGTTTATTTGCGTCAATGTGCCTTTCATTAGAGTGTTTAAATTGGATATCTGAAGACATCCTGTTGGCCCAAGGTTGGATAAAAGTACTAATGATGCAAACACTTCCTTCCTAAAACATTCAAAAATTAATTTGTATTTTGAGAACAAAATGATTGAACTTGAAGGAAATACTGGTAAGTCAAACATAAGGATAGATAAAGACGGAATAAAATATCGATATAATTCATTACTGTTAATATATATACATTTATTTTTGTGGGTTCCAATTTTCGTGGATTGAGAAAAAAAGTATGTACGTGAATATTTGATTTCATTGATGTGCAAAAGTGTGCACGTATATGTAACCCTATATACATTTGAATTTCGTTGGACAAATAAACCGTTATCAACTTACTTACCGGATTTGTAATCACATAAGCAACACGACGGGTGCCGCATGTGGAGCAGGATCTGCTTACCCTTCTGGAGCATCTGAGATCACCCCTAGTTTTTGGTGGGGTTCGTGTTGTTTATTCTTTAGTTTTCTATGTTGTGTCATGTGTACTATTGTTTTTCTGTTTGTCTTTTTCATTTTTAGCCATGGCGTTGTCAGTTTGTTTTAGATTTACGAGTTTGACTGTCCCTTTGGTATCTTTCGTCCCTCTTTTAATCCCCTAAAAATGGTACGTACCCCCTGAATGTGTGTTATTTTAAAACAAATCGTATGCAACTGGAACGTACCATGCTTTAAACTTGTTAAAAAAATGAGAAAATTGCAGAGAATTAGTAATTTTTGAATATTAAAAAAAAAAAAACAATGAAAAAGATTTAAAGTTAAGCATTGATAAATGTATTGAAACAAATAGCATATAAAACCAGTATTTCATTTAAAAAAAAAAAATTTTAGAAAAAAAATGTCTTACCACATTTTGTAAAAGATGAAAAACCTTTCGACTTGTATCAATCATTCTGTGTTTTATATAGTGTTCACCAGGATGACATTATGACCGTACCAAATTGTACGAGCTCTGATCTCAGGAGATATACACGTTGTGTCAGTCATATAGTCCACTTCCTTATGGGGAAACACTTTCCAATCTTTACATCTTTCGATGTTGATTGGATACAAATCTGAAAGAAAACTCCAGGGAGTAACAAACGATGAGACGGATCCTGGTTCAATTTTAAATTGTATTCAGCAGTTTCCATTCAAATAAATTCAAAGGTTTATTATTCAGTAACACCTACATAAACACAAGCTCCAGCGACACAATTGAACGGGCGATGAGTCAGCAGCCCAAATATTTAGAAAAATATATTAATGATCTTCGATAGGTCTAGTGGACAATATTTCAATGTATCCCTGCTATTTGTTTGTTTGTTTTTTGGGTTTCTTTTATGAAACGTAAAAGAAGTAAACAAAACAGTTCATTATTTTCTATAATTAACTATGTTTACTTTTGGGATATTTCAGGTACACCACCTAAAGTAACAGATAATGTTTACAAATAAATATTTATTATTAAAACACTGTCAAAACATACATATATGCTACAGGCATTTTGAAAAATTACTGAATTTTATATAAATCTTAACTTGACAGCATTATAAAAATGACTTCAAATCCACTTTTGTAAAAATGTTTTGGACCGTATGCATACAGCTTAGGTTGAGACTTTACTTAGTTAAGGAAATTCCTCCATATTTATCTCAGGGGCCGTGTCATCGAGGGTGTCTTAGGACTAAGATATGTCAAAAGATCATCTTAGAATATTTTTTTATGTTAGTTGTATTATCGAAAAGATCTTATCTTATAATATGTCCTAGATTTTGGTCCAAACTTTAGAACTAATAAGCTGTTTCGTTATAGTCTTCAGATCATTTTAACTTTTATGAACTTTTATTATGGTCAACGTTTCAGCTCCACGAAACTTAAACTGTTTTAAACAAATTATTTATGTCCTGAGTTTTTATATTAAGATAAAACGAGATTTCTCTTTGGAAATAGAAAAATCTAAACAGATTGGCAGTTCGTCTCATCTAATTATTTATAACTAAACATAAACATAGCCGTATATGAATGTGTACACAATTTAACAGTATAAATTGTATTTATTTTAAATGACATTTACTTCTTTATTTTCTTCCTTTTATTCGATTAAAAATATTTTGAAACTTACATTTATATTATTATAAAAGATTTAAGTTTAAGCATAAAATGTGTGTAAACCTAATGTAGCATACAGAAACACTACTAGTTTTGTATATATCTTTGTTAAAATAGTTGCATCATTATACGGCAACGAACAAATTGCACTAAGGACTACGATAGGACATCTTTGTTAAGATTATCTTATGCCTCGTTCCCACGGACATTTAACTGAATTCGTTAATCGCGTTCACACACTCTTCTTTTTTTTTAATTCGAATTGATTCGAACTAGCTAATTCGAATTGACTAATTCGCATTAGAAATACGTTTTTGATAATCCGAATTAAAAGTTAACGTTGTTTGGACAGTAAAGCGAAGTTGGCGCGAATTTCAATTCGAATTGGAATTGACGTTAGGACGTAAAACGTTTCGAATGCGAATTAAACTAATTCGAATTAGTTAATGCGAATCGAATTCGAATTAGGATAGCTTCGATGTACAGTCTGAAACATATCATAAGACAGTCATAAGACATATCTTAGGAGGACAAATCTGATGATTTTACTGTTTGCAATAGCATGAATTGTTCTATATAATAAGAATGTTCTTATCCCGGGCATACAAACAATGCCGTATTTGGCAAAACCTTTTCAACTTTTGATCTTCAGTGCTGTACAACTTTGTACTTTTTTCACTTACGATCTTTTATATCTGGGCAAACCTGATGCTTTTTGTTATCAATTAATCATGCTTTTTTTTTTTTTTTTTTTTTTTTTTTGTCTAATATGTTCTCCTTTTTATTTGTATTGTAGTCCTGTAATACTATGTTGTCATTTCAATGTTATATTTAACTTTGCCATTAAAGTGCGAGGTTTGGCATGCCATAAAACCAGGTTCAACCGCAGGTGGCAGTTAGGTCCGCTGCTGTATGCCCTGAGGTAATCGGTGCCCTGAGGTAATCATGGTAATGCGTCATTGATTAAATACGCACGAAAATATAGTTCTTATTTAGATAGATCTTAATACCAAATTTTAATGTGACCAAATACCAAAGATGTCAACAAACTTCCCAAATGATTTTATTATTTGTATTCACCGATCGTTCATTTTGTATGTACGTGTAGGGTGGGGATGGCTTGTAAAATTATAAACTTTTTTTTTTTTTTTTTATAAAAGTTCAATTAATGATCTGAAGTATTCATTCATGACAGGGTTACCTGAGGTAACCCCAATTATAACAACAAATGCAACCATTAAACTCAAGTCAACTGGGGTAACTTTATATATAATCACATAAACAATACAAATCTATGAAGTCCTACATTCTAAATTAAGAAATTGTGTAATTAAAATATAAATGTATACACTAGCAAAGTATGTACTAAAAATTCTTTCATAACAGGGTAACCTGCGGTAACGCAAACAATAACAGTAAATACAACCTATTTAACTCAAGTTAATTCAGATCACTTTTACATATACATCACATAAACAATATAATTTCAATGAATTCCTACATAACAAAAGAAGAAAGTGGTTTATTACAGCATAACTGCATATACTAGCAAAGTATCTACTAAGTATTTTGTTATGACAGGGTTACCTCAGGTAACCCATAAAATAGCAACAAGTATTATCCATTGATATCAAGTTAACTAAAGTCGCTTTTCCGATATACCACATAAACAATACACATCTATGAGGCCTACATGTAAAATAAAGAAATTGTTTGATAACAACATAAATGTTTTCACTAGCAAACTATCTACAAAGCATTCTTTATAACATGGGTACCTGAGGTAACCCCAGACATAATTACAAATATAACCCACTTAACTTAACTGAAGTAAACCGAGGTCACCTTTACATGTGCATCACATAAACAATACAACTTTCATGAAGTCCTACATTTGAAATAAAGAAGTTTGTTTATTACAATTAATGTAAAGACTAGCAAAGTATCTAAGAAGAATTCATTCATTACAGGGTTACCTGAGAGACAGGGTTACCTCAGGTAACCTAATAATAACAACAAATACAACCCTTTTAACTCAAGTTTACTCAGGTAGCATATATCTATACATCGCATAAACAATACAAATCTATGAAGTTTTACATTTTAAATTAAGAAATTGTGTAATTACAACATCAATGCATATACCAGCAAAGTATCTACGAAGTATTCTTTCATAACAGGGTTACCTCAGGTAACCCCAAAAATAACAGTAAATATAATCAATTCAAATAAAGTTAACTTAAGTTGCCTTTCCTAAATATCATATAAACAATACACATCTATGAAGTTCAAATTTATAAAAAAAAAGTAAATCGTTTATTACAACTTAAATGTATATTCTGGAAAACTATCTACAAAGTATTCTTACATGACAGGATAACCTCGGGTAACCATAACAATAACATCAAATAAAAAATACAAATCTATGAAGTCCTACATTTTTAAATTCAGAAATTGTGTGATTAAAATACAAATGTATACACAAGCATAGTATCTACTAATATTTTTTTCATAACAGGGTTACCTGAGGTAACCCAAGCAATAACAGCAATTACAACCAATTCAAATCACCTTTACATTTACATCACATAAACAATATAACTTCAATGAATTCCTACATTGAAAATGAAGAAGTTGTTTTTTTACACCATAAATACATATACTAACAAAGTATCTACTAAGTATTCTGTCATGACAGAGTTACCTCAGGTAACCCATAAAATAGCTACAGGTATAATCCATTTAAATCGAGTTAAGACAGATCGCATTTTCTAAATATCGCGTAAGCAATTTACATCTGTGAAGTCCTACATGTAAAATAAAGAAATTGTTTGATAACAACATAAATGTTTACACTAGCAAACTATCTAATAAGCATTCTTTCATAACAGGGGTACCTGAGGTAACACCAAAAATAATTGCAAATATAACCCACTTAACTGAAGTTATTTGAGATCAACTTTACATATATACCCCATAAACAATATAACTTCAATGAAGTCCTACATTCAAAATAAATAAGTTTGTTTATTACAATTAATGTAAAGACTAGCAAAGTATCTACGAAGTATTCATTCATGAAAGGGTTACCTCAGGTAACTCCAATTATAACACCAAATACAACCCATTTAACTCAAGTGAACTCGTGTAACATTTACATATAATCGCATAAACTATACAAATCTATGAAGTCCTACATTTTAAATTAAGAAATTGTGTAATTACAGCATAAATGCATATACCAGCAAAGTATCTACGAAGTATTCTTTCATAACAGGATTACCTCAGGTAACCCAAAAAATAACAACAAATATAATCGATTCAAATCAAATTAACTTAAGGTTGCAGTCTTGTTATTGACATAGGCTCACATGCAAAACAGCTGATCTTAGAAAAAAATTCATGTTCATATCATGGATGTACCAAAGTGAAATTGTGATTTAATTGAAAAAAGGGGTCTTGCCACGAAGAATAAAACGTTACGCAATCCTGAAGTCAACTCATTTTTTTCTACTTTCTGTTTACTTTTTTTTACTAGACCTTACCACTTCAAGTAAACATGATATCCTTCCACTTTCCTGGAATGATATCCCCAAAAGATGCAAGATTTTTTAAAAAGTCTATATTTATGTTTCCATTCACCATAAACCTATAAACAAACAGAAAAAAATGAGTTCAGAAAAAAATTCAGTCTACTAAATTATCTGTAAATCTCATTCTTGTCTATCTTTATGAATAACCTGACCATGCACAGTTGTACAGTGGTTCCCTGAGGTAACCTGACCATGCACAAGAGTACAATGGTTCCCTGAGGTAACGTGACCATGCACAGTTGTACAGTGGTTCCCTGAGGTAACCTGACCATGCACATTAGTACAATAGTTCCCTGAGGAAACCTACCATGCACAGTAGTACAATTGTTCCTGAAGTAATCTGACCAGGCACAGTAGTGCAATTGTTCCCTGAGGTAACCTGACCATGCACAGAAGTACAATGGTTCCCTGAGGTAATCTGACCATGTACAGTAGTACAGAGGTTCCCTGGGGAAACCTGACCATGCACAGTAGTACAATGGTTCCCTGAGGTAACATGACAATGCACAGTATTACAATGGTTCCCTGAGGTAACCTGGCCATGCACAGTAGTACAGTGGTTCCCTGAGGTAACATGACCATGTACAGTAGTGCAATGGTTCCCTGAGGAAACCTGACAAGGCACAGTAGTACAATGGTTCCCTCAGGTAACCTGACCATGCACAGTAGTGTAATGGTTCCCTGAGGTAACCTGGCAATGCACAGAAGTACAATGGTTCCCTGCAGAAACCTGACCATGTACAGTAGTACAATGATTCCCTTGGGAAACCTGACCATGTACAGTAGTACAATGGTCACCTGAGGTAACATGACAATGCACAGTAGTACCATGGTTCCCTGAGGTAACCTGACCATGCACAATAGTACAATGGTTCCCTGGGGAAACCTGACAATGCAAAGAAGCACAATGGTTCCCTGAGGTAACCTGACCATGCACAGAAGCACAATGGTTCTATCGGTAGCCTGACCATGCACAGTAGTACAATGGTTCCCTGAGGTAGCATGACCATGTACAGTATTTCAATGGTTCCCTGAAGTAGCCTGATCATGCTCGGTAGTGCAATGGTTCTCTGAAGTAACCTGACCATGCACGGTAGTCCAATGATTCCCTAATTACTTACCATGCACAGTAGTACAATTGTTCCCTGAAGTAACCTGACCATGCAGAGTAGTACAATGATTCCCTGAGGTTACCTACCATGCACAGTAGTACAATGGTTCCCTAAAGAAACCTGACCATGCACAGTAGTGTAATGGTTCCATGAGGTAACCTGACCATGCACAGTAGTACAAAGATTCCTTGAGGTAAACTCACAATACACAACAGTACAATGGTTTCCTGAGGTACCATGACCATGCATAGTAGAACAACGTTTCCCTGAGGAGACTTGAACATGCACAATAGTACAATGGTTCCCTGAGGTTACCTGACAATGCCCAGTTGTATAGTGGTTACCTGGTGTAACATGACCATGCACAGTAGTACAATGATTCCCTGAGGTTACCTACCATGCACAGTAGTACAATGGTTCACTTAAGAAACCTGATCATACACAGTACAATGGTTCCCTGCAGATTAGTATAATGGTTCCCTGGGGTTACCTGACCATGCCCAGTTTTACAGTGGTTCCCTGAGGTAACCTGACCATGCACAGTAGTACACTGGTTCCCTGCGGTAACCTGACCATACACAGTAGTACAATGGTTCCCTGAGGTAACCTGACCATGCACAGTAGTTCAATGGTTCCCTAAGGTAACCTTAAAATACACAGCGGTACAATGATTCCCTGAGGGACCATGACCATGCACACTAGAAAAATGATTCCCTGAGGAGACTTGACCATGCACAAGAGTACAAAGGTTCCCTGCACAGAAGTACAAAGTTTTCCTGAGGTTATCTGACCATGCCCTGTTGTACAGTGGTTCCCTGAGGTAACATGACAATGCACAGTAGTACAATGGTTCCCTGAGGTAACCTGACCATACACAGTAGTACAGTGGTTCCCTGAGGTAACCTGTCCATCCACAGTAGTACAGTGGTTCCCTGAGGTAACATGACCATGTACAGTAGTGCAATGGTTCCCCGAAGAAACCTGACAATGCACAGTAGTACAATGGTTCCCTGAGGTAACCTGACCATACACAGTAGTACAATGGATCCCTGAGGTAACCAGACCATGCACAGTAGAACAGTGGTTCCGTGAAGTTACCCGATCATGCACAGTAGTACCATGGTTCCCTGAGGTAACCTTACCATGCACAGTAGTACAATGATTCCTTGAGGTAAACTCACAATACACAACAGTACAATGGTTCCCTGAGGTACCATGACCATGCATAGTAGAACAACGTTTCCCTGAGGAGACTTGAACATGCACAATAGTACAATGGTTCCCTGAGGTTACCTGACAATGACCAGTTGTATAGTGGTTACCTGGTGTAACATGACCATGCACAGTAGTACAATGATTCCCTGAGGTTACCTACCATGCACAGTAGTACAATGGTTCACTTAAGAAACCTGATCATACACAGTACAATGGTTCCCTGCAGATTAGTATAATGGTTCCCTGGGGTTACCTGACCATGCCCAGTTTTACAGTGGTTCCCTGAGGTAACCTGACCATGCACAGTAGTACACTGGTTCCCTGAGGTAACCTGACCATCATAGTAGTACAATGGTTCCCTGAGGTAACCTGACCATGCACAGTAGTTCAATGGTTCCCTAAGGTAACCTTAAAATACACAACGGTGCAATGATTCCATGAGGGACCATGACCATGCACAGTAGAACAATGATTCCCTGAGGAGACTTGACCATGCACAAGAGTACAAAGGTTCCCTGCACAGTAGTAAAATGTTTCCTGAGGTTATCTGACCATGCCCAGTTATACAGTGGTTCCCTGAGGTAACATGACAATGCACAGAAGTACAATGGTTCCCTGAGGTAACCTGACCATACACAGTAGTACAGTGGTTCACTGAGGTAACCTGTCCATCCACAGTAGTACAGTGGTTCCCTGAGGTAACATGACCATGTACAGTAGTGCAATGGTTCCCCGAAGAAACCTGACAATGCACAGTAGTACAATGGTTCCCTGAGGTAACCTGACCATGCACAGTAGTACAATGGATTCATGAGGTAACCAGACCATGCACAGTAGAACAGGGTTCCTTGAAGTTACCCGATCATGCACAGTAGTACCATGGTTCCCTGCGGTAATCTTACCATGCACAGTAGTACAGTGGTTCCCTGAGGTAACCTGGTCATGTATAGTAATTTACAGATGACCTGAGGTAACCTTGTCATGTACAGTAATTTACTGATGACCTGAGGTAACCTGGTCATGTACAGTAATTTACAGATGACCTGAGGTAGCCTGTCCGTGAAAAAAAAGAACATAGATGTAATCTGGACTGACTAAGCTGACGAAGGGAGTTATGAACATTCAATTGTGGTAACCTGAGGTTTGTAGAAAATTAGCGTTTTGCAAAGTTTATCTGTGGTAACATGCAGCTGGTACAATGACCATGAAGTTGTGACCTTAGGTTACCTCAACATATTCTTATATACAGAGGTATTCTGAGGTTACATATTTATATACAGTAGTTAAGAAATGACATTAGTTAACATGTGCACTTGGCCATGTATAGAAATGCAGAAGTGCCCTGAGGAAAACTAAAAAAATAGTGTTTTGTAAAGTTTATACAAAGTGTGGTAATACAAGTATGTGCAGTAATACAGAGTAACCTAACCATGTACAGCAATACAGAGGTAATAATAGGTAACCTCACAATGTTCAATCATACAGAGGTGACCTGAGGTAACCTCACAATGTTCAATCATACAGAGGTGACCTGAGGTAACCTCACCATGTGAGCAATCATAGATATGATCTGAGATACAGGAAATACACAGTAATTTAGAGATGACCTAAGGTTATCTGACCATGTACAAAAGTCCGCTGGAGATGTGAGGTTTTTCCTTGAAAATATCCAACATCTCTCAAATAAGATTGATAAAGACAATTAACATTTTAAAAAAGCAGTTATATACTATATAACCTGTGCTTGTAACTACGTTACTTTCAAAGTAATGTCAAATGAAAAAAAAATAGATTACTGTTCGTACTACAATGTTTCTCTTTTTTAATACTGGTGAATAAAATCCTTACAGTGTGTACTGGCTGGTCATCATCGCGTATGATACGATTTTGATACTCATACACAGTTAATGAATATTATGCATGAATATAGATAAGATCAGCACGTGTAACCATAGACTGAGAATTGTAGATTTGTAGTGTAAATATATAGATGCCGTTTATAGAATACAAAATTAAATCAGAAACATAGTTATCAAAATTGAGAAAGGAAATGGTGAATATGTCAAAGCGACAACCACCCGACCATAGAGCAGACAACAGCCGAAGGCAACCAAAGGGTCTCCAATGTAGCGAGAATTCCCGCAGCTGTAGGTGTCCTTAAGCTGGCCCCTAAAAATATGCATAATAGTTCAGTGATAATGGACGTCATACTAAACTCCGAATTATAGACAAGAAACTAAAATTTAAAATCATACAAGCCTAACAAAGGCCAGAGGCTCCTGACTTGGGACATGCGCAAAATTGCGGCGGGGTTAAACATGTTTATGAGATCTCAACTCCCCCCCCCCCCCCCCCCTATACATCTAGCCAGTGTAGAAAAGTAAAAGCATAACAATACGCACATTATAATTCAGTTCGAGTCCGATGTCAAAAGATGTAACAAAAGAACATAAATAAAATGACAATAGTACATAAATAACAACAGACTACTAGCAGTTAACTTACATGCCAGCTCCTGACCTCAATTAAACTGATTGAAAGATTATGTGTTCATCATATGAATATCAGGCACAATCCCTCCCGTTAGGGGTTTAGTATCATACTATCATAAAATATATGAGAAGAACATAACCCGTGTCATGCCAACAACTGTTTTTTAGAAATAGATGTGTTTAGTTCCGATTCAAAGACTCTATCAGTGAATCAATATTAAAGCCAAAATATGCAATCTTTAATGACCTGACAACAGTATCGTAACTATATCCCTTTTTAATAAGTCTATTTAAAGGTTTTGTTAGTTTCTGAGGAGAATACTGACATTTTTGTTCTTTATTTAGAATACTTCCATAAAAAATTGGATGTGAAATACCCGAACGTATAAGATGTCTGCATGTTGAGTTATATTTACGAATTATTTCCTTATACTGATGATAAAATTTAGTAAATGTTTTGACCAGTTTGTGATATCGAAAACCCTGGTGTAATAATTTTTTAGTAATACATAAATTTCTCTCGCTAAAATCTAATACGTTGTTACATACACGAGAGAATCGTACAAGTTGAGATATATATAAACACCATAAGATGATGACAAGGGAACGTCACCATCTACAAATGGATAATTTACAATAGGAAATGAAAAAATCATCTCTCTTATCAACAATTTTTGTATTAATCTTCCCGTTTATGATATAGATATCAAGATCGAGGAAAGGGCAGTGGTCATTGTTATCATTAGCTTTAATTAAAGTAAGTTCTACAGGATAAATGTCTTTAGTATACATACGGAAGTCGTTATTATTGAGAGCCAATATATCATCCAAATATCTAAAAGTATTGTTGAATTTTTGTACCAAATATTGTTTAGATGGGTCTTTGCTAATTTAAGTCATAAATTGTAACTCATAACAATACAAAACAGGTCCGCAATAATTGGTTCACAGTTAGTCCCCATTGGAATTCCAATAACTTGACGATGTACGGAATCTCTAAAAATAACAAAAATGTTATCAAATAGAAATTCAAGCGCATAAATAGTATCAAAGCATGTCCAATTGACATAGTTCTTTTGTTTATTGCTACTAAAAAATGATCGCAAAGAGTTTGAACATATGTACTCGCATTCCGACTTTTTAAATGCTCAGTTAATTAGGGATGTGATTTTTTTCTCAATAAGAATATGAGGCAAAGTGATATAGGGTAGAAAAATCAAAACTTTGAACAGATTTAAAATCACCAATATATGCATGCAATTTATCAAGTACTTCCAACGAGTTTTTGACACTCCAAAAGTAATTAATTCCACTATTTTCAAAGGCCTTATTTGAACAATTTATTATCAGGTTTTTTATTGTACCAAGTGTACTAGTAAGTAAAACAGACAATTTAGTAGTTGAACAATGGACAGTGACGGGTCCAGGGGTGTTCTGGGTATAGGAACCCTTTTTTTTTTGGAGATCAATGCATTTGAATGGAAACAAATAGTTGGAACCCCCTTCTTGTGTCCTGGATTGGGAACCCCCTTTTTTGTAAATGGATGGATCCGCCGCCGCCCCTCATGCAGTCGGACAAGATGGACTGATTTTCATTAACCTATCTATTAAATGTTATCGTTTTCTACTTATGTTACTTTAAAAGAAGTAACCAAAATCAATATATGCGTAATCTGTCCATATGTAAGTGTCATTTATTACCAAACACAATGATAGTCAAAGTTTCAACAGGACATTCACGAAACTTAGGCAGCAATCATTTCATTTTCAGGGGGGGGGGGGCTATGTTTTTTTTAAAGTTTGTTTCTAATTGTTCTGCCACTATATGTAATGCTAAAATTGAAATGAAAGAAAAAATTGTTTTCGACCTGTCTCCAAAATATTGTCTTTCGCCGAAGAAAAAAAATCCATTTATTTACATAAGTCACTATGAAACCAGTTTTTGACAACTATTATTATAAAAGTTTAAATCGCCATTCAAAAAGTGTTTTCTTTTTAATTATTTTAAGTCATTTACGTTTCACTAAATAAAAATCTGTTCACGTTGCACTGGTCACAAATAAACCAAATATTTGGATTTTTTTCGTGAATTATTTGTTGTAACTTATTGTAAAAAATTGTATGTGTTCCTGTTTTCTCCTATTTTTCGCACATATACTGTCAGTCGAAATAGAAAGTACAATGATGTATTTTTAGTTTATTCTATTTTTAGATCATGTTATTACTACGCATATGGGCACTATTGCCACGATTACCTGAGGGCACCGATTACCTCAGGGCATACAGCAGCGGACCTAACTGCCATCTGCGGTTCAACCCACCACTTTTATTCCCCTTTAAAAGTGTCCTGTACCAAGTCAGGAAGATGGCCATTGTTATAATATTGTTCGTTTCTGTGTGTGTGTGTGTGTTGCATTTTAACGTTGAGTCATTTGTTTTTTCTCTTATATTTGAGATATTGAGATAAGACGTGGCACGGTACTTGTCTATCCCAAATTTATGTTTTTGGTTTTGATGTTATATTTGTTATTCTCGTGGTGTTTTATCTGTTGCTTGGTCCGTTTCGGTGTTGTGTCGTTGTTCTCCTCTTATATTTAATGCGTTTCCCTCGGTTTAAGTTTGTTACCCCGATTTGTTTTTTGTCCATGGATTTATGAGTTTTGAACAGCGGTATACTACTGTTGCCTTTATTTATGACACTTTCGATGACACGGCCCCTGAAACTTAGTATTTCTTATAACATTATTCGTTGGTTTAAGTTACGCTCACAAAATGTAAGTGAAATGCATCAAGGAAGCATGTTGAGGTAACGCCTCCTGCTATCCATAATTATAAAGTACCTTGAATTAAAAAAAAATCCTTCGAAAATATGTAATTTGGCAGAAAAAAGGAAGTGTTAGCTTACAATTCATTAGTAAATAATAATTTCAGTTATATTTTGGTGTTCATAGATAGACATAAACGACCATTTCAATTTTAGTGCTAGGATTAAACCATATCGGAAAAAACAGCGATCGTTAGCTATCCTAATTTTCTCGTTGCCGTTTAATGATGCAATTATTTCATCAAGAATATACAAAGAAAGTAGACTTTCTGTATGGTACTTTAAATTTGCACACATGCACATCATGCTTAAACTTTAATCTTATACTGGTATTAGAAATAAATGAATATATAAATTTCAAAATATTTCTTATCGAATAAAAGGAAGAAAATAAAGAAACAAATTTGATTTAAATGAATACAATTTATACCGTGCATAATCACGAAATCAGTCTTGTTTGTTTGTATGGTAGAACATCATAAAAGTATCCTAAAAGTTAAGATGGTCTGAAGACTATCATAAGACAGCTTATTATGAGTCATAAAGCTTGGACCAAAACTAGGACATATCCTCAGATAAGATCTTTTCAAAAACACGATTAAGAGTAAAAAAATATCCTAAGAAGTTGATCTTTAGACATATATTAGTCCTAAGACACCTTCGATGACACGGCCCCTGGTATCGGGTTTCAGTGTGAGGGATACTTTTATCATCTGTATGCGGGCACAACCTTTATGTTATGGGGAGGGAAGCATTGGTTTTTCCATTAAGTAGTTCAATAAAGAAAAAAATAAAGTTGTATCTACAGGGTCATATATATAATTACTATCAATAGAAATTTTATATGGGTAAAAATAGTCCTTCTCGACACATTTAAAAAAAAATCCGGTATCTTATTAAAATGCAGTTTTAGTCATATTTAGTCATTCATGACTTGGTAAAGAAGTCAAAATTACGCGAAGAATAATCTCGACCCCCTTGTTTTAGAAAGGAATTGATTTGAAAGCGTTTTGTTTAAATGGACATAATAAAACAAAACAAACAAACAAAATAATTAAAAAAAACATGATCTTGTATACTTGCTAGAGTTGAAAAGTATGCCCCATGTTTATTTTTGATAAATTGAACTATCAAAAACACTAGATTTATACACGTTCATGTTGTAGTTTTCCTGACTAAATAAATGAAATGAATGGTAGTAAGATTCGTACGTTTAAGCTTTCAAAAGGAAGTCGACGATAATTAGATTTGTACTTCAAAGCTTTTAAATTAGCAATAAATTCTGAAATAGAATTCAAAATAAATGCAACGGAACGGTTTATAACAGTCTATCAGTGGGTGGTGTTTTTTTGTTTTTATCACACAAGAGATCTACCTACACATACTTGTAGAATAAAAGTCCCTTTACTTTCCCAAAGTTTCCCGCGACCTTTATAGTAAATGAATCTGTACTTATACGGTGATCGGATGTCTTTTTCTGATCATCACTGCATGTTTGAGAAATACTATTTTGATTTAAAAATGTTATAGTTATAATAAATATTATTCAATATACATGCAACAGAAATATCTATAATTTGAAATTTAAGATTAAACTATCAAAGAACCAAGTGCCGTTAATATAAGTGTATTTTTAGAGTAAATGCTTTTGAAATCAAGGGCAAATAATGATACTGAATTTGATAGGACAATTTGTGTTGTGGTTTTTTTTCAAGGAAGAAGCCCTAAGACCCTGTATTCTTAATTGATATGTCTAATTGAATTTTAACTTGAGCATAAAATAACTGTGATTTCGCTATCTGTAATGTGTTTTAATGGGGAAAAAACCAAGGTATTTGACCCCAATTTTATTGAAATTTGAAAGTACAAATGGGCCCTGAAGTCTTTTACAGAAAATAAAGGGGAAAATGTCGTCGAAGATGTTGACATCTCAGCTACCTTCTCTATAGTAAGCTTCCTGAATGCACAAAAAGGGCGCAATTTGCATGTGCAATGGTAAGAAGTCCACACATGGACACATTCAGATATAGTTCAACTGCAAGTTGGTGCTTTTTCATATGCACGATGTATTTGAAGTATACCAACAGAATATTTATAATTTGTGTAAGAGAATTGCGTAAAAGGGCAATAAGTCAGTAGGTAATTACTTGTGACAGAAATATATGAAATCAACTTTTCATTAAATTGCGTTCTAACTATAGTTTGTAATTTTCTATTAATGTATTTAGTTTTATGCGGCTAGCTTATATATATATTCATATATAAAGTCTTTTATTTCTTTTCATGATAATCTTTTAATCATAAACAAAAAGTAACAAGAAAGACAGAAGAGTTTTTTTACCGGCTGGTAATTGAACTACATATTGAAATATAAAAGTTTAGCTCCCTAAATTTCAATTATATTGAGCATGCATTCCGCATGTATTATTTCTTTTAAACATTTTTTTAAGACATATGAAAAACGAATTTCTGGAAATTGTTGAACCAATGCATGCATTATATATATTAAACGAAGTCTTTGATGCACGTTCTTTTTATGATTATTACACATCTATACCGCATTGTTGACAATTAATATGCCATTTAGTGGTTGTTGATTGCAAATTAATTCACTTTCGAATTTTGTTGCCGAAGTTTACCGAATCATGCCATTTTTTTTTTTATATATATTTCCATGTGTTAGTTCAAACAATATTTATTCAGATAAATCAACTTTAAAAGATGTAAAAATGAAATATATATTAAGGATTCACAAACAAGCAATTTGCTTTTTACAAATGTCCCTTTTTACACAAATAATACACTTATTGATAAATACATAATAATAGGTACTGGCATGCTTTGTAATAAAAATATGAATATGAAAAAGGTGGGAAATACTTAAGAGAAGAAAATATTATATATAAGTATATATAATAGTTGCTTGTTTGTAAATAATTATATAAATATACTAATTAATTTGGAAAATACGTTGAAGGTATAAGAAGTCATGAGATTTCCGAATGCAATTAGGTTCTATCCGGGTCTTTTGGTTCTGAACCTTGGTTCTATCCGGGTTCTTTGGTTCGAAGCCATGGTAACTGGTTCAACATCCGGGTTGTTTGGTCACAGTAACTTTGAAACCCAACTTATTGGTTCTATCCCGATTCTTTTCTAATGTCCCAGTTGAACTTTGAGAAGATATCCGCAAGTATCCGAATAAAAAGACAAAAGAGGGACGAAAGATACCAGAGGGACACCCAAAAATTTACGATAGGATGATTTCAACTTTACCATTTGGAACTCTTGTTTTGACAGGTTTTTTGTAAGCAGCAACTCTCTATCAAGAACATCGTGATAGAAAATGCAAGCACGGGAATATCGTATCAATTGGGAGTATATACCCCATATTCAGGTGCCGCTTGAATGTTGCTACTTAGAAATGGAAAGTTCACAATTAGAAAGATGAAATCATCTCTTTTGTTGTAAAGTTTCAACCGACCCTTATTGTCAATGTCTAGATGTAAGTCAAGATATGAGGCCGACTTAACTATATTTTATCCCTATTTCGATGGGTTAGATGATTTCAACATAGTCAAAACTTTGTAAAACAAGCCAATAGATATTAATTAGAGCGGAGTCTGCAATCCCTAGCCATAGAGAACTGCCGAAGCAACGAGTTGGAAAGTGGGTGACCACGAATTCGTATTTTATCAAATTTGACTTTTTTCCCTGTGATATGGCCGAACATGTATTTGATCGAATTTGTCTTTATTTCCGTATTTAGGACGAAATATTCGGCCTTTAGGAATGCTTTGTTAAGAATTTCTTTGTCCTATCGGTAAAGACCTACGCAATAGCTATTTATAAAGATCAGAGTATATTATACCTAGCCAAAGACAATTGCCGAGGTAATGGGTTGGAAAGTGGATGACCCCTAATGCGTATTTATCAAATTTGACTTTTTTTTGTGATACGGACGAAAGCTTCGGCCTTGGAAAATGCTTACCACAGAAATGCTTTACCCTAACGTTGTAGTACTATGCGATAGCAATTCATTAGAGCATCGTTTATAATCCCTAGTCATAAAAAACTAGCGAGAGAATTGGTCTGAATGTGGATCCCCAAATGCTTATTTTTTGGAATTTGTCTTTATTTCCATGTTTCGTACGAAATTTTTCGCCTTTAGGAATGCTTACTCCAGAAATGCTTTGCCTTTTCGGTGTGGATATATCCAAAAGCTATTTATAAGAGCAGAGTCTATAATCCCTAGCTCAAGAGAACTGCTGAGGTAAGGGGTTGGGAAGTGGGTGACCCCAATGTGTATCAAATTTAATTTTTTTTTCGTGATATGGACGAAAATTTCGCCCTTTTAGAATGCTTACCACAGGTTTTTTTACCTCATGTTGTAGTACTATCAATAGCAATTTAATTAGGACAGCGTTAATAATCCCTAGCCATAAATAACTGCCAATACAATGGGTCGACAAGTGGATGCTTTGATGCGTATTTTATCGATTTAGGCTTACTTTCCGTTTTTCGGACGAAATTTTCGGCCTTTATGAATGCTTATTTCAGAAATGCTTTGCCTTCTCGGTGTGGATATATCCAATAGCTATATGTTATAGCATAGTCTATAATCCCTAGCCAAAGAGAACTGCCGAGGTAATTGGTTGGAATGTGGGTGACCCCGAATGCGTATTTTGTCAAATTTGACATTTTTGTTCGTGATACGGGCAAAAATTTCGGCCTTTAAGAACGCTTACCATAAAAATTCTTTACACTCACGTTGTAGTACTATGCAATAGCAATTCATTAGGGCAGCGTTTATAATCCCTAGTCATAAAAAACTAGCGAGAGAATTGGTCTGAATGTGGATCCCCAAATGCTTATTTTTTGGAATTTGTCTTTTTTCCATGTTTCGTACGAAATTTTTCGCCTTTAGGAATGCTTACTCCAGAAATGCTTTGCCTTTTCGGTGTGGATATATCCAAAAGCTATTTATAAGAGCAGAGTCTATAATCTCTAGCTCAAGAGAACTGCTGAGGTAAGGGGTTGGGAAGTGGGTGACCCCAATGTGTATCAAATTTAATTTTTTTTCGTGATATGGACGAAAATTTCGCCCTTTTAGAATGCTTACCACAGGTTTTTTTTACCTCATGTTGTAGTACTATCAATAGCAATTTAATTAGGACAGCGTTAATAATCCCTAGCCATAAAGAACTGCCAACACAATGGGTCGACAAGTGGATGCTTTGATGCGTATTTTATCGATATAGGCTTACTTTCCGTTTTTCGGACGAAATTTTCGGCCTTTATGAATGCTTATTTCAGAAATGCTTTGCCTTCTCGGTGTGGATATATCCAATAGCTATATGTTATAGCATAGTCTATAATCCCTAGCCAAAGAGAACTGCCGAGGTAATTGGTTGGAATGTGGGTGACCCCGAATGCGTATTTTGTCAAATTTGACATTTTTGTTCGTGATACGGGCAAAAATTTCGGCCTTTAAGAACGCTTACCATAAAAATTCTTTACACTCACGTTGTAGTACTATGCAATAGCAATTCATTAGGGCAGCGTTTATAATCCCTAGTCATAAAAAACTAGCGAGAGAATTGGTCTGAATGTGGATCCCCAAATGCTTATTTTTTGGAATTTGTCTTTATTTCCATGTTTCGTACGAAATTTTTCGCCTTTAGGAATGCTTACTCCAGAAATGCTTTGCCTTTTCGGTGTGGATATATCCAAAAGCTATTTATAAGAGCAGAGTCTATAATCCCTAGCTCAAGAGAACTGCTGAGGTAAGGGGTTGGGAAGTGGGTGACCCCAATGTGTATCAAATTTAATTTTTTTTTTGTGATATGGACGAAAATTTCGCCCTTTTAGAATGCTTACCACAGGTTTTTTTTACCTCATGTTGTAGTACTATCAATAGCAATTTAATTAGGACAGCGATAATAATCCCTAGCCATAAAGAACTGCCAACACAATGGGTCGACAAGTGGATGCTTTGATGCGTATTTTATCGATATAGGCTTACTTTCCGTTTTTCGGACGAAATTTTCGGCCTTTATGAATGCTTATTTCAGAAATGCTTTGCATTCTCGGTGTGGATATATCCAATAGCTATATGTTATAGCATAGTCTATAATCCCTAGCCAAAGAGAACTGCCGAGGTAATTGGTTGGAATGTGGGTGACCCCGAATGCGTATTTTGTCAAATTTGACATTTTTGTTCGTGATACGGGCAAAAATTTCGGCCTTTAAGAACGCTAACCATAAAAATTCTTTACACTCACGTTGTAGTACTATGCAATAGCAATTCATTAGGGCAGCGTTTATAATCCCTAGTCATAAAGAACTAACGAGAGAACGGGTCCGAAAGTGGATACCCCCAATGCGTATTTTATCGAATTTGTCTTTACATGTATTTCCTTGTTTCGTACGAAATTTTCTGCTTTTAGGGATGCAAATAATTGGGGTAACCAGAAATTCTTTGCCTTCTCGGTGTGGATATATCCAATAGCCTTTGTAACAGCAGAGTCTATAATTCCTAGCTGTAAAGAACTGCCGAGGAAACGGGTTGGAAAGTGGGTGACCCCCCACCCCCCCCCCCCCCCCCCCCCCGATGCGTATTGTATCAAATTTGACTTTTTTCCGTAATACAGACGAAAATATCGGTCTTTCAGAATACTTACCACAGACATTCTTTACCCTCACGTTGTAGTTCTATACAAAAAAAAAAGTAAAATCACAAAAATATGGATGCGTCTAAACACTGCTAAGGAGTCCTTAGTGCACTAAGGACTTATAACATGCCACTAAGGACTAGATGGAGTGTTGTTACGTGATTTTTTTTTCATATTATGGTAGAGAATGATATTTAATGGATAAAGTTCATTTTTTGTAGAAAAATAATCAAAGATAAATAAGATATTCAACATTATTTAGACACGTGCCTGTATTTCTTTGATGTTCCGAAAATCAATGAACCGTTTGACACGTGTCTAATTACATAACTGATTACACGGGAATCGTGCTATTTGTTTGTGTTTAATGGACAAGATTGGTAAAGTTGGATACTCATAAATGAATTGTTGTTGAAATACTATTAATGTGGGGTTTTTTTCAGAATGAAGAAGGTTTTTTTTCTCAAGTGTATTTTGTAATTATTTCTTGTAAATTATAATAATGTGTCTCCTGGCCAGAACAATATATTATATCTAATAAAGTTTTTTTTAATTTGATGTTCATATTAATAAATGACAGAATATATATATATTTCTTTGAAATATTTTAATTCACATTTATATATACATATATACATTTATTATACAGATATTTACATTACATTTCATAGCACTGAATTTAAGACATTTAAATGTTCAAAATCGCGGCTGTGTTCGGGCAACTCTAGGTCTTTTTGTCTGGCATGGTTTCTTGGCAAGTCTTTGGGGTAATGGCATGGTAAAGTCATACAGAGTACTTGTCACAGTTTTTTTCTTTTTCTGCAGTCAATCTGAACTTGTCACTGTCTTTCATAAGTTTATGAAAAAGACGATCTTTTTGATCAGCTGATTTTGTAAGCCAGCATTGATACAATAATTGGTGGCGCTTATAGTATCCAAACAGCAGGTAATTGCCTTGGCTGTACAGTGCTCGTCTTAAGTCGGCAAACTCCAGCTTGACTAGTTCGTGGTGAATTTTCACAAGTTCTGGTATGCTTTTAGGTTTCCAGTTAATCGCCGTTTTGAACACATGATTTATTGATTCACAATTGTTATTTGTCCATAAATCAACATGCTGAAGCTGATTACGTGGTTTTAATACATATTCGTACAATCGCTCTGTAAGTTTTTGGAAGTACGTGTCGAAATTTGGATGAGAGACAGATATGTTTGCTGCTTTTTCACTGAACTCATCAAGATCTTAGGCTGTGATAAGCCCAGTAGCAACGAAAATTGAATTCAATACTTCGAACCGTTCTTTATCGTTCGCACCAACTTTATTTTTCAGGTGGTCGGATACATTATCTTTAATGTGTTTTGTGCATAAAAGTCTGGTTGCGTTTGGAAAGACGCTATCTAATGCTTTAGTCAGACCACCTTCGTCGTCACTACCAACACGTATCTCTATACTGTTAATTGTTTCTTGTAATCGTGCTTTAATGTGTGACAGGAAATTTGTCCTTTTAATCATTTTAAATAAGAACAACACATTTTATTATGATAATCAAGTATTAATCTTTTCGATACAATTGTTAATTACTTAAATTAAAGAATATGATTGTTTAATCAGTTGTTATATTATTTGGCACGTGTCAATCGGTTCAGTGATTTTCGGTAAATCAAAGAAAATTGGGCACGTGTCTAGAAAATGTTGAATATCTTTTTTATTTATGAATATTTTTCTATAAAATTTGAAATTTATGCATTAAATATCAATCTCTAACATAATATTTAAAAATAACAGATATAACAATAGTCCTTCTATTCCTTAGTGGCATTGTATAGTCCTTAGTGCACTAAGGAGTCCTTAGCAGTGTTTAGACGTACCGCAAAAATATTGAACTCAGAGGAGAATTCAATCGGAAAGTCCATAATCACATGGCAAAATCAAATGACAAAACAAATAAAAAAAAAGAATGGACAAGAACTGTCATATACCTTACTTGGCACAGGCATTTTCAATTGTAGAAAATGGTGGGTTGAACCGGTTTTAAAGCGCTAAACCTCTCGTTTTGATGACAGTCTCGTCCAATTCCGGTATATTTACAATGATGCGTGATCTAATCAGACATAATAAATGAAATAGTCAAAATATGGGTACAGCAGTCATCATCTTATAACAATATTTAACAGAACACTAAAACATCTATCTACAAACACATTCATTGATTCGCGTGTCTGGCGTCAGAAAATTTTATACGTCACATAAATTTGTCGTTCAATGTATATACAAACAATTTAAAAATAATCTCTAGCAATAAAGAACTAACCAGAAATGGGTCGGGAGGTGGATTCCCCCAATGTGTATTTTATCGATTTTAGCTTTATTTCCATGTTTCAGTAGAAATTTTCGGCCTTTATGAATGCTTATCCCAGAACTTCTTTGTCCTCTTGGTGTAGTTATATCCAATAGCTATTTGTAATAGCAGTCTATAATCCCTAGCCATGGGAACTGCCGAGGCAATGGGTTTGAACAAGTGGCTGATCCCAATGTGAATTTTATCAAATTTGATATTTTTTTACGTGATACGGACGAAAACTTCGGCCTTTAAGAATGCTAAACCCCAGAAATTATTTACCCTCATGTTGTATTTATGATATACAAAAGCTATTCATAAAGGCAGGGTTTATAATCCTTAGTCATAAAGAACTACCGAGACAATGGGTTGGAAACTGGGTGCCCTAATGCGTATTTTATCGAATTTGGCTGTTTCGTACGACATTTTTACCTTTAGGAATGCTTACCCCAGGACTTCTTTGCCCTCTCGGTGTAATGATATCAAAAAGGTATTTAGAAAAGCAGAGTCTATAATCCCTAGCCACACAGAACTGCCAAGAAGACTCCCTGACATAGATTACCTTATCCGTATTTTGCACAACTTTTGGGGACTTTTGGGTTATCATCGCTCTTATCGCTCTTAACTGGCTTTCTAACTATTTTGATATGAGTATCACTGATGAGTCTTGGGTAGACGAATCGCGCGTCTGGCGTTTTGTACCTTTGATAACTATTTACAACCGACCTTGGGTCGTTGCCACTGCTGGAAGGCGTTTCGTCCTCGAGCTAGAGACTATCGCCAGCTGACTTGGATATCAATTATAGTCACTTTTATAAATTAACTGTTTGCAAAAGAATGAATTATTTGCCCTTCAACTTTATACCTGTTTGGCTTTATAAATATTTTGATATGAGCGTCACTGATGAGTCTTATGTAGACGAAACGCGCGTCTGGCGTACTAAATTATAATCCTGGTACCTTTGATAACTATCAATAACTCTTTGTCTTAAATATGAATAAGTCAAAAGAATATGATATATGTTAACAAAAATTCTCATCACAGCACTGCTTTAACATTTTACATAAAAATAACACTGATGGTTAACAGTGAGATACCCTAACTGCAATGACGTCATTTAGAACTGTTATGCAATCCATACAAGTGTGTTCAGTTCTATTGCTAGAACTGTGACAGTTTTAGACAGTTCTGCTGACAGTTCCACGGTTAGAACAGATTTATTCAGTTCTGATGATAGTTCTACGGTTACAACTGAGGTAGTCAGTTCTGTCGATAGTTCTATGGTTACAACTGATTAAGTCAGTTCTGCCGATAGTTTTATGGTTACAACTGATCATTTGGTCAGTTCTGCCGATAGTTTTATGGTTACAACTGATCATTTGGTCAGTTCTACCGATAGTTTTACGAATAGAACTGATTTGGACAGTTCTACCTAGAACTGTCAGGATCAGTTCTGCTTAGAACTGTTCTAGGTAGAACTGTTCTGAAATAGTTTAGAACAGTTCAATGACATATTGTTCTGACAGTTCTAATGGAAGGCTAGAAGTGATATCCAGTGTGCATTATAACCTATGACTATGTCATTTTTGAAAATAAGTTGTAAATGCGCATTGCTATGTGTTAGTTTATTCTGCATTATTTAGCTAGATGCATAGAGGGAGGGTTGAATCTCATAAAATATATTTAACCCAGACGCATTTTTGCGCCTGTCTCAAGTCAACCAATTTGAAATTTAGTCCATATGTATCTTTCTTATTAAATTTAATGCTAACATTAAATTTTTTACTCCAATCTAATGGTCCACTGAACATAGGAAATGATAGTGCTCGCTTCAGATTAAAACTTTTGGTCAATGTAGTTTTTGATGAAGTTGAAGTACGATCAACTTTGGAAACATGTTCCCTGCGATATGATCTTTCTAATTTTAATGCCAAATTATAATTGGGGTCCCAATTTCACGTTTTATTTAAGAAATAAATGCTAGTTGGAGTGGAGCATCTGTGTACATTCTTACATGTTGTTATTTTAATAATTTCGATTCGTTTATATGGTTTGGAGTTTTGTGTGACGTCAATTTTGTAAATATTTTTGTTTATGGTACAGTTGAAACCTGCCTCAGAGTTTGGGATTTTTGCGCTGTGTTGAAGACCTATTGGTAGGGTTAGACTGTTTTCTGGTTTTGATCGGGTCGTTGTCTTTTTTATACCTTTCCCAGTTCTTTTCTACATTTTATGTACACGAAACAATAACTAATCAAAACCTTTAGAGGGGACCATAAAGTATTCAACCATGAAAAGGTTTATGTACATGTCAACCTCTAATTTGTAAAGTGTCCCTATAGTTGAGAACATGTTTAATTACATTGAACAAAAAAAAATCACATTACCACTTTCATGACCAAATATAAAAAAGAAGATGTGGTATGATTGACAATGAAACAAATCGCCACGAGAGACCAAAATGACACAGAAATTAACACTATAGGTCTTGAGCAATGAGCAAAGCCCATACCATATAGCTATAAAAGGCCCCGAAATGACAATTTATGTCCAAAAAATGAACGAAAAAGAAATATGTAACACAGAAAAAAATGAATTACTGGCTCCTGACTGACAGTTTGAATAAGTAAGTTCTATGTTGACTGCTGTACTTTTGACATTTTTACCTTTTATGTCCGTTTGCTTTTTTTTTTCACAAATCCTTGTCAATATAATGATACTTGATGTGACTATCATACGAGTAAGAGGTTTAGCTAGCTATAAAACAAGGTTCAATCCATCATTGCCATTTGATTAAGGACTTTCCATTTTGAATTTTCCTTTGAGTTCAGGAAATTTGTACTTTTTTTCTAAAAATAAATTGACAGCTTATTACCTCAAAACAATACAACATTTCTTTATACATGATTTAAAGCAGTTTGAGGGAGGTAATTCAAACATAACATTATGAACTTTGATAAGTTATTGACCAGGAAATCATTGTTTTCCCTCTAATTCCTCAATAGGTTTGGTCTTTACCCTCTAAAGCCAATCCTAACCATCCCTTTATGGTATGGAAACTTGTGGTATAATTTCAGAGAGACCCATACAACGTTCCACAAGTTATTGTCTGGAAACAATAAAAATGCTTTTTTGGGCCCTAATTCCTAAACTGTTGGGATTATAACCCAAAAATCAATTGCAACCTACCAACAGTTTAGCATATATATATAAATATGCCACATGCAATTATTTAGCTAGAGAGCATATTAAAAACAGACTCAGTTATGGAACGCCAACACTGTCTTATTATGCCCATTTTTCATTATATGTTGTGCATTTACCTTTATATGATGTGCATTTACCTTTATATGATGTGCAAGCACCTTTATATGATGTGCAAATATCCTTATATGATGTGCAAACATCCTTATATGATGTGCAAACATCCTTATATGATGTGCAAACATATTTATATGATGCGCATATATACTTATATGATGTGCAAATAAAGTTATATGATGTGCAAATGTACTTATATGATGTGCAAACATTCTTATATGATGTGAAAATATACTTATATTATGTTGAAAGATCCTTATATGATGTGCAAATATACCTTTATGCTGTGCAAGTATACTTATATGCTGAGCAAATATACTTATATGCTGTGCAAATATACTTATATGCTGTGCAAATATACTTATATGATATGTACATATCATTATATGATGTGCAGTTTCCTTTATATTATGTGCATACACCTTTATATGATGTGCTTGTGTCATTATATTATGTGCTTGTAATCTTATATTATGTGGTTTTATTTACTTCATTATATGATGTCGAAACGTCATTATATGATGTGCTTTCATCGTCGTTATGGTCAATGAACATGATTACGATTAGAATGATTACTGTCTACGTCATAACTGATTCCGATCTGCTTCTGCGGAGTAACCGTTACTACTAATTAGGATCAAATCTGTAGCTACCGTTTAGAAAATGGTTGAGACTTGAGATAAACCTTGCCATGTTAGTACCTCGTTTTAAGATGCAAAAAATCACATCTGATATTGTTGTAAAATTGTAAAAATATATATGAATTGCAAAGTTTTGTTTAAATCGACGGGTCTTTAATAATAAACATATTCATACGAAGTCTACAATACGGTTAAGGTTATTAAATTTAATAAATAATTCTTTTATGTCATGCTCTATGAACGTTTTAACGAGGGAAGGCATTATAGGTTGCATTTCTGTAAATATTGACAATGCAATTTCCCATAGGAACTCCTTTTACGGCTAAAACTGTACCACTTTTACTATGAAGTTTTGAAAAAAATCTTATCCCAGAATTGAAAGTTCATTTGCACCACAATTTTTTTCAAAGGTCAAAATATAGGGCTGTGCGGCATATTTTCAACGTTTATATGCCCCGAACTTCTCAGGGTTTAAACTTACACTAATTTTCTTAACTACCCCTACCTCGAATGAAAGGTTACCACAGATTTCAATGTAAACAATATGCACGTGTTTATTTACTGGTAACATTCCCCAGTTCTGTCTCTGCGATATGGAACACAGAGAGCATAACTGGGAACCAGTATGTAAACAAAATTAATTTTCTATGAATATTCTATTTCTCCCCAAAAGAGGCGTGTTGTCAGAAACAGCTGTATTTACAAAGTGCAACCTATATTTGTCAATTTCAGTATACCTTACGTTAGCATTTTTTTCTATATTTTTAGAAGATAATACACGAAGTTTAGTTATTGTCATTTATGTAAATATTGCCTTTCTGTCATTTTAGCTGTTGGAGTTTCTCTTTGTAGATTCTCAAGATAGACACAAACAATTGGGAAAAAACCGGACTCTGGTAGAGTAATGGTTCATATAAGAAACCGGTCATTTGAAACCAAAAAAAAAAAGAGGGGATAGGAAAAAAATAAAGGGGGCCTTTCATTTTATCATTTTTGGAATGGAAAAGTGACATTCAATTTTATATAGTTATAAAGTTGCCGCGGTATAATGTTATGGCGAATTCTTCGTCAACCGTAGGCATCAATCTTTACGCCTCGTTTCGCTCACCTGAATTGTTAAAACCTGAAAATTTAGTTTCAACAATTTCTTCTAGCAGAGAAAATTTTCATCTGTAGCTATTATTGAATGAAGGCTTGGTAAAAATTAATGAAACCACAACCGGCAAATTCAAACTAAGTTCCCTGAAGTCGCAAACAACTTTCATACTTCAGTACTTTGATTATATATGTTCTTGTCTATACCTTGCAAGAAAAGGTTTCTCTATTATTAGTTATCAAGATAATAGCCAATAAGACAACAAAACTCCGAAAAGCCAAAATTGCCCAAAAAGAACCTTTACTATAGAGTATAATTCAGACACAATGCACTATTTGTTTTTTTATAAAATCTATTATGTTTCCAGGATAAACGCAAAATATTAAAAGCCGCTGCAGTAAATCTTCACTTTGAAAAATTCAAAACACCACTCTCTAGATCTATCTGTAAGAGAACAACAGGTCTCAGTAAAAAATAAATAAATGCAGTGTTTTAAGTTCATTTAGACACCAGATTAAAAACGCTCAATTCTCTGGTTTTGTTGGATTGATACACACCTTCAAAAATTTGAAAGCTGAAATTTCATTGGCTGATGTAATATATACAAGGACAGAAAATAAAATGACGTGTTGTCAGATCTCTTTATCCAAAGCTTAAACAGATGATCTGTACATTATATATTAATGAATAAATGTGGTAGACACCGACTCTAGTTTGAGGGAAGGAGCACGTGTATTCCTTGTTCGAAATTAATAAAAACACAAAAAAAGCACAAAAAAACATGTGTTTTTTTTTGTTAAGTTTCATCATTGTTTTATTTTTTCCTCATTTGAAATGGAAACAAACTATTTCGCTTCCCTTCTGAAATAGATAAAATCTCTTTCAAGAAATTTAGAATCAAACATTTACAAAACAACTTCCCCCCCCCTTTTCGTCGTTGCATGTTCGCCTTGAATGAGAGAGGTCGTGGGTTCGAACCCCGACCGGGTCAAAACCAAAGACTAAAATTCATATTTACATGCTGCTTCCCATCTAATAATATAAGCACGCGGGATTAAGGATTAAGAGCAAAAGCTGGTCGGCTCGGAATCAGAAAAATGTGTCCGGGTAAGGTGATATAATGTCTTCCTTCGGAATGCTACCTTTTGAACTAGCATGTTAAAAAATCCGGCTCAGGGTGTCGGTCTTACTCTAGTACAAAACAGGGTTAATATTCATATTACATTAACATGACTGTTCTTGTACGAATATGCATATATCAATTTGCCGCTGGGCCTCAGGAATCCACCCATAATCATCTATAGTTGAAACTGTGAAATATATGCACAAATACATGATAAAAAGCGGCACGTAAATGTAATGCACCGAGTTCAGCTTCATTCCATATCTCCTTTAATCCATTTCGGGTGAAAGTGATGGGCGCTCGGTGGTCGAGTGGTTACATTTTCATTTCGGGGTCTTTTAAAGCTGAATATGCGGTATGGGCTTTGGTCATTGTTGAAAGCCGTACGGTGACCTGTAAGTGTTAATTTCTGTGTCATTTTGACCTCTTGTGGAGAGTTGTCTCTTTAGCAGTCATACCACATCTTCTTTTTTTATAAGTAGTCGAACTGCTGTATCACTAGCATGTCAACACTTAGGTGTGCGATTTCAAATTCCGCACGTGGCAGGCAAGCTCGATTCGAATCTTAATTGACCAGAATTGTCTGTTCAGACGAAGGTCAGGGGGTCTCTCCGGGTACTTCAGCTTTCTCCACCAATATAAACTCACCGCCACGAAATAGCATGAAAGTGTTGAAAGTGTCGCTAAATAACAGTCAATCAATAATCCATACCGGTATACTTATGGCCTCTAAATCTATATATTTGGTCTCACAAAGTCAATGTATGACATCAGTATACAGAGATAAAAATAATAACTATTTACAGTATATACAAAACAAGAGAGAGAGGTTTCAAAATTACTAAGCCAACTGGTGGACAAACGCACGTGTTTATATATTTTTTTAATAAACGAACAAGCTGAAGTTGACATTTTACAGAAATCTTATACATCCTTCCTGTTCACGTTCAAGTTTTCGTACATGGCTTAAAGCCTTATCGGATAAATGTTTTTTTTTCTCATATTAAAATTTCCCGTTTTAGTAACAACAAAAAAAAACCACAAAGACTTTAATTATGTCAATTTTCCTTTTAAGTTCCAAGTCTTAGACCCTGTTCACACTAGCATTTTTTTTTTATCGATCTAATTTGAATCGATCTAAATAAAACCAGTTAGCGTTCACATTATCTTTAATCATATCGATCTCTATCGGTCTAATTTGAACCACTGCGTTCATACTACAATTAAAAACGCAATCGATCTAACCTTTTTTGCCCGTAAAACTGAAAACAATGTGTATAAATAGAACTGATTTATCAAATTTATGTGTTGATACACTGATACACACACTTGGAAAAAAAATTGATAAAGTTATTGTTTCTCTTGAATCACAAATTTGACTGTCCCTTTGTTATCTTTCGTCCCTCTTTTAAAATTTTGATACTGGTGTTATAACAGTTTTCTTTAATTTTGAACAAAAATAATTAGCAACGAAGTTACAACACGACGCCGGAAATACTGCGGTTCCTGCAAAGAAAAAAAATCAACATAAGAAAAGAAGAAACAGATTTTGCAAATCTATGCTATGGCGAAGACAACATGTTTACAGTTTGTTTTAAAGGTCTTTTAACTGACAAATGTGGGTTAAACAATTAACCTCTGAGATAGTTTTGCCGCTATACATGCGCATACCTTATTTTCGATTCAATCGTACTAGTTTAAACCGATATCTGCGTTCACATCTAAAGTAAGATCGGTTTACTTTAGATAGATTCAAACTAAACTACCTCTTTTGGTGTTTTCGTTTAGACCGATTGAAGATCGATTCAATGCGTTCACATTAGCCCTTAAACCGATTTATAGTGAACCGGTCTAGTTTAAATCGATAAAAATGTCCTAGTGTGAACGGGGTCAAACAATAATCATGAAAAGCATTGAGTTGAGTCTACAGGTCCTGTGCTGTTTCAGCCAACAAAACCGTGTCATCTGCAAACAATATAACAAAACACTTAAGATATATTTCTTATTTTCTTTCCAGATCTTCTGGTATAGTTCTGTTACTCCTGTAATATTATGAAATTAATTAAGTCAATCAAAAGTAAATAAAATAGGAAAGGATATAAGTTGTCACCTTGTCGAACGCCATTGTCACAAGCAAGCAAAGTATTCCGAATTATAATTACTACCGTGTATAATCGGTACAGCGGATATAGCTTTATAGGTACTTCGAAGCGTGAAAAACTATATACCGTACATTCATTTAACTATGCACCGTACATAAGGATTCATTTGGTCAGCTTTACACAACGCTTCTTGTCGGGATAAAATATCGAAAAATAACTTATGTACAAAATATTTCAATGCCAATTATTGAAACAGCGATACTTATTACGCACAAACAGTGGCCTTATATCAGAAAAAGAGTTGCAATGAATATCGAATCATATCGGATGAGACGAGCGCCAACTTCTTTGACAAGTATTTGCACATGTTTTTAGTAAGGGTTCTTGTTTTGGGCAAATAGTGAGACTTCTCTAATCACCACCCTACGACCAAATCATTTCTATAAACAACAAATATGTTTAGATTGAAGTACACATTGATATAATGTAAACAAAACAAAGATTTTCGTACCGTGTCAGACGAAAAATCGATCACGACCCCTTGGTTAGTACCTATATCCGCTGTACCGATGATACACGGAGATGCCAGCGAGTGGGCAAGTGATGAAACAAAGAGTGTTGGCACAGTAATTAGGTAGACACAGTAATGACAAGGTTAATGCTTTTTGTTCTATTTTTTTTAAGGAGACGAAAAAGAGGAACAAAATGCAAAAGACGGGCGTCACACCATTCATCTCGGTTGGAAAATAAAAATATTAAATACCCTAAATTGGAAAAAGTGTGGCAAAGTGTGATTTTCAGTGGTTTGTTTCCCTTTTAACTCAATAACTGTATCGTCTACGTGAAATCCGTTGCCATTACCACAATGGGGAAAATCCGATGTAATCGGACGAAAAATTAAATCTAAAACACTTGATCAAGAATCAACCCCTTGTATCTCAGAAATCGTTGACGCTACTCCAAATCTGTTGACATACTAGTAATCATGTTTCAGAATTCTATTAGCAATTAAAAAAATCTCCATTAAAATAAATTGAAAATAAATAATCTGTATATGCCAAAATGTGCTCATTGTTGAAGACCGTATGGTGACCTATAGTTATTAATTTCTGTGTCATTTGGTCTGTTGTTGAGAGTTGTCTCATTAGCAAAGATACCACTTTTTTCTTTTTTTATAATTACCCACATAGCCATTTCGTATTTCGCGGGCACTACGTCGACTAAGCTTGCAATCTTCGAAATTGGGTATTTCCTCCCATAATTGGCGTTTTCTGTGGAAAAAAGATTGGTTCAAAGACAAATTAAAAGTAAAAAAACACTACATGTAAACGTCATATCACAAATATTTCCGACTTGGTATGGTTTTAGAGGAGTTGCGGCTCAATGGAATCGGTCTCTTCCTTTAGTGGCATAGATTATATGATATACTAGATTTAATATCATTGTACATATTCAATACTACATTATACATCTTACCATTTACAGATTAATATTGTTCAATAACATTTTATAAAACAAACCATCTCGCCATATTATGCATCAGTAGATAACTTTATAGCTATTGTTATGAAATATTTTTGAAACAGACTGTGATTTCTATGGTGTCTATTGCAATGAATAGAAATAAGCAGATGTGGTATGAGAGCAACTGAGACAACTCTCCATCCAAGTCATAATTTGTAAGAGGAAACAATTATATACCTGTACCAAGTCAAGAATATGACAGTTGTTATCCATTCGTTTGATGTGTTTGGACTTTTGATTTTGCCTTTTGATTTTGGACTTTCCTTTTTGAATTTTCCTCGGAGTTCAGTATTTTTGTGTTTTTATTTTTTATAGGTCATAGTACGACCTTCAACACGGAGCCTATGCTTAAACCGAATAAAAGGCTCTTACATTTGTTATCATTTTCTCCGCAGCCGGGAATTTCTTCAACTAGCTCCTGTATTAACTGATCTGAATCTTCAACCGAAATGTTTGAAACGTTGATTTTGTTAAATTGCTTTGTCTCATTTTCCCTATAAATTGCACTTTCGCTAGCGATAGATACATACCTGAGCCGGGTTAATAGTTTACAGAAGCAGATCGGAATCAGTTATGACGTAGACAGTATTCATTCTAATCGTAATCATGTTCATTGACCATAACGACGATGAAAGCACATCATATAATGACGTTTCGACATCATATAATGAAGTAAACCTAACCACATAATATAAGATTACAAGCACATAATATAATAACACAACCACATCGTATAAAGATGTTTGCACGTAATATAAAGAAAACTGCACATCATATAAGGATATGTAAACACCATATAAGGATCTTTGCACATCATATAAGGATCTTTGCACATAATATAAGTACATTTGCACATCATATAATAATGTTTGCACATCATATACGAATATTTGCACATCATATAAGTATATTTGCACATCATATAAGTATACTTGCACATCATACAAGTATATATGCACATCATACAAGTATGGTTGCACATAATATAATGATGTTTGCACATCATATAATGATGTTTGCACATCATATAATGATGTTTGCACATCATATAATGATGTTTGCACATCATATAATGATGTTTGCACATCATATAAGGATATTTGCACATCATATAAGGATATTTGCACATCATATAAAGATATTTGCACATCATATAAAGTTGTGTGCACATCATATAATGACAAGTGCACATCATATAAAGGTAAAAGCACAGCATATAAAGGTTAATGCACATCATATAAAGGTAAATGCACATCATATAATGAAAATGGTCATAACAAGACAGTGTTGGCGTTCCATACTCAGTAGTTGAACAAGTTATATAACTATCCTAGCTGTTATCAAATACAGGTATTATTTGTTAAATAAAAAGTACTATAATTATCCTAGCTGTTATTAAATTTGTGCATAATCATGCTTGATCAGCCTGTAAATGATTAAAATAGAAACTTATCAGTTTATGGGAAGAAAAGAACATTTCTCCATAATCAAGGAAAACACTGTAGTCTCACAACCTGGTCACTCTGGTGGCATTCCGAAATAGACAGGATAGACATGATACATTAGCTGCTGTTACAACTGATGAAAAGCTACAACTCTATCTAGTAACTGAGAAGTGCTACAATAGTTATAAATAAGCAGCACATAAACAGTAACAAGAAAGGCTGTTAACCCTGTTAAATTTTAGACGACAGCAATTCCAATATGTAAACTTATCGAATTGATGAAGAAAATAGAACTACATGAGACAAAACAGAAAACTGAACTTCCAGACCAGTACATCCTGCCCTTACTATGAAATTACATTCTCTCACAGATTTCCAGAGAAAATTGGGTTAGTAGATGAATACGATATTATAAGATGTACCAGAAATGGAAGAACTTAAATTCTAGAAATAAGAAGGAAACTTAGAACTTGATATAAAACATAAAATATGATCCTGAGCCACTTTTAGAAATGTAGTCTTATTTTCTACACATAATGGTTATCATAGCATTTGTACAAAAGATAAACAGCCAAAGTAACAGAAAGCCAAATTGTGTAATGTAAATTTTAAAAATAGAATGCTACCTTGATTGATAAACATTATGAATGCCAAAAGTGTATATTTAACTCTCAATTTAAGTGTTTTTGGTGTGTTGAAAAAAAAGTACATGAAAAATGCCAAATGTTATAAAAATCCAAATAGTTCAAAACACATAAAGCAAAAAGCCAAATGAAAAATGTCAAAGTTTTAAAATGCCAAATGGTATTAAAAAAACCTGTCTGCTTGTACTAGCCAGCTGGCCTGTGGGTAAGCTGGACTTTAAGGTGCTAGTTCACCAAGATAAATGCCCACAGTAGGTCACTTATCTTTTCCTTTTGGAGTACCAGTTTTTAAGTCTTTGATTTGACTTGGGGGCTTAACATTTTTACTAAATAAAAAAAAAAAAAAAAAACAAAACAAGTCTCTTGTACAAGTTAAATTCTAAGTCTTAAAAGTAAAATATTCCCTTTGTCCCCCATTCCCAAAATGGATTGATAAAATAAAATACCCTTTACCCCTTAAGCTTTCACATGCTGAAAACACTCATCCCCTATATGGAAAAAAAATTCCCAATTAGAATTTGATAAAATCAAATAAAATACCCTTTTTCCCATAAAAGCATGTTACAGAGATTCACATGCATCCTGAGCCCCCTCACTCTCAGTTTGTACCAGTAAAAACAGTAAAATACCACAATTAAAATTTGATAAAAACAAATAAAATACCCTTTTTTCCATAAAAGCATGTTACAGAGCTTCACATGCAGACTGAGTCCCCTCACTCTCAGTTTGAACCAGTAAAAACAGTAAAATACCCCCAATTAAAATTTGGATAAAAACAGTAAAATATACCCATTAAATTTGGATAAAAACAGTAAAATATTTCCAATAAAATTTGATAAAAACAAATATAATACCCATTTTCCCTTAAAAGCATGTTACAGAGCTTCACATGCAGACTGAGCCCCCTCACTCTCAGTTTGTATCAGTAAAAACAGTAAAATAACCCCAATTAAAATTTGATAAAAACAAATAAAATACCCTTTTTTTCCCATAAAAGCATGTTACAGAGCTTCACATGCAGACTGAGCCCCCTCACTCTCAGTTTGAACCAGTAAAAACAGTAAAATATCCCCAATTTAAATTTGATAAAAACAAATAAAATACCCTTTTTCCCCATAAAAGCATGTTACAGAGCTTCACATGCAGACTGAGCCCCCTCACTCTCAGTTTGAACCAGGAAAAAACAGTAAAATACCCCAATTAAAATTTGGATAAAAACAGTAAAATATTTCCAATAAAATTTGGATAAAAACAGTAAAATATTTCCAATAAAATTTGATAAAAACAAATAAAATACCCATTTTCCCTTAAAAGCATGTTACAGAGCTTCACATGCAGACTGAGCCCCCTCACTCTCAGTTTGTATCAGTAAAAACAGTAAAATAACCCCAATTAAAATTTGATAAAAACAAATAAAATACCCTTTTTTCCGATAAAAGCATGTTACAGAGCTTCACATGCAGACTGAGCCCTCCACTCTCAGTTTGTACCAGTAAAAACAGTAAAATACCACCAATTAAAATTTGATAAAAACAAATAAAATACCCTTTTTTTCCATAAAAGCATGTTACAGAGCTTCACATGCAGACTGAGTCCCCTCACTCTCAGTTTGAACCAGTAAAAACAGTAAAATACCCCCAATTAAAATTTGGATAAAAACAGTAAAATATACCCATTAAATTTGGATAAAAACAGTAAAATATTTCCAATAAAATTTGATAAAAACAAATATAATACCCATTTTCCCTTAAAAGCATGTTACAGAGCTTCACATGCAGACTGAGCCCCCTCACTCTCAGTTTGTATCAGTAAAAACAGTAAAATAACCCAATTAAAATTTGATATAAAAACAAATAAAATACCCTTTTTTTCCCATAAAAGCATGTTACAGAGCTTCACATGCAGACTGAGCCCCCTCACTCTCAGTTTGAACCAGTAAAAACAGTAAAATATCCCCAATTTAAATTTGATAAAAACAAATAAAATACCCTTTTTCCCCATAAAAGCATGTTACAGAGCTTCACATGCAGACTGAGCCCCCTCACTCTCAGTTTGAACCAGGAAAAAACAGTAAAATACCCCCAATTAAAATTTGGATAAAAACAGTAAAATATTTCCAATAAAATTTGGATAAAAACAGTAAAATATTTCCAATAAAATTTGATAAAAACAAATAAAATACCCATTTTCCCTTAAAAGCATGTTACAGAGCTTCACATGCAGACTGAGCCCCCTCACTCTCAGTTTTGTATCAGTAAAAACAGTAAAATAACCCCAATTAAAATTTGATAAAAACAAATAAAATACCCTTTTTTCCGATAAAAGCATGTTACAGAGCTTCACATGCAGACTGAGCCCATCACTCTCAGTTTGAACCAGTAAAAACAGTAAAATACCCCCAATTAAAATTTGATAAAAACAAATAAAATACCCTTTTTTCCCATAAAAGCATGTTATAGAGCTTCACATGCAGACTGAGCCCCTCACTCTCAGTTTGAACAAGTAAAAACAGTAAAATACCCCCAATTAAAATTTGGATAAAAACAGTAAAATATTTCCAATAAAATTTGATAAAAACAAATAAAATACCCATTTTCCCTTAAAAGCATGTTACAGAGCTTCACATGCAGACTGAGCCCCCTCACTCTCAGTTTGTACCGTTAAATGTTTTGACTGAGCCTCCACACATCAGTCGAACTGAGCCTCCTCACTCTCAGTTTGTATCAGTAAGAATGGATACTTGATACGTATGGTAGGGGACGTTACTATACCTAGAGCAGAGGTATAGTATCTGTGAACCCTAAACACAGAAGGCGACTTAACTTCCCATACCTGTACACAAGTATCCAATGCTAACTGATACATAATGTCATGTTTTTCATGTAAGACACTGAAAATAATTTTTAAATGTAACAACTGAAATAATAACAAAAACCTTGATTCCAAGTTGCCTGTGTTAAGAAGTGAAATAACTTTTCTATACAAGATATCTAATTTTAGGATTGAATTAGATGTTGCATTCTGGTAAATACAGTGTGACAGCAACTCAACTATAGAGTAAAACAAGAAAGTTTCAAAATACAGGGGAGGGTTGAGATCTCACAAACATGTTTAACCCTGCAACATTTTTGCGCCTGTCTTAAGTCCGGAGCCTCTGGCCTTTGTTAGTCTTGTATCATTTTAATTTTAGTTTCTTGTGTACAATTTGGGAATTAGTATGGCGTTCATTATCACTGAACTAGTATATATTTGTTTAGGGGCCAGCTGAAGGATGCCTATGGGTGCGGGAATTTCTTGCTGCATTGAAGACCAGTTGGTGACCTTCTGCTGTTGTTTTTTTCTATGGTCAGGTTGTTGTCTCTGACACATTCCCCATTTCCATTCTCAATTTTATTTAATCATTATCTTTACAAATTATGACTTGGATGGTGAATTGCCTCATTGACACTCATACCACATACTCATATCTATCTAACAATGAATTGTTATAAGTTTATTATATGGCAAGCTGTTTTACTATTTATTCCAATTTCAAGATATCTCATATAATTTATAAGATATCTTAAATATAATGTACTCATAAAATAAATAAGATATCTCATATATAGCAAATACAATATCTTATATAATCTGTTTTTCTAAGATATCTTATATAATATAGAAGATATTAGATATCTTATAAAGTTTATAAGATATCCTATGTAGTATATAAGATATAGTACATATACTTTATCTTCTTAAGTTTATTAGATATCTTATAAACATAGTTTATATAAGATATCTTATAAACTATATATGATATCTCATAAGCTATATGTGATATTTCATAAACTATGTATGATATTGCATGAACTATATAACATATCTAATAAATTATATAAGATATCTTATGAACTATATAAGATATCTTTTTAAACTATTTGAGTTATCTTATAAACTATATAAAATATCTTATAAAGTTAATGAGATATCTTATAAGTTAATACTTTTCTTTATTAGATATCTTATAAATTATATAAGATATCTTTTATAATATAGAAGATATCATAGATATCTTATAAATTGTATAAGACATCTTATATATTATAGGAGATATCATATATAATTTATAAGATATCTTATGAAGTATATAAGATATCTTATATAAAATATGTTTATATAGTAATCTCTCTTTCGTTTGGAATCCATGATACACTATAAGGTATTAATTATCTTTGATCATTGGCATTTATTTTAAGGATAGTTGTCTCATTTGAAATCCTACCATTTATCATTTTCTTTTAATATGGCTGAGAGATAAATGTAGTTTTCTGTGTGAATAACCAGTGCATTGAGTTGTTCGTTCAGGCTAAAAATAAACTTGTAAATTTCAAGAATTAGTATATAAGAATTTATTTTGTAATAAGTTTCAAGAAAGAAAATAAGAAATGAGCAAATATTTTCCAATTCATACTCAGAATTTACTGTCTTAAACAAATTCTACTGAAATCTGAAGGAGGCAGTACAAGTTCTTCAAGTCTTTAAACATGTCAAATATATACACATGTTTGCCACAGCCAATTATTTGACTTGTAAGTCTTCATATGAAAAATACCACATTTGGGCCATACAAATGCTAGTCCAGATAAAATCCATGTAGTCTTTGAATTATTTGATAAATGTCTCATTTCTGTTTAGGCTTCACTTCTAATACAACTGACTTTATTCAAAGATGACGTACGTGCCGACAACTCCTCTTCAAACATAATAGCGTGTTCTGAACTTCTCTCAACATACTGAAAAGTAAAAATAACATTTATTATTCCTAAAGTATGCTTGACCTAAAATGGTTTACTTTTATAAATTGTTATTTGGATGGAGAGTCGTCTCATTGGCACTCATACCACACCTTCCTATACCTTTTGTTTGAGTTTAATCAGCCATTCATATGAAAAGTTTAATTTGATACATTTTGAATTGGTAATTTTTTATAAAAAAAAAGATGTGGTATGATTGCCAATGAGACAACTCTCAACAAGAGACCAAATGACCAGAAATTAACAACTGTAGTATAAGTCACAGAATGGCCTTCAACAATAAGCAAAGCCTATACGACATGGTCAGCTATAAAAGGCTCCAAAATTTCCATTGTAAAATAATTCAAATGAAAAAAACTAATGCCCTAATAAAAGTACAAAATAAGGAACAATGACTGAAGGTACACGGCTAAACAATCTCCATGGAATGAGATGTGCCACTGCTAATACAACTGCATACCAATTACCATTGACTCATTATAAGTCGTTCCCTTTAAACAAACCTAAAAACAAACATTAACTTGTAAACTATGTTAAAGTTTCAAAGTCAATGAACCATGATCAGGAGTGGGGCTATATAATCTCCATGGAAATGATACTTTCAAATGCTAATACATTTGCATACCAAATATCATTGACTTAACATTAGCAGTTCATCTTAAATTAATCTAATCACAAACTAATACATGTAAACTAAGCAAAAGTTTCAAAGTCAATAGACCATGACTGAGGGGGCGGGCCAAATATTCTCCATGGAAATGAGATGTGCTAATGCTTATACAACTGAACACCAATTAACATTGGCCTACCACTAATGGTTCCCCTTGAACTAACCTAATCACAAACGAATACATGTTAATTTTTAAAGTCTGTAGACCATGACTGAGGGGACAGAGTAAAAAAATCTCCATGAAAATAAAATATGCCAATTGCCTATACAACTGCATACCCAATATCACTGACCTATCACTAGTGGTTTCTCATAAATTGACCTAATCACAACCTAATACAAGCCGGAAACAGCATACCTATGTCTCGCTTTTTGACTCAGTCAAGGCGAGACAAAAAACAAATATGTGAGACAGCCAAAAATAACTAACACTGAATTACAGTCTCCTGACTTGGGACAGACACATTCATACATATTGTGGTGGGGTTAGACATGTTAGTGAGAAGCACCTAACAGTCCCCAATCTGGGAAAGTTGTGTCAATGTCAGATAAATCCAAAAGGGGAATAAGAGAAGGGGGAAGGGGGACCAAAAGGTAAAAATGTGTGTACACAGAAGTGGATTAAAAGGGGCCCTCTTTTCTGGGGAGATTTTTGTTGATTATATAGGGAATCACTGAAGCTTGACAGGAGCGGGTCCCCTCTTGGGCATTCAACGGGCCCCCACTAATGAAAATTTCTGGATCTACCACTCGTACATAGGAACTAGACAAAATGAAAAAGTAATAAAAAAAAACAGTGTCTCGCCTACTTTTGCTGTTAGTCCCAGGTTCAACAAAGTACGTTAGGTAAAAATCCAAGCTCAGTTATGTTAAAAACTTGAACTGCAGACTATATGTAATGTTATCTAGAAGAACAAGAGTGCACACGCTGAAATGTCTGGCCTTCTTTACTAATCATTGATATTATGTTGATAGTCCTAAGTAAAAAGCTTTATTAAAAACTGTCACATAAACTTAACATTAACCAAGATAACTAAACAAAGACCAATGAACCATGAAAATGAGGTCAATGTCAGATGAACCATGCCAGGCAGACATGAACAGCTAACAATGCTTCCATACAACAAATATAGTTGACCTATTCCCTATCATATTTTAAGAAAAATATGCCTAATTACATAACCTTAACATTGAGCAATGAACCATGAAAATGAGGTTGAGGTTGAGGTCAAATAAAACCTGTGCGACTGACATATAGTCCTTTATTATTTAATCTTTACATAAATAATTTAGTAAAAAGTCTCCAAGATGCTAACACAGATCCCATTGTAATTGGAGATACAACAATTAATTCCCTTTTATTTGCAGATGATATAGTTTTATTATCAAATTCTGAAAAGGGACTACAAACAGCTTTAAATGTTCTTAGTGATTTTTGTAAATGCTGGAAACTAGAAGTCAACATAAGAGCCGTGGTGTAGTGGTTAGTGCATCGGACTACTAACACAAAGGTTCCTGGTTCGATTCCCGTTTGGGATGAAAATTTCAGGAACCCAATTTTCGGCTCTCCCTTGACACCATTTGCAAGTATGGTCTTGAGGAAACGATGAAAGTTCGTCGGACGGGGACGATAAATGGCTGGCCCGTGTTAAGAGAGAGCCACATCTCTTGCACGTTAAAGACACCCTTGTAGATTTCGAAAAAGAGTAGGCTAATGCCGCTACAAGGCAGCACTCGCACCCGCAAAGTGGAAAGGGATTAATATAAGTTGCAAAACTTGTTTCCCAATCCACTATAAATAAATATGTTTAAATTAAAAAAACATAAACAAATCAAAAGTCATTATATTTAACTCAAATGGAAAAACCCATAATATTTTTTTTAAATATAATAACGAATTCCTGGAAACTGTCAAATCATACTGCTACCTTGGCATGACACTGCAGCACACAGGAAATCTAAATCTGTGCAGCTCATTGCTTGTTGAAAAGGGTAGAAAAGCACTTTTTAAAATAAAAAAACCAATTGGACTAAATAACCAATGCAAGCTATTAGAAAAATTATTTGACACCCTAGTTGTGCCTATTGCTCTATACGGTAGTGAAGTTTGGGGAATAGGCAAACAACACAGGGATTCAGATCCCTTTGAACACTTGCAGTATAAATTTATAAAAGAAATTCTAGGAATACATTGTACAGCATCAAATGCTGCATGTTTAGCTGAGCTAAATAGATTGCCTTTATATACCAGAATAGAATTTTCAGCAATAAAATATTGGCTTCATATACTTGAATCAAATAATTCACTTGCCCTAAAAATATATAAAGCAACTGAAAAAAATAACTCTTGGATATTAAATATGAAAAATCTCATTTCAAGACTTGGATTTCATTTTATTAATCTAAATCCTATTGATATTAAGATGTATTTAAAACCCATTCAAGAGAGAATCAATGATATAGCCTTCCAGAAGCTATTTTTTTTTAAATGTTCCTCCTATAAATATGTGAGAGATAACCTTATTAAAAAATTAAATAATGTTTTATTGAACAACAAATTTCCTTCCTTATCATATAACTTGCTTATATCAATTCTAAATAGTAATTCCCAAACAATATTAAAAATTGTTGTCAACTATTTGAATGAATGCTTGTTGGTAAGAAACTCATTATTGAGGCCCCTCATGGGGGGGTCCTAGTAATCACATAATCACCATTTTTTTGCCAATATAATCACATAATCATTAAATATTTGCTTATCTTTAGTAATCAAATAATCATAAACTAAAAATACAGTCCTAGGTAATCAAATAATCATGAAATATTTGGCTTAATAATCAAATAATCATTAAAAAAACGGCCAAGTAATCACATAATCAAAAACCCCATGAGGGCCCTCATTATTAAAAGGTACTTGATTTCTGTAATAATGTATATGCTTCTCATTTTTTTTTTTTTATATATTTCTCTCCTAATTATCCACTGTCACTCCTTCATTGTATATATGTTATTGTAGTTAGTCTTTAATTTGTTGCCATAACCATTTATTGTCAATGTGTTAGTGCTAATAAAGTTATCTTATCTTATCTTATAGATCATAAAATATTTCCATACACCAAATATAGTTGACTTATGGCATATAGTATTAGATAACAAGACCAAAACTCAAAAACTTAACTTTGACCACAACCATGAAAATGAGGTCAAGGTCAGATGCCCGCTAGACATGTACACCTTATAATCATTCCATACAACAAATATAGTAAATCTATTGCATAAAGTATGAGAAAACCAGACCAAAACACAAAAACTTAACAATAACCACTGAACCATGAAAATGAGGTCAAGGTCAGATGACACCTGCCAGTTGGACATGTACACCCTACAGTCCTTCCACACACGGAATATACTAGCCCTCTTGCTTATAGTATCTGAGATATGAACTTGACCACCAAAACTTAACCTTGTTCACTGATCCATGAAATGAGGTTGAGGTCAAGTGAAAACTCTCTGACCAGCATGAGGACCTTGCAAGATATGATTATCATATTACTTATCATAAGAGAGAATTCAAGGAATAAGGAAAAGTTATGGATCCGCCACTGTTTCCCCCGTAGCCGCCTGATCACTATCCCTATGTCAGACTTTCTGCTCGACAAAAACTATGTCCATTTATAAATAATGTTTGGAAAATCAAAAAATTTCCTTCTAGATACTAGTCTTTGATTATAAACAAGCTTCTGTCCAAGTTTGGTAGACATCCAGGATATTTTAAGAAAGTTATCTAAATTTTAAAAACTTTTAACCACAGAGTTAATGTCCATAATGTTAACTGGCAGAAAAAACTAAGACCATTTATAAGTATAAATTACATAATGAATTACGGTTTAAACAGATTTTTTTTTTTTAACAAAAATTTAAGTTGTCAAAATTTCATTAGCTTTGACCACAGAGTGAATATTTGTGGACGAAGCTGATGACACAATGTAGGAACACTATGTCTACCTATTGCGTCAAAAGTCACAGGCCTGGACAAAAGTTTATTACATTGCAATTAGAATAGTAGGTATGTGATGTGCCAGATAAATGAAGACAGGTTAATATCCCTGTCCTGTGCATTGGAAGTCATTTTCATTTCGTTCAATTTTTAAGATATCCTATCAATTTAAAATATATGTTGTATTTTCAATGAGATATCTTATTTAATTTGAAATTAATAACATATTAGATATATCATACATTTAAAACATATTTTTTAAAGTAAATATTTGCATACTTTGTAAACCTCAAATTAAAATAAGATATGACATAACATAACAAGAATGTGTGTCAAAAACTACCTAGACCAAAAACTTTAACCTGAACTTTGCACTATCATTTTCTATTTTCAGTGGACTGTGAAATTAAGGTCAAAACTTTTATTTGGTAAAAAAAAAACTAGAAAGATCATACCATGGGGAACATGTGTACTAAGTTTCAAGTTGATTAGACTTCAACTTCATCAAAAATTTGTAAGGGTTCCGCGGAACCCAGTGTCTCGCCTACTTTTGCTGTAAATGGCAGGCTCAACAAAAATGAGGGAAAAAATCAATAAAAATATTCCTCTTGATACTATCTTTTGAATGTAAGAAGCTTCTGTCCAAGTTTGGTAAAAATCAAGGATAGTCAATGAATCTAATACTAGTAAACGTTTTGAAAACTTTAACTGCAGACTATGTAATGTTAACTAGAAGAAAATCTAATATAAGTTATATGGTTCGCTACTGACCCCCTACGGATCCATAGAGGGTTAGTAAAATCCATAGGGGGTGAGGCCTGAGGCCGAGTCTCCTATGAATTTTATTCACCCTCTATGGATCCGTAGGGGGTCAGTAGTTAACCGTATAACGAATTTATCGGACGCTGGACTTTTTCTGCGGCGTTTTGTGGAAAAATAAACAATGAAACACAACAACATTAATAGATGACGTCGCCATTAACGCGTCACAAACCCCATATGAAACTTACTTACCCCATACAGTCTCATAGGGGGTCACCACGTGACGGCGTTTAACCAATCACAACGTGATAATTCATCTGTGGTCCGATAAGTCCATTTAAAAGTAAAATACAGAAAAAATGGAGTTATCTTTTTACAAAATTTACTTCTGGATACTATCTTATGATCATAATTAAGCTTCTGTCAAAGTTTGGTACAAACCCAGGATACTTAAAGAAAGTTATTAAAATTTTAAACTAGAGGCTCTAAAGAGCCTGTGTCGCTCACCTTGGTCTATGTGCATATTAAACAAAGGACACAAATGGATTCATGACAAAATTGTATTTTGGTGATGGTGATGTGTTTGAAGTTCCTACTTTACTGAACAATTTTGCTTCTTACAATTATATCTATCATGAACTTTGCCCATTAGTAACAGAGAACTATATTTGGTAAAAATTTACATAAATTTACCAAATTAATGAAAATTGTTAAAAATTGACTATAAAGGGCAATAACTCCTTAAGGGGTCAATTGACCATTTAGGTCATGTTGACTTATTTGTAGATCTTACTTTGCTGAACATTATTGCTGTTTACAGTTTATCGCTATCTATAATAGTATTCAAGATAACCAAAAACGGCAAAATTTCTTTAAAAATTACCAATTGGAGGGCAGCAACCCAACAACCAGTTGTCCAATTCATCTGAAAAATTCAGGGCAGATAGATATTGACTTGATTAACAATTTAACTTCTTGTCAGATTTGCTCTAGATGCTTTGGTTTCATAGTTATAAGCAAAAAACTGCATTTTACCCCTATGTTCTATTTTTAGCCGTGGCGGCCATCTTGGTTGGTTGACCAGGTCACGCCACACATTTTTTAAACTAGATACCCCAAAGATGATTGTGGCCAAGTTTGGATTAATTTGGCCAAGTAGTTTCAGAGGAGAAGATTTTTGTAAAAGATTACTTTAATTAACGAAAAATGGTTAAAAATTGACTATAAAGGGCAATAACTCCTAAACGGGTCAACTGACCATTTTGGTCATGTTGACTTATTTGTAGATCTTACTTTGCTGAACATTATTGCTGTTTACAGTTTATCTCTAACTATAATAATATTCAAGATAATAACCAAAAACAGCAAAATTTCTTCAAAATTACCAATTCAGGGGCAGCAACCCAACAACCGATTGACCGATTCATCTGAAAATTTCAGGGCAGATAGATCTTGACCTGATAAACATTTTTACCCCATGTCAGATTTGCTCTAAATGCTTTGGTTTTTGAGTTATAAGCCAAAAACTGCATTTTACCCCTATGTTCTATTTTTAGCCGTGGCGGCCATCTTGGTTGGTTGACCGGGTCACGCCACACATTTTTTAAACTAGATACCCCAATGATGATTGTGGCCAAGTTTGGTTTGATTTGGCCCAGTAGTTTCAGAGGAGAAGATTTTTGTAAAAGTTAACGACGACGACGACGACGGACGACGGACGCCAAGTGATGAGAAAAGCTCACTTGGCCCTTCGGGCCAGGTGAGCTAAAAATTTAACCACAGAGTGAATGTAATGTTTCCCCGCAGAAAAATTAAGTCCATTTAAAAGTCAAAATGAAAGTAAAATAAAGAAACTAGAGGCTCTAAAGAGCCTGTGTCGCTCACCTTGGTCTATGTGAATATTAAACAATGGACACAAATAGATTCATGACAAAATTGTGTTTTGGTGATGGTGATGTGTTTGTAGATCTTACTTTACTAAACATTGTTGCTGCTTACAATTATCTCTATCTATAACAGTACTTTCTGTGGAAAATGTTATTGAAAATCTTCAAATTTTAAGAAAATTGTTAAAAATTGACTATGAAGGGCAATAACTCCTTAGGGGGTCAATTGATTATTTTGGTCATACTGACTTATTTTTAGTTCTTACTTTTGCTGTACATTATTGCTGTTTACAGTTTATCTCTATCTATAATAATATTTAAGATAATAACAAAAAAACAGCAAAATTTCCTCAAAATTACCAATTCAGGGGCAGCAACCTAACAACCGATTATCCAATTCATCTGAAAATTCCAGGGCAGATAGATCATGACCTGATCAACAATTTTACTTCCTGTCAGATTTGCTCTTAATGCTTTGGTTTTTGAGTTATAAGCCAAAAACTGCATTTTACCCCATGTTCTATTTTTAGCCATGGCGGCCATCTTGGTTTGTTGGTCGAGTTACCAGACACATTTTTTTAACTAGATACCCCAATGATGATTATGGCTAAGTTTGGTTAAATTTGGCCCAGTAGTTTCAGAGGAGAAGTTTTTTCTAAAAGATTACTAAGATTTACGAAAAATGGTAAAAAATTGACTATAAAGGGCAATAACTCCTAAAGTGGTCAACTGACCATTTTGGTTATGTTGACTTATTTGTACATCTTACTTTGCTGAACATTATTGCTGTTTAAAGTGTATCTCTATCTATAATAATATTCAAGATAATAACCAAAAACAGCAAAATTTCCTTAAAATTACAATTTCAGGGGCAGCAACCCAACAACGGAATGTCCGATTCATCTGGAAATTTCAGGGCAGATAGATCTTGACCTGATGAACAATATTACCCCTTGTCAGATTTGCTCTAAATGCTTTGGTTTTTGAGTTATAAGCCAAAAACTGCATTTTACCCCTATGTTCTATTTTTAGCCATGGCGGCCATCTTGGTTGGTTGGCCAGGTCACCGGACACATTTTTTAAATTAAATACCCCAATGATGATTATGGCCAAGTTTGGTTAAATTTGGCCCAGTAGTTTCAGAGGAGAAGATTTTTGTAAAAGTTAACGACGCCGGACGACGGACGACGACAGACGACGGACGACGGACGACGGACGCCAAGTGATGAGAAAAGCTCACTTGGCCCTTCGGGTCAGGTGAGCTAAAAATGGATTTATTTTTTCACAAAATTTACTTCTGGATACTATCTTATGATCATAAACAAGTTTCTGTCCAAAGTTTGATTCAAACCAAGGATATTTTAAGAAAGTTATTAAAATTCAAAAAACTTTAACCACAGAGTGAATGTAATGTTTCCCTGCAGAAAAAAACTCAGTTCATTTATAAGTAAAATACGGAAAAAATGGAATTTTATTTTTACAAAATTTACTTCTGGATACTATCTAATGATCATAAACAAGATTCTGTCCAAGTTTGGTAGAAATCCAGAATAGTTTAAGAAAGTTATTAAAATTTCAAAAACTTTAACCACAGAGTGAATATTTGTGGACGCCGCCGACAACGACGACACCGACGGAATGTAGGATGCTTAGTCTCGCTTTTTCGACTAAAGTCGAAGGCTCGACAAAAATTACCTCGACCAAAAACTTAAGTAACCTGTCAGAAAGCGGGACGGACGGACGAATGAATGAACAGTTGAATGGACGGATGAACAATTTATACACAGACCAGAAAACATAATGCCCCTCTACTATCCTATGTGGGGCATAAAAAACAAAATGCCCCTCTACTAGCATAGGTGGGGCATAAAAAACTACATTTTTTTATTTAAATTGCAAGTCACAATTTATAAAAGTAAACCAGGCGAATCAAGGGGGGAGGGTTCTGTGTTTTGGGAAAAATTTGGTTGATTATATAGGGAACCACTGAAGCATTCTGTGTTATGTGTGGCGTCATATCATTTTCATATTGACCATCAATATATGAGAGGGAGGACAGGGGTAAGGGAGACAGGGAGAAAGGGGTAGGAGAAAGAAGAAAGGGGTAGGGAGAAAGGAGAAAGGGGGTAGGAGAAAGGAGAAAAAATAAAATATCTCTCCTTTTAAAAAATGATCTAATATTTCAAGAAAAAATATCTCAAAAGGAGATGTTGGATTCTAATGGGAGAAAGGAGAATGGGGGTAGGAGAAAGGAGAAGAGGGATGGGAGAAGGGAGAAGGGTACCCCCCGGTCCTCCCCCTCATATATGAATTAAAAGAAACATAGCATGACGTCAGTACTATTGATTTATATAATTTTCAAGCCGAGACAATAAACAGAATGCAAACCTACCTTGTATGAGGTACAAATGTCCTGTATAAACAAAACTCTGGAACCCTTGTGGTACTACATCATGTACAATCTTAGTCTGGTTCAATATCTGCAATAAAAACATAATCATGACTGTTGCTGCTAAAAGTAAAATTTTAAACCGAGATATATTATGTAATTTGTCTAACAAAATTATTGTTTTTACTGTGCTAATATTTTTTTAATGATTACAATGTTTAAAGTTTTTATCCCCCCCCCCCCCCCCTTTCATTTTGACCATTTTATGCAATAAAATCATATTAGTTAATTATGACATATTACAAATGTTATAGAAAACTTACCTTTTTTATTTATAAAATCAAAGATGTCCATTAAATATGAGTACAAACTATATCAGCACCCCGTTCAAGATATAAGCAAATTATAACCAAGACAATAGAATTTCCCTCCAAAAAAGACATGTGACTTAATGAACCAATCATTATAAAAAAGAGAGAGTTGTCATACCCCAAACTTGTAAAACCTAAACGGTTATAACAAACCTAACTCATTGGTGCATGAAGATAATCACTAGTGCATGACTTGAAACTAACTCACTAAGTATTAAACTTAAAATTAAATTATTAACTCATCAGATATACTATTTAGAATATTGTTAAAGAATTAATAAGTGTTTACCTCAGCTAGCCTGTCTTATCAGATTATTACATGTCATTTTTCATATCTCATATATTATCAGCCCTAGTTTCAATATCAGCCCAAGAGCCGCATGGCTCGGAGCTGATATTGACCGAGGGCTGATAATACATGGGATATGAAAAATGACATGTTATGATCTTTTTATCATATGCTTCAACAGTAGAGAAAAATAACAGATTCATATATTGATCCTTTTACGTGGTTTCCGAAAAGAAGTTGAAAGAGTAAAAAGTTCACTGATGTCGGACCCAAAATTTTATACATTCAATATGAAATCTTTCTATCATATTCCTCAACAGAGAAAAAAAAACCATATTTTTATATGGACGAATCGACAAAAAAATAATTCAACAATATACATAATGAACATTGTATGAAAAAGTCAACTTTTTTAAAGTAACTTTCTAAATCATGTTTCAGAAAAAACTATAAAAAATGCATTTATTTAATTTATTCATTTTTTTAATTTAATTTAATTTGATTATTTTACACAATATACATTCCAGTATTCAAATAATTGTTTTGTACACTACTTTGTAATATTTTTCACTGAAAACGTAACATTGAGGTGTATTTTCCGGAATTTGCCGAGTATCACCGGAATGCCATGTGATAACGTTACGGAAAGGCATGTGATAACAATCGAACCATGTGATAAACTTTTAATATCAGCCCGCTAAGCATCAATTTCGAAAAATATGGAATATACGTTGATTTAATGCTATTATCATACGGTAAAAATCATATGTTATTTAGTCTAAGTATATGATAAATAAGTTTATTCATTGGAAGTTTTACCAGTTTCATGTACTATGGGTCAATCTGAATATTAAAAAAAATCTATCTGTATCTGCAGAAATATTGCAAACAAGTGTTATGTAATACCAAAAGATTATTGTTATCATGATAGTTTTTAAAATAGATTATTAGTACATGTATCTTAAAAACACTGCTTATAAATTGGGCAATTAAGTTATTATTTTTACAGTAGTATCAAACATACAACTTCAAAAGCTAAACTCAGCCAGTACTAGCAAGCTCTCTCTGTATAAATTTCTTTTCATGCCTTGTTTATCCAAAGTTCTGTTCGTGTTGTGTTGGCTCTGTGTTTTGTTTGCCATATATCCAAAGTGCCATTTGATAAACTAATGGGAGATAACTCTATATGAGCTAGAAGCACTTCCAGAGTGGAGTGGGGGTCAGGATGGGGTAGGGCATCACTTTTTGTGAGTTTGAATGTTCTTTTGCATCTTTCACCTCTCTTGGAACATTTGCAGTTGGGCATTTATTATGAAATTACAGATAGATGTAATGTACAATAGCTCTTTTTTTTTGATAATTTATTATGTACACTCAAAAGAGAAAGTGCTATTTTAATTGACTGGTTCAGATTTAATTGTATGCAGGCAAATCCTGACAAATTCATAGCCATTGCAGTTGGAAATAAAACATTTGCAAAAAAGCCTGTTTTCAATATTCAGTCAGCAAAAATATCCTGTGATGAGATTGTCAAACTTTTGGGAATTGACATTGACTATCAACTTAATTTTAATCACCACATTAAAAATATTTGTCGTTAAGCATCCCAACAACTGAATGTTTTAAAGGGCATTGGCTGCTACCTTACTAAATTGAATAAATTGACCATTTTCCACACATTTATTTTATCTAATTTTAATTTTTGTCCTTTGGCATGGCATTTTTGCAACAAAAATAATACCACTAAATTGGAAAACAATCAGGAAAGGGCTTCATGATTTATATATGACGACTATTTAGTTCATATGATAAAGTACTTTTATGAGCAAAGGTTCCATCACTGAAAATAAGATGTATACGTATAACCTGGCTATTGAGTGTTTTAAAATTTTATATAAATTGTCACCACTCACCACCATGCTTACATGATTTAGTTGTATTGAAAGATTGTAAATATAATTTTAGATATTCTAATATTGTAGATATACCTAGGGTCTGAACATCAACCTATGGTAAGAACTCTTTTAAATACACAGCTGCTGTTTTATGGAATGATCTATCTGATGATTTTAGAAAAAATACTAATTTTAGTTAGTTCAAAAATATTTTAAAGTCATGGAATGGAAATGACAGTAAGTGCACAGTTGTGCAGATTTTTAGTTTATATATTATGCAAATTTATTTACCATCTAGATCATACCCCATTTTTTCAAATTTTACGCTATGCATTTTTGTCAGCTTTTGTGACTAGTTTACACTTATATGCTTTTAGCTTTAATACCTACTATAGCTTATGCTTATATTCTGCTTGTAGTGCTTCATTTTTCTGCTGTGATATTTATTGCATGTGTACTTTATTATGTGTTGTATTGTTAAAAATGTCTCATATGGTGGTTTTTTTTGGAAAAAAAAGTTTGTTTCCAATTTTTGGAGAAAAAAATAATCTGTTTTTGACCCTGAGAAAAAAAAATGTTTCTTTCACCCTCGGCTGCAACTATATGTAATGCTTAAATTGAAAGAAATTTTTTCTCTCAATTTGTCGCAAAAAACAAAAATTGTTTTTCAACGAAGGCGAAAAAAAAAGTTTGTCCAGAAAAAAAATCCATAGCCCCCCCCCGAAAATCAAATGGTTGCTGCCTAAATGTGCAAAGCTAATTTTCTGAATATGAATATTTAAAAACTGATTTTATAGTTTCGTTTTCATATAAATGTTTTGTTTTGTCTATAATATTATATTTGTCTGTCCAAATCCACTATTTATTGCAATCAACATCTTTGAGAACGTCCATTTTTACTTTCGCACCTGGCTGTTCTATTTAATTGTCCTCACCACGCCTCCCTGTCAAATGTGTTCTTTTAATTTTAGGCCCGACCTTGCTTTCTTTGCAATTTAACCATAAGTACTTCGAAAATACTTCTTAAAAGTGTTTGGCTTTAAACGAGTTCCAAAGAAAGCGTGTACAAATTTAAGCCAGCTAGAGAAATCATGGAAGTTCTAGTGATCAGAAGAGCTAATCAGTGTCACCTAAATGATTGAGTCTAGGTGTATAACAATAATAAACTTTTTGGAATTTAATATCTGCAGAAAAAGAAGTCTACAACTCATGGTAAGCATGTAGCTCAAATAAATATATATTTTAATTATAATGCATATTTCGTAATACGGGTTATTTTACTGTACAGTACTATTCGTCTATTGAAGGGACTTGAAGTACTTCGACCAGTTCGGGTAACCCAACCGGCAAAGGTAGACGCTTGTGATAAATGTTTCTGTTGTACTGCGTAAAATTATGTTTTTGTCAGAGAAATTTAAACAACAAGTGATGGTGATAGGGGTCTTAGTTTATTTTTCAATCAGAAGTCAAAAGATTCGTCTGAGCAAGTCTTCAAACATCATATATATCATCATATATGTCAAAACATACAGATATCTCGATTATCTCCCCCTTCTACAAAAATAGTTCAAAAAAATTTGGAAATGTGTTACAGTTGTTTTTACAAATAATTTTAGAAATTTAAAGAATTGAAAATGACTTTTTATAATATACTAACACAGAATGTTAAATATTACAAGTGTGACGGGATATTGCTTCTCTTGGAAAAACTCTAGCTCAGTCGGTTAGCGCGCTGCCTTGTAACACAGAGGTCCAGGGTTTGAGTCCTGGTGGAGACAAGCAATTTTGCACTGAAATTCGTGCTCTCCGGTTACACAAGTATCATTTAATTTTATAACATGAATTTTTATTTTTGCAAAAAATTATCTCCCCTTAATATTTCATAAATACTTTGTAATGTACATGTAGTCCAAATAATTATGATGCCTTGAAAGGCTATTTTAATTTTTTTATACACCACAAAGAACATAAAATCTACTTACCAGATATAAAGAATGCAATTTCCAATAACTTCAGTTGTTCCAAAGTATGGAAACTTCAGTGAGTATTCACGAGCACTAAATGTAATGTCTCTATATAAGTTTCATCACTATATACAGTTTAAATAAGGAATATATATATTAAATATGTATGTCTCCAATTTTCAAGAGTTAACCACCATTACTTCTTTTCCAAAATCTGAGGTGTGTCCAGAATGACCAATAAGAACTGACCATAAAGGTAAATAAGGTGTGACAATTAATTAACTAATGAGTTGGACAGGTAGATACTATTACTATGCTCAATGAAGTATGACTGACTAGAACTTTCATACACTTTAAAGTGTGAAGAGATAATAGACTATAAATCAAAAGATCAAATAATCCAAGTGAAGTAATCAAGTCTAATACATGTATCTGACATATGATAAAATGTAAAATACTAATACATGAAATACTTAAAAATACACTCTGTCACATTACCACCCCTTCTATATCTTGTACAATGTAGAAAGGTATCTGCTGTCACTGAAAAAACTTTCCACGCATCGATACTATTTATTGGTCCGAGACCACAATTGTCGTCCCTTGATTTTTGTTGTTCACAAATATAGTCCCTAGGTGTTGACAGTGGGTTACTTGCCATTAATTTTTATACCGCTTCCAAATTTATTTCTCCATGTATAATGCCTCAAATTGTAAGTAGGGGGGGGGGGTAGGTGAAATTACACTGTTAACAAATTTGGGTCCAGAATTTTGAAAGAAAGTAGTGATTTGGTCTAGCTGAAAAAGGTTAAAATTAGCACTTCGGAAGCTGTCAAAAGATTTCAAGACGCTCTAAACATAAAATTGGCAATATTTTGAGTTAGAGCCGATGAAATTTTCTATAATTTTGATATACATTTGTAATTTGTCTCAAAAGTAGTACAAGACACTGTAAAGTTTCTTTGAGAAAGCGCAGGTGGGATTTTTTTATTTTCATTTATGTTCTAAAATAAATGCACTACGAAATAATAGTGGTGAAATAATATATTGCATCTTAATTAAAAACATTTTACGTATTTGAATAGACAACTTTCAAGTTCGATGCATTTCCGTCAAAAACTGGTTTTACTTGTCCATTCATTTTTGATGCGTTTTGTTATTTGATTTTGCCATGTGATTACTTTCCGAATTGATTTTCCTCTAAGTTCAGTATTTTTGTGATTTTACTTTTTAGTGAACATAATTTGTGTGTTTAGGGGCATCGTCACTTCCATTCTAATGTTGAGCAAGTGGTTGGAAAATTATAATACTATATTGCACGATTTATTAAATCAGCAAATTGAATTCTCATAATTGACAATTAGCACTGCTGTCATTAGGGAGTTGTGCTTACTTTAAGTACCTACCAAACAAATATTATTTCTACTTTATCCTGCACAATGATAATCATTTAGACGCTTGATGAACATTGATAGTGCCGGGATACAGACAACCCCCTCTATCTGGTAAATGACGCCACAAAGGCGCGTCTTATTCACGAGTTTTTTCCAGTGACGGATGAACTCGGTGATGGTCTATTGATTTTTGCATGACTTCAGAAGGTTATCCTCAGAAAATGTTGGCAGAGGCGGATTATAATAGAGGGGGCCTCAGGGAATCGGTCAATCCCCGTACTTTACTTTTCTGACAATTTCAATAGAATTTATTTTAGAATTTATGTGAGCCAAAATTTGTTCCTGTGAAAAAAGTTCCAGTGGACCTAATTTCACAGGTAATATGTTCTGTGAGAACTTTTTACCTAGACAATTTCTATATAATTTGTTCCATCTATATGAAATAAGTTCCACACTTTACCTGGTGAAATTTGTTCCTTACCTAGTGAAATAAGTTCCATGTTTGTGAGATTTGTTCGTTACCTGGTGAAATAAGTTCTGGATTTGTGAGATTTGTTCCTCACCTGGTGAAATAAGTTCCTTGTCTATGAAATATGTTCCATTGGTTAAACAAGTTATCTTACATACTGAGCACTTGTCATCAGTCAGTTTAAAGTCATTCTAAAAAACATGTATTTTGTATGTATTATATTGATAATGTAATAAATAAGAGTGTAAACATCCAATTTGGATCATGTGGAGTTCAGCAAAAGTTAAATAACATACTCAATTAATAATACTAAAAATGACAATTACAAACCAGGAAAGAGTAGAATAAGAAATAATAATAAAAGTCATTCCTCCAAAAAAGGTATCATAGTTAAAGATGAACATTTGTACTTTTAAAAAAAGGACAAAGTGACTGATCAATTATTTTAAAAGACAAAGAAACAAAAGACACACTCTTTAAAAACTGTGCAATGACCATAGCTAATTGTACATGTACGATAAGAACACCTATGACAGATCAACAGGAAACAAGGAGGTTGAATACCACATAAAGGATAAAACAAAGATACAAATTATGATACATTATCATCGCTTTTATTTCTTATCTTCATCCTACAGTCGTGCATTCAATTGCAAATGTACCCCATGCAAGCACAGTACTTATTTTCTGTGAAATAGGTTCGAGCAGAACATTTTCATTGATTTCTGTAAAATACCTTTGTTCAAAACTAATATCACAGGAACTTATTTCACCTTTTCTTTTAAATTTTAGTATTGGATCAAAACTCGTGGTGCTGTATTTTTTGTTCCGGAACTTATTTCACACTTGTTTAAAAAAATTAGTTCCGGAACAAATTTTATAGTGCTGGAACATATTTTCTGTGACATAAGTTCCGGTGGAACATATTTCATATGAAATTTGTTCCGGCGGAACAAATGTCACGCCAGAACAAATATTTTGTTACATTTACATGTACATGTCAATGAAAATCAACTCTGACAGAAATGCATGGAATTTGAAGCACTAAAACAAATGTTTTATTATTTTACATGTCAGACACAATTTGAAATATAAAAACCAATTTCTAATAGACTTGTCTTACATGTTCATGTCTTTTGAACGTTTGAAAGAAATTGCCTCATGGATTTATAATACAGTAATTTAAACATTTAAAAAATATTTCTAATTAATTGGGTCAAAATGTGTCCTTTTCATACCTGTACCTTCTTCTAAATTTGCAAAATTGAAGGAACATGTACTTGTTAAACAATGTATACTTCTTTTAAGTCAAGGGTACATAATCTTCATTAAACTCAGGATTTGTAATTATAAGCTTAAGGGCAACTGTACAAACTAGAGAAACCAAAAAAAAATGATGAAATTGTTTTCATAGAATATAAGGGACTTGTCTGAGGAGTACAATGTAAAGGGTAAATTGGTTATTTTATTGTGACTGAAAAGGTTTTAACAACTGAATATATGTATACATAATGACTTAATTGATCTTTTAAGAAGATTTAAACTGGAATGTCTTGTGAAATATATTTGACATACAATGCTAAATTTAAATTCCTCCCTTAGAGGAACACAACTTTTATTGATTTAAATAGTTTAAAGATTTTTATCAAATGATCAATAAATATTTGTAAGTCTTACCCACAAGCACTTCTGTTGGTATTTTATTGATCAAGTTAAAAAAGGATTTTTTTCATAATGATACTGATATTTACATATGTTTTGTGTACATACCCCATGAGAAGTCCTCATATTATAATGTAAATGACTGTGACTTTTTTGAATTAATAGAAAATATTGTTTTTGAGTATAGAGAAAAGGGAAGCCTACTTGTTTGTGGTGATTTTAATAGTAGAGTTGGGTTACTAGATGATTGGCTAGGTTTTGATCATTTAGATAGATATGTGAGTAGTGTAGTGCATGATGAAAATCCCATTACTCCGCCAAGATGTTCTAAGGATACAACAGTAAATAAGTTTGGTCGAAAGCTTGTCCAAATGTGTCATAACACGGGTTTAACTATATGTAATGGTAGATTACGAAACGATCTGGCTGGACAATTTACTTTTTGTACTTCAAACGGAAGAAGTGTGAATGATTATCTGTTAACTTGTCCATGTGATTATAAATTGGTTGAGAATTTTAAAGTTCTGGAACATAATGAATTTTCTGACCATTCGCCTTTATTTTATGAAATTCAGACAAATCGAACGTATAATGAGGAACATTCTTCAAACCATTATACATATATAAAGTGGGATAATGAGAAAGTTAGCGATTACACGCAAGCATTACGGGAGAAACAAACTGATATGTTGGAACTAGTAAACAACATAAATGACAATGAAAGTGCGAACAACGCCGTAAATGTGATTACCGATGTTATATTTAAATGTGCGCTTAATGTTTTTGGAAAAACATCTGTTAAAAAACATTTGAGGAAACATAAACTTAGTGCAAATGATTGGTTCGATCACTCATGTAAACTGTTTAGAAGTGAATTTCACCAAGCACGGAATCGTTTTCAGCGCTACCCAAACAGTCCCAATAGACAATTATACGTGACAGCAAGAAACGAATACAACAAAGTTAAACGAAAAGCGAAAACACGATATAAACGCGCACGTGGACAGGAGCTAAGTCGATTGGCTAAAGTGAATCCTAGAGAATTCTGGTCAAAAGTTAGACCTAAGGGTCGATCTAGATGCGCGGCCGATTCAAAAGACATTTTTGAACATTTTAAAAACTTTCTTGGTGCGGAACCTGATGATTTATCAGAAGAAGTTAAAACATTAATAGACAACATTCGTTCGGAAGATCTTCACATAGACGATTTAGATAAGGAATTTACTGAATCGGAAATTGAATCTGCTATTAAAAAGTTAAAGCGTGGTAAAAGTACAGGAACAGATGAAATCAGTGGAGAAATGTTTTTATCAGATTCTCAGCTTTTTTCAACATTTTTAACAGTTTTGTTTAATAAACTATTTGAATTTAGTATTTACCCCGATAATTGGATAGAAGGAATTGCTATACCTGTACCAAAGAAAGGGGATCTTTTAAACCCTAATAACTATAGGCCAATTATATTGATCAGTGTATTTTCAAAGATCTTTACTTCAATTTTGAATAATCGTTTACTTTGTTGGGCCGAGGATAATGAGATTCTTTTAGCAAACCAGTTTGGATTTCGCCGCCAAAAATCAACTGTTGACGCTGTATTTATTCTTCATGGAATAATATCAACAACCTTGTCGCAAAAAGAAAAACTGTATTCAGCATTCGTGGACTTTTGTAAGGCTTTTGACAATGTTGACCGTCGCATACTTTGGTATAAGCTTTTCAATAGTGGAATTAGTAGCAAGTTTGTTTCCATGGTGCAGTCAGTATATGCCACTGTGAACATTCGCGTTAAATGTGACGGATTACTTTCAGATGTTTTTTCTAATAATACTGGTGTAAAACAAGGCGAACCATTGTCTCCTCTGCTTTTCATATTTTTTATTAATGACATTGCTGATGATCTACGTATGAATGATAATAGAACTAGCGATTACATAAGCCTAAATGGATATTTGATATACTTGTTGTTATTCGCTGATGATACTGTGCTATTTGGAAAAACACCAGAAGCTCTCCAGTTTCTTTTAGATAAATTATTCATCTACTGTACAAAATGGAAAATTGGGGTTAATAAGGATAAAACAGAAGTTGTAGTTTTTCGTAAAGGATGGCAAAGAGTAAACCATTCATGGCATTATGACAATACGGAACTAAAAGTAGTCGATCACTATGTATACCTTGGAGTTCTTCTACATTACAACGGCAAATTTCAACAAACTCAAAAACGACTAGCGGGACAGGGCAGTAGAGCGCTTGCAGCATTGTTGAATTCATTAAGATCTACTTATATTTCACCAGAACAGCAATGTGCTATGTTTGACAGTCTAGTTACGTCTATTTTAAACTACGCCTCTGAAGTATGGGGTTTTCATCATGCAAAAGAAATCGAAACTGTACATAATAGATTTTGTAGATTTGTTTTAAAAGTACCCCAAAACACGCCTGTCTGTTGTATTATTGGCGATCTTGGTCATTTACCTATGTATGTTACTAGGAAACAAAAGTTGTTGAAATACTGGGTTAATATTATAAACAAGAAACCAGATATTGTATATGAAATATATCAAGTTCTAGTTGCTGACTGTAATAATGGTAAAGAAAATTGGGCCACACATGTTCGTAATTTACTTTTTCAACTTGGATTTAATTATTTATGGTATACACAAGAGAATATTAATGTAAACTTTGATATTTTGAATGAACGTCTGTTAGATCAATTTTATCAGAGCTGGCGTGAGTCTATAGAGAGCTCTGAAAAATTAATATTGTACAAAATGATAAAAACAGATTTTAAGATGGAACAATATATATCGAAAAATATCAATGTTAAAATGTTGTCTTTATTAAGATTTGGTGTATTAAAACTAAATATTGAAACTGGTCGTTACATAAAACAACGAAGGGAGGATAGAATTTGTAAATGTTGTACTATGCAATGTATAGAGAATGAATATCATTTTATTATGGTTTGTCCAGCATATAGACAGTATAGACTTAAATACTTCTCAAACTATTATCATACATGGCCAAATATCAACAAACTGTATTCACTACTACAAGTTCAAACAAAAACTGTTATTTACAATTTGATGTGTTTTTTGCGTGAAAGTTGGAAACTCAGAACTTTCATATTAACGTAGTTATATTTATGTATCTAATTGTCTTTTTTATCAACAAAATGTTCATATTGTTAATTATGACTGTTCTCTGCATTTTCTTATACCTATGTATTAACATAAATTCATGTTGCTTACACATGATAATGTTGTTATTTAAATGTGCTATAGCATAATTGTGCTTATTGCAATAAACGTATTTATCTTATCTGTTGTAAATTAACATCAGTAATGAGAGGTTTCTTACATGTATCTGTAGAAAAAATGAGTTGTCAGTCTTTCCTTTATATGGTCTTACACAATGTACTGCTTATTTCATTAAAAAGACCTTGGACACTCCGACAGTTGCATTGTGTCTGTTGTAAACTAAATTTCTTAATAATTTGTTTGAGTAGGGGTTCTTTTTTTGTATTATACCAATACATGTATGAAGTTTATCAAGCAATTTCATTGAGCAGGCAATCTTGAATATACTTATTTACACTTGTATGCAAATGTGTCCGCTAAAACGTTTATTACAATCCTAAATTATCCTTAGTTTTTTTATGCAACCTGTGTTTGCATTTTGCTGCTTTAAGAAAGAAGATTTGTTTCGATTGACTATGAGTCTTTACAAGAACCAAATGACACAAAAACTATAATTAATAGTTATATGTTACTGTAAGGCCTTCAACAATGAGCAAATCCCTTACTACATAGTTATTTATTAAAGGCCCCAAAATGACAAATGTAAACAAAAAAAAGGCCTAATATATGTACAAAATAAATTTAAAAAAAAACCCAAATATATTACACAGCATCAAACAACAACCACTGAATTACAGGCTCATGATTTTTTTGTACTGTTCACTTTTTATATGAATTTAAAAAAAAGGTTCAAATTAGTTCATGTAAAAATAGTTCATGTTGAAATGCAAATATTTCTTGAACTTCCATAAATTTGTGGTATACCTGTACCTAAACATTAAATAAATTAGATTGTCCAATTTATTTACTTTGTATTTTTGTTAAATGCTCAATTACATTCTTAAATTGATACCATTACAGGATAATGATTATCTTAATTAAACAATTACATGTTCATATACAGGTTTGTATAAACTACTCTACAGATGGGTTTATGACTTTGATCTTTATCAGTTGAATACACATTTAGATGATTCTTCTTTCATCTGGTTAATTGACTAAGTGTTTGTTACTTGATTTATCAGAGAAAGAGATATATACAGCTACATTGGTAAAGTTGGGGAAAAATGATCCTCATACATGTAACTCTTTTAGGTTGTTTATTTACCTGTGTGCTAAAACTGCTCAAAAACTGTTCTTCTGTCCACCCAAAACATGAAAGCTTGCATGAAGGGGGATGATTTAATATTTTGTCTGCATCTTGATATATAAATATTGAGATTTAAAGAGTAATCAAAAATTATATATATGCCTAATATTAATGTCACCACTTCCTGTTTTCTGATAGTTTAAAACACTCATTGTCACCCTGTATAACCCCGATACAGATGAAACCGGACGTTGACGCGTTCGAGTCGAACACGCCGTGTCACACTGAGTTCTGACAATAAAAAAATAATACTTTTAAAGAAAATCCAATATCTTTTCTTCGGATATTTTGCTCCAATATATTCTTTGCGATAATACTCATTAGTTACTTAAAGGTTTTTCATATATGTTACATCTTTATATAAAAACATTAAAAAACGCACGACGATATCAATGATAAAACGTGCTTGGTATTTTTAAACATCCAAAAATGAATGTTCCTCGTACCTCAAAGCTTTTTAAACATAAATTTTCAAAAATTTCATACTTAATATTAACAAACTTATTAAGATCGTATCTTTATGTTGTGTCTAGAAAACGAAAAATACACGTTTTAAAGTGTCTTTATTTTCATGTTGTGTACGCTTCGTTGTCATTACACCTTTTTGTACTGTACGCTTCGTTGACACAATATTGCGTTTGTCAATAAATTTTGTATGTATTAAATTATACTTTGGTATGATTATAACCAATATGCATGTTAGAAAAAAATATTTTACCAACATTTCATGCAGACAGCAACCCATAATAACCGTTTTATTGTTGTAACACTCTTAGAGGTATCTTGTGCATGTAAAAAAAAAATCTTTATATATACGAAAGTGTAAATTGGTAGCAATAAGTAAAATCACAAAATTACTGAACTCAGAGGAAAATCAAATCTGAAAGTCCCTAATCACACCGGAAAATCAAATGACAAAACACATAAAAAACGAATGGACAAAAACTGTCATATTCCTGACTTGGTACAGGCATTTTCAAATGTAAAAAATGGTGGATTAAACCTAGTTTTAAAGCGCTAAATCTCTCACTTTGTACGACAGTCCCATCCAATTTCGTTATAATTACAATGAAGCGTGATCTAAACAGGCATAATAAATAAAATAGTCCAAATATGGGTACAACAGTCATCATCGTGTTACAATTTTAAAAGAAACAATTTAAGAGAACACAAAAGCAACTATCAAATTAAAAACACATTGAAAATTTAAAATACAATAACTCGACATATATGGCTAAGCAGACAGCTGATACACACGTCCGATTTCTAATTGGATACAATTTTTGAAAGTGTTTACATGACAGTTAATGTACGGTTATGGGGTTGGTTGGGTGCCCGCTAGCATGTTTAGTCCCGTCATATTCTGTATGTGCCTGTCTAATTTGAATCAGGATCGTGTAATTCAGTAGTTATATATACATAGTTTTTGTTATTCACTATTTTGTGCATAAATTAGGCCGTTAGTTTTCTCGTATGACTTGTTTTTCACTTGTCAGTTCGGGGTGTTTTATAGCTGACAATGCGGTATGGGCTTTGTTCATTGTTGAAGGCCGTACGCTGACCTTAAGTTGTTCGTTTCGTCTTTTCAAAGGCGAAGAGTTGTTTCAATACCACATCTTCTTTTTAATATATACAGCAATAAAAAAACAATCAATTGATTATAGACTTTTGGTCTGAATCTCAGAGACGAGTCCTAGTGGGTCATATATTACAATAGAGTTACATTAAGGCTACAGAATATGTGTATACAATGACCACGTAACTTATAGCCATCAATAGTAATTCAGTTTCTTAAATGTGAAGATGTAAAAATTAAGAGATTATTTTTAAGGTATAAATATAAAGATTGTGCTTAACTTCCTCGAACATTACAGTCTTTCTACTGTGATGGCAAAATCTAAACGATTCGTAATTCTGGTTACTAATAGCACCTTAATGTCTACCCACCCATATGCATTTCATTAAAATTTTGACTTATTTATATATTATTAGATATGGTCACTTTGGTCTTCTTTTCCGACCCGCAGTAAAACCTGACCGAAGTTGGCCACCCGTTTAGTTGTGTGGGATGTAAAAGTACTGTTTACCTTTAATTATTTGGCATTGCACAAGTTCGTGCATTTTATTACGTCTTTACCTAAAACCGTTGGATATATACTGACTAATACTTTCGTTACATGCATGATTTACCTCCTAGTTGTAATTCGCTTTGAAATAACTATCAGTTATTTAATTACCCCTTTGTCGATATTTAATGTATATGGTTTTTGTGCCTTGTACCGACATTTTGAGTTGAGCTAATGGCAACTGTACATGGTTTTTTTTTTATCATGTTGTCCTGTTACGCGAGTGTCTCGTGTAAAGGAGAGGGTTTGGGGCTCGCTTGTTTAATGCGGCCGCCTTATTTTTGTGTGTCGGTCCAACGTCAGGAGCCCATAGCACATTGCTTATACAGATCTGTCATATTTTTTTTCTTTTTTAATACATAATTTTTAAGTTATCAATATATAACCATTAGTTTCCTCGTTTTAATTATTTCACATGTTGTTTTTTTTTTTTATATCGGGCCCTTTTTAAGCAGACTATGTGGTATAGGTTTTCCTCATTGTGAAATGTTGTACATTGGACTATAATAATTGTTTAATAAATACACCCATTTCATTTAAACTTAGATGGAAAGTTGTCTCACTGGCCATCACACCACATCTACAAAGCTTTAGATGTAAAAAAAACAAACTAAAATAAAGTTTTATTGACTGAACTATACTTTCTCTGGAATATATTTATTAACTGTTCATTTCATCTGGAATAACGTTGAAAGTCCCAATTTTCAATAGAAACATTCCTATCTGATGTACGTTGGTTAAACATTGAAATTTTGGCTTTGTATGACTGATATTTTTAAGTTCAACCTAATTTGACTAAGTTAACAGATAAACATTTACAATAAATACAAAAAAGAGTCGTCGAAACCATCTCAAATACCTTGACAAAAAAGTGATTTGTGACGGTTTTAGTCAACGAACTGTACAGTGATTATTTAAAAACGCACAACGAACGCGACACATTTGGTGGAACGAACAATACAGTAATAGAAAACTTATTTAGTATGATATTGCATTTATTCTAAGTTCTACGGACCATTTGAAGGCACGCAGTAATGCAATGTATAGTTATTTATTATTGCCTAAGGTATTAATACGCAAATGTGTATGTACGAAAAGATATTCAGCATTGTTTATCTCATAAAACGTATGAAATTGCACCATGTCTGTGCGTTTTGCATCGAGCAGTTTTATCAATCGTTCTATGCAATATCTAAAACTTACAACAACTGTATAATTTAATAAATAAACTATCATGCACATTAACATATTTATATATACTCGCATAAGTTCTAGAGAGGCACTCGAAATTATTGTCATCCCAAAAGTTGTCCTGATTATCGCTTCGAACGCGTCAACGTCCGGATTCATTTGTATCAGGGTTATACGGGGTGATTGTACAAGGAATATTTTTGTCAAATTTTTCTTGTCTCCAATTGAAGTAGATGATTTTAATATTTGGTCTGGGAATAGTTAGTTATGATTCGATACACATATTGTACATGTTATCTCAATCAATTGTGAGAAAAGGTTCTTATCATAAAAACT
>CM034358.1:26420108-26676395 GCA_019925275.1 Mytilus edulis | reverse complement strand
TCAGAAGAAATTAATTCATGAATTCATGAAATGAAATCTCTGAAAGTAAAAAACCAAGATCTATGTCTAGAACACCTTAATATTCCTATGAATAAAGAGACATTACATGATAATTTTTACATGATTACATAATACAAATTATGCAAATACATGTTAGTATCTTATCAGGTTCAGTTATAAAACATCAACTTTATGCATTAATGAGCTTTTACTTTTTTTAAAAGACTCATTACTGAATGCATACAAATACATTCTTTGAAATTTTTAATTTGTTGCAAAAGATTCTAATGTCAGTGATAGATTTAAAACTTTAGATCAAAGATTAGTTTTTAATATATGTACATTACATGTATACAGTAAATATCACTGAGACAGCAACCCATCATAATTATTTACCAGACTAGCTGAAGCACTGCATTTGACTTAAATTGTTTGTTTATATCTGTCATAGACATACATGTATATGTTACTTGTATTCAAATAAAAAAATGTATAATGTTTGTGCCTTCAAGGAACAATCAAGCAATTAAATCTAAACTTTTCTTCAAAGACACCAAACTTTCAGGTCAAAATACATGTATGTGTAGAAAAAATAAAATGTCAAAATATACATTTTTGACATTATTTTGTCAATAAGAACCAGTCAGACATATGCTCTGATGTCACATCTTTTTTACAATGCATCATACAGTTTGATCAGGACTTGACAGTCTAATACACTGCTGCATGCATCTTATTTCAAATAATCCTCTCACAATTTTTATGACCAAACATATTTTATATAAGCAGATCACAGGTTAGGAGAATTTATACATGTTCAAACACTTTTAAAAGGAGAACAATACTTCAGGACCAAAATTCTATTCTGATATGGATGTATTCTACTAATCAACAATTGTTTTTGAAAGTCTTGTCTTTCATTATTCTTTCATTCAAGGACTGTTTTTACACATTAAATTGAGAAGCCTGTTTCAAGTGTTTGAAGTATCAATCACAAATTCTGAATAAAAAAGTTCCTATTATTATATATTCTGATGTGGACTTATCCTGCCGATCATTCACAGTTGTTTTGGTAGTCTTGTTTTTGCATTGTTCTATAATACAAGGACTGTTTTTTTACACATTAAATTGAGTAGCCTGTTTCAAGTGTTTGAAGTATCCATGACATATTTTTGTGTTAAATATTCAGGTTTGCGATGGGAAATATTTGTCCATTCATTAAGATTAGACCCCCCTCATAGCAAACTTAAATACTGTATTGTGATAGACGTAATGCACTATTGACGATAGTATCACCTGTGTTAAGGTCCTCGTAAAACATGGACAAATTAAATATTGATAAATTGTAATTTATGATAAATCATATTGTCACCTGAGCAGCCAGGTAAAACTATTTACTATGTATGAGGAAGAGTTATTGTCCTTCATATATATAGATATAGATAGTTTCAAATCGGATTGTTTTATATAAAAATAGACCACCATTAATATTGTTAGAAAAATATTTCCTTCATAGAAGAAAGGGTATATTATAATATCAAAATAAATTTTGATTAAAAAAAACGATCAGCTATACAAAGATCAACAAAATTGGTTTTTGTCATGAAATCAATTCTGGTCCAAAATATTTGAGAGTGTCATTATACTAGATGCACATGAACCTAATTGAGTGACCCAATGATTCACACAACAACAGCTGTAGTGAACCACTGCTTTGCTGTACTTGTTGAGATTTTAGTTTGAATGATATTTGATTATATTATTAATTCGTATATTTTAACAAATTTGATTCGTTTAGGGATAGTCACATGTTAAACTATATTTTCGAAGGTAGAGAGAAAACGGCGTATAGCAAAAAGCATATTGACCAGCATATCGCACGGTTATTTTTAGAATATATAAAAACCGATATAATCTGTGACGTCATGTAATGAATTTCAGGATATTGTTTAACGTTTTGAAACACATGATATTTGTGATCGATAATTTGACGAAAAAAATCTTCAAATACATAAGATGTCAAAAAAAAGTAAAAAAAATAACAACTAATATTTTGTTATTGTCAAGGAGACAATGTAATATCTTTAAATTCCAACAAACCTAAATGACGATTTTGATACAAATATGGTCGGAAATTAATAATATAACAAATATAGCCTTTGTATGTGGTCAATACAGGATGTATCGACCGAAAGAAGTATATCGACCTCGGACTTCGTCCTCAGTCAATATACTTCTTTCAGGTTAATATATCCTTGTATCGACCTTCATACAAAGGCTATATTTGTATAATATCAACTGTAAATTTGTATCACACATGTATGCTATTCTCCATCAGGATAAGAATGATATGAATTTCATATAAGTTTGTTTTATGAAACAAAATGAACTTATTTTACATCTGTTTCTTTTATTTTAGAATATACAGAATGCAGTACCAGGGAAGTGTTCAGAACTTGTCTCGTCAAACGAGTCAACATTCACTATCTCAACCACAAAGTCATGATCAACAATATCAACAACAGTATTCATTAGGGAGACAGAGAGCAGGAGGTCAGCCGTCACCTACGTATCACGCCGAGGAGAGGATGACAGACGATCACATGACCAAGTCTATCGTGATGACAGAAATGCATCAAACAGTAGTAATTTGGGCAAAGTGGATAATCTAACTATGGAAAGAAATCAAAGACATCCTGAACAAAGTTCTTATCGCAATGAATCACTGCCTAGGCATAGCGCTGGTGAACCACATCAGTCATATCCACAGTACGGTCATTCAGGTGATCCTAGACAAAACCTGTCTTACGAATCAAGATCGTCAGAACAAAATGAAGGAGGTCGTGATAGGTATGATCCTAGAGTGGCAAGACATGCAAGTCAACGTTCTATGAATTATCCAGATTCACGTGAACAAGCAGGACATAACATGTCAAGAGAAAGTCACGATCCCAGTGTCGCACGACATGAAAGTCAGAGATCATTGAATTATACAGATCAACAGCATCACCAGTCTTCTCATGCATCTCATTCCCGTTTGCCAACAGAATCTCCATATATGTCAAGACGACAGGAACCATCTGCTAGAGGTTCACAAAGTCAGATGTCTCCAGCGCCTCAAAGACAACAAGAGTATTTCCCTAATGTATCAACTCATCAGACAATGCCAGCCACCACCTTGCAGAGAGATCCTCCGTCTCGACAGCCTCCATCACCTCATGATGCACAGGGTCAGGGTTCAAGGTCACAGCAAGATATTCCACCTTCACCTTATATGTCTAGACACCAAGGAGGTCCAGCAGATTCACCATATATGTCAAGACACCCAAGTCAAAGATCAGTTGGACAGAGGAGTGATATTCCTCAACAATCAAATGTTTCAAGACATGAAAGTCAAAGATCAGTAGTTTCCCCTCAGTCCCAACCACCTTATCATGTATATCATCAAGATGGTCATCAACCATCATCTGCTTCAAGCACATTAAGTCGTCAACCTCATTATCAGCAGGGACCACAACAAAATGAGGCTCCTTCAGCCACAAGCACATTACTTCGCCAATCACATCATCAGCAACCACCACATTTACATGAACCCCCTTCAGCTTCAAGCACATTAAGTCGGGACTATCAACAATCAGGAAAAGCTCACCAGTCTCAAATTCATGGAAGTCAAACTTCTGTAAGTAACAGGCCTGTTTTCACACGACAAGATAGTGGGCCTCCTCCCCCATATCAGACTCACAAACGACAACATTCCAGAGATCAGGACAATAGTGATACCATGCATCGTGAACAAAGTTATCTTCAAAAGTCCATGAATGAGGACCAAAACAAAAACACTTCTCAAGTAACCAGATCTCAAAGCCAAGTATCTCATCACCGCTCAGGTGATCCTAGACTGACACCAAAGTTATCACGTAATGAAAGTGAAAGATCAGTGGCACGAAGTCAACATTCCAGAGCTAGCAGTCTTTCTAATTCACATCCAATTCCTGATGGTAAGTGAAAATACAAATAAATTCAAGTATAAGATGTACAAAATGTACCTATAGCTAATAGATTAGCTGCAAATCAATATAAAATGTCATCATTTTACTTCCATCATCCATCTGCTTTATGTCTTAATAACTTTTTGAATATATCACCTAGACAGAACATTTGCAAAATTAAATTAAAATATCCTGAAAAATCTTTGTACACATTTCTTCTTAATCTGTTATTTATAACTATTGTATATTTCAGCCAGGGCAACAGAAGCATCACATATAATTGACTTACTTGAAAAAGAGATAGTCTATCTCACAGGTTTGTAAACATTCAATTTTTACATTTTCTCAATTTGACATTTATACCTGTGTTAACTCAAACTAATAATGACCAAGGATATTCTAAATGTAAAAAAATGTAAATACATTTACAATTATGAAAGCACTGAGAAAAAAAAAATGCATACAAAAAGGACTATCATATTCTGTGTGTGAAATTTTGTTCAACCAATTACAAAGAATTTGTTAAAAAAAATACCTGTAGAAACTAGTAAAGATAAACAATATTATATTTATACTAAGCTATATTTAAGTATTATGCAAGCAATGCATTTTCCTAGACAGTTCTTTGTTCGATACCTATTGTATGTACAGTAACAGATAGAAAAGTTAACTTCATTGGATCCATCATCCTACAGGAAGATTTTTTTATGAAAGATGAAAATTACATGTCATATCATAACAATTGATCAACTTCAACCTTTCAAATATAAACTTGAACAATATTTATAATAACATTGAGCTGCACCATTTAGTCCACCTTGGAAAGATCTATAAGAAATATTTAAACTTAGCAGTGTAATACGACACTGCATGTTCCAAAACCTTTGTTTATTTTTCAGGTGGTAGAGATAGACAAGGAGGACCAGTTGTAACTTTTCCACCTCACAGACAACACCCAAACTTTAATTCAGAAGATATCACCACATGTATGAACTATCTGGCTCAGATACCCAGGTAGGTTTCTATAGACTTGTGTATATATATATATATATATCAAACTAAACATCTGCTAATCTTTGATTTTCACATAACTATCTGGCACAGATTACAATGTTAGTTGCAATTGGTTAACATAAACAGTAAAATCACAAAAATGCTGATCCCTGAGGAAAATCAAATGGCAAAATCAAAAGTTCAAACACATTAACAAATGGACAATAACTGTCATATAATTCCTGACTTGGTACAGCCATTTTCTTATAATGCAGAAAATAGTGGATTGACATCACAGAGATAACAGTTGCCTACTTTTAAACTGAAGATCTACTAATTTTGGTTTTTACATATCAATAGGAAAAAAAATCAGTAATAGTTGATAAGTAAACAAACCATTATTACTATGCATGGTTAAAACATCAAAGGAGTAGGTTCAGTAAGACCGCTTTTTGGCCCCAAAATATAGCTGTTTTACAAAATTGTTAAAATGTAAACTTTTAGTTATTTATTGGATAGCAAAATGCTTCTGCTACATAAATATGGACTGTTTTTGACAATACAACGCACATATATTTGGTACTAGCACCATTAAGTCATGCTAAATTACTGAAATCTTTGCAATTCTAGCATTTTAGTTAAATTTTAGACGGTTTCCGTGTTAAATGAAAGTGGCCGCATTCGTGTTCATCCTTAAAATTGAAATGTAAGTTGTATTTGATGATAATACATAACATATATAAAGGTTGAGGATGAAAACGGATGCGGCCACTTTCATTTTTGACAAAAACGATCTAAAAAGTGACATTTTCGGCATATTTGGTATATTTTTCATATTTGAGCTTAAATCGGATTGTTTTTAATGACTAAATTAGTTCAAATCTTTCACACAAACTATTTGAATCAAATGAAATAGACACTTAAGTGTTTAAAAAGTGGTCAAAATCTTTCGTCAGATGAACCTGAAATTTTAGGACAAAATCGGTCCTTACTCCTTTATAGTTGAAATTAATAACTGTTAAATTCAGAAATTATTAAGATTTTTTAGTTTTGCAAAAAATGTGATAGAATATTAGTTTCAAAATAATGACAATCTCAATAGTGAATTTTATTCTCAAACTTTTTGCAATCACATTAATAAGTTCTTATACAAAAAAGAAGATATAGTATGATTGCCAATGAGACAACTCTCCACAACTTTTCTTGCATTTTTACCAAGAATTAGTGTAATTTTAAATTTACAGTAAACTGTTATAACTGTTGATCTCAAAGGTTTTTAAATCTCGCAAATTTGCCATTTGTTTTAGTGAGGAATCAATGAGAAGGGGAGTAACTGTTGTAATTGATAGTAGAGATGGTTCCTGGTCCAATCTGGTAACAGTGTTAGGATGTTTAAAGGTAATATACTACATTTAATGACAACAGCAAACCTTTGATTGCTAATAGGCACACATTTCAAAGTAATATTTGACCACATATATTCAGTGATATCTGCCAGAGACTACATAATCATCAGAGCACAGCTTCTTCATATTCTGATATTTGAATCAAGCTTAATACATTAGTATTGTCAACGTATATTTGTTCCACCTAACAAGAGTTCCAGTGGAAACTTTATTATAAACAATGCCAGAATACCTGTACCTGATGGAACAAATATTCTATACTATTTATTCCGTTAGGAATATCTACTGTAATATTTATTCCTGTGGAAATAATATTCCAGAATAGTTTTTCCATTTGGAACTTATATTATGAAGGAACTTCTATTCCGTGACAGTATTAGCTAAACTGTAAGACATTTTTACTGATTACCTGTTTGTTTACTGAATACTTGGTTTTTATAGGGAAATGAGGAATGTGCCAAAGAGATTACAACCTGACCAAAACAGTAGAAAACAGCCAAAGGCCATCAACGTGTCTTCAACAAATCAAAAAAAGATTGATACAAGTTTATATATATTTTTCATCAACTTTTTACCATATTTTTTTTATAACACTTCAGACCAATTGACATGTTCTAAAATTGCTCTTGTAGCTCACAGTACATTTCAACTCTTACAAGATTCTTTGTTTTACAGACTTGGTTTAATTTATTCATATGAATTATAGATAGAAATGGAAGCAATTGACAATCATCTTGAATTGTGTATTGTAGTTAACAACTAATACATTTTGTTAATTGATGTTGTCTATAATTTTTTCTTCAGGAATCATTAGGTGACTTATTAAAACAAGTACTGGTTGTTAAACCTGACAGTCATACAGAAAGACGTCCTAGTAGTAATAGCTTTAGAAGGGACAGACCAAATATAGAGGTAACACACTTGTAATTACCAGTCTTTTATATTGATGATTTTATTTGATTAACATCACTGTTGATTGAAAAAAAAATACATGGAATCTGATCTGATAAAACCATTGTTAACTCAAAGATGTACAGTAGACTCCACCTAATCAGATATCGGTTAATCGAATATATCGGCTATTGTAATATTATTTCAAAACACCGAACCATTCCCTATACATTTCAGTCAAAATACATCGGATAATCGAATATCGGTTATTAGAATATATCGGCTAATTGGATAGGAATATTCATGGAAAATGTGTGAAAACCATGTACAATCGAATATTTGGAAATAATTTCATATTTTTTTTGACAGGAAATGAAGCCGGAAGTTACGCCATTACGAAGTTTAAGAAAACTTCAGTACAGAAATGTTTTATTTTATTAATAAAAACGATCTTTCATAGTCAAATAAAACATATTTTTTCTTATTGTCTTGTTTATTTTTATGAATTTGATATTATATTCTGCCCAAGATGTGTTTGTTATGTGTTTATCCAAATGTGATCGTTATCATTTACTTCACAAACAATGACACGACAGAAATGATTAAAACTGTGCGTGATGTTCATCAATGTTTATTAAATATGAATGAATTGTACCTCTTTCTCAACAATTTATTAAAATATATATAGAAGTCCCGTGTAAAAACAAGGAATCGTCTGTCAATAGCATGTCCCAGGTGAAATACAATTATGTAACTTGTACACACGTACGCCATTTTCCTAATTTACATAATATTCAGCCTTTTATTTTAAACCACGACAGATAAGATAAAACAGCAAAATTAATTTTACTCATCTTGATGCTCAATTTTATAATCATAAACATAGTTGTATTACTTGAAATTGGAAAAGTGTTTCATAAATATAAAACGATTACAGCTAGAAGTTTATAGTCGGCATAAATTCGTAGCTATTAATAGAATTTACCTGTGGCCTACTTCCGAGAATTCATAGCTATTTTTAGCTTTTACCTGTTTTAACACACAAATGAAACAAATCACGCAAAAACAAGTCACATTATTTAAATGGTACATTTATTCAGATAATCAACACATAATTAATAATTAATAATCAATAGACTGACAGATAAACAAAATACATTATTATCAACTGATCGATCTGTTACTCAATCAACCGAATTATCCGAACTTGTACCTGAAAAAACAATGAGATTAGTTACAAATTTTCATTAATAAAGCAGCTATAATAGCTATAGGTATCTTAGGGTTGTGTCTGTCAATTTTGAAAAAAAACTTGGAGGAATATACGTTCATCGGCTAATTGAATATATCGGACAATCGGATATTTTTAGCTGACATTTTGGGTATTCGATTGGCCGGAGTCTACTGTACTACAATGTAAGAAGCAGTATGAAAAAAAAACCAAAAAAACAATTTGAACAGGACTGAATTTTTGTAACAATATGGTCCTTCTTTACTTTCATTGATATTTTTAGACTCTTAATGTTGGACATACATTCATTCAACAATAACACAAAAGTTGGTACACAACTAAAAGTCAAGATTATATCTTCCTAACTTATCATTCCTCTAAATAAGCAATGTCTTATGTTTGTTTAAAGAGTCAGAACCATGAGTTTAATTGTATGATGTGCTGAGAAAGAAATTGATAATATAAACATTTAGATTGCTTAAATGATATATTTATTAAGAACAATGCATTTTAAGAAGCAATGAAAGAGAAAAATGTTCCATTTAAGGTTTACAAACTTATTTAATTATACCTTAAGGAGGCTCGCGGGTATAAGATTTTCAGAAAAAAATTAAACATTATTTTTTCATTACAAATTCTATTTATTACCTTAAGTAGTTGTTACTCTATCATATGGTACAAAAATCATTCCAAAAAAATCAATTCGTGTTGGCCCCAGGTGACTTTTAAAATCTAGATATCATTGAAAAAGCTCCAATTTATTTCCCTTTGGTGCAAACATGTCATTTTTTAGCATTAACATTGAAATATCTTTTTTAAATCATCGGTGACCTATATTTTTTATTGTTTTTTTCCAATAAGCTGCACATTAACTAAATAACTGTAAAATTTAAGCGATTTTTGTAATTTAGTTCTTTTTTAATTTCGATATTACCGCTATTTCTCCTATTAGTTCAAAAGAAAAAAAGGACATTAACAAAAACGTATGCTTTTTTGGAAGGCAGATTGTGAGCGTAAATGAACGGAGACCCCATATTTTTATTTCATTTTTCTATTAAGTATAAGATAAAGTTCATATAAAAAAAAATATAGAGAAATCCTATATAAAATTAAAAAAAGTTTTTAGACCTGCGAGTCCCCTTAAAAATAATAAATACATTACAGGCAGTAAATTTACTTTTTATTTCAGCCTCAGTTTGTTTCTGTGAATCGCCTGTATACATTTGTGGATAGGAACCAGTTGACAGCTATGTTTGATGGCACCTTGTCATATCGCCATGATATTTGGTTGAGAAACAGACTAGTAAGTACATCATTTTAAATCTTTTTAAAACTTTAGAACAAATGTACCAAAACATTATTTTAACAGTACCTGATGCAATTGTTGTATGAACATGACTATATAAAATAAACTATTTTGATTATATAATTGCTGCAAGATAGAAATAAAACATTTTAGGGGGGCTTCTCTGATGACAAAATAAGATATTATTAAAAAAAATCTTGAACACATAGAATAAACATACAGATTGCACACTGTGATTATACTAGGAGAATTTTGTTCTCTCAGCTGGAGTTGTCTACGTGATCGTGGTCAGTAAAATACCATTTTTGAACTTACAAAATGCATATTTTAATTGATGTAAAACACATAAAAAAGTAGCAAAATATTAATGGCAATTATCTTTATAGGACCTAGAGAAGTTTATCAGAGAAACGAGAGCAGCATCTAACCACTTAGACAACGTAGAATATCAGATACACCAGAGACTGAGTAGACGAGAACCATCAAGTCCGCTAGAGTCCGCTAGACAGCACAAACATCTACAACAAGAAATATTACATGTTCCTTCTCAAGTTATCAGGGATGGTAAGTCACACACATCTACAACAAGAAATATTACATGTTCCTTCTCAAGTTATCAGGGATGGTAAGTCTATTAATAAAAAATACTTTTAACAGGAACACAGACATTTGTAACCTGTATGGGTGTTCTCCCCAGATATTTTATATAGCATCCTGGTAAAAAAGGAAATTCTAAATGCCATCATGTTTCTTAGAATTATAGCATCACATCTATTACACAATCTGTAAGAAAATCAATTCAGATAGCATTACATGCATTCAAAAATATAATCACATTATCATGGTGCTAAAAGTTCCTGTGGAGAACACTGCCTATATACTTCCATGTAGCACAAGGTACCTAACACATATTTTTTGGTTCACAAACCTCCTTAACATTTCAAATCTGATTTTGTCAACCCGCTGAAATTTGTTATGGGGTATGTCCTAAATCTACATAATGGTGTACAAGACGCCAATTTATGTTGTCAGAATCCTTTTTATCGAGGCCTGACAAGAAGGTCAATCATTTCGAACCAATTCAATGGTATTTTGTATTCAGTTGTATTTTAGCATAAGCACATCTCATATCAGCAAAAAAAAAAAAAAAAAGAAAAAATCTCATATCAGCTAGAACAGAGTAGGATTTACATTTTCATTCCATTATCATTTTCTTGTCCTAAATATGAATTTCATTTTCCACCAGACACTAAACTGGCATCTTTTTATCCATGTTTTAGCATAAGGATATTTCACTGTAAACTTTATTTCTAGCTCTATATTTGAGATTATAAAGGTCCATGACCCTAGTGATGGTATATTGACTTTGGATATTTTCTTGTACTTGTAGGTAAGGATCTGTTAAACAGATTACACCATCAAAATGACATTGTTATACCACCTGGTGACGATGAAGCTGTGAGTACTCTAGACCACTTAGAGGCTCAGAAACAGGTCAAAAGACTGATCCAATATATGGAGAATTGTATTGAAAAGTTAGAGAACTTATTAGAGGACGAGGACAGATCTGTTATCACTAATCAGAAGTTTGAAGATTTACAGAGACATATCAAAGCTGTGAGTTTCTGTATGGGGAAAAACAATGAATGATTTTACAATCATAAAAAACTTCTGTAATCTTGTGGTAAAGCAAATTTCAGTTGAGGTACAACCAAGATGAATATTGAAAACATATTTTGATATTCTATTATCACAATAGGGTTAACATGTTTAAACAGGTATTACAATCTTGTCCTGATAAGTATGTAAGAAAGAAAGGATAACTAACAAATAAGAATTAATGATAATAATTTGTCAACAAAATAAGCTTTAAAATTGATAAAGGACATGGGGAATGTGTCAAAGCGACAACAACCCGACTATAGATCAGACAACTGCTGAAGACCACCAGTGGGTCTTCAATGTAGCGAGAAACTGCCGTCTCCGTAGTCGTCCTTCAGCTGGCCCCTTCAAAAATATGCATACTAGTACAGTGATAATGGACATCATACTAAACTCCAAATTATACACAAGAAACTAAAATTAAAAATCATACAAGACTAACAAAGACCAGAGGCTCCAGACTAGGGACAGGCTCAAAATTACAGCAGGGTTAAACATTTTATGAGATCTTTACCCTCCCCCATTGCATCTAGCCAATGTAGAAAAGTAAACACATACCAATACGCACATTAAAATTCAGTTTAAGAGAAGTCTGAGTCCGATGTCAGAACATATAACAAAAGAAAATAAATAAAATGACTATAATACATAAAAACAACATACTACTAGCAGTTAACTGATATGCCAGCTCCAGACCTCAATTAAACTGTCAACTAAAATAGCTGAAACCATGTATACGGTTTATTTTTCACAAAATTTTGAGAAATTGTATTACTAATCTGATGTAATAATAATAATTGATGATACCATAAAATCAATTATACATGGCTGCCATTGTTTTCCAACTTGTCCAGATCTATGTAGAAAAGGGAAATATTTATATGAGTTATTTATTATAGGTTTTGAGCTGGATATTAGGACCAGGAGAAAAATTATTGGCATCTCAGACAGACATTGGTGATTCTTATGAAACAGCTGATGTGTTAAGGAAACGTCATGAAGAGCTAGAAATAAAGTGTACAGTATGTATTGTAGATTATTATAATTATGTAGCAGAGCTAAGTTTACAACAGCAATAAATGTCCTCATTTCCATCCAAATATAATTTAAAGCACAAAAAATATAATTTAAGGTGGTACCCAACACTTTCACTAAAATTAATTTGTCTCGTTTAATTTTCATAAAATTTTGTCAACATATTTACTTTGACACTTAAACAAAAATTTAAAAATTTAAAATTTTTTGAACCAACCGTTTTGTCAGAAAAAATACACTGGTTATATAGCATTTTGACAAACACCAATTTTGATCATTGAGAAGCTTAATATTCCTTTTACAACACAACGTAATCAAAACGTTTAGCTGACTTTACAGAGTTATCTCCCTGTAGTGTTAGGTACCACCTAAAAGCACAAAAAATATAATTTAAAGCACAAAATCAAATAGTCATGACATTAATTCAAAAATTGGGGAAATATAATATCTTAAATGAAGAAAGTTAAATCTTTTAATTTTGGGTCGATATTGAAGTTTTTTAAAGTGCTAACAACAAGATTTAAATCATTTTTTATAAACTTTAATTATTTGTGATAATTTGTAATTTACCCCACTTGTATTTGATAAAAATATGACATTTTGATCAGGATACTTATGGTCAGTATGCTGAACTACGACATAAAGCAGATGAGTTAATAGCAGAAGATCCCACTGGAGCAGAAGACATCAGATCAACCAGAGATTACATGGATACAGTGTTCAGGAGCTTTGCCAGCAGATTAGAGAGAGGAGGAACTTGTTAATTACATCGGTTCGCTTCCATAGGCTGGCACAAGAGGTATAATCAAAATTACAAAAAATATGTTAAGCTATGGTTGCTTTAAAAGTGCTATGAAAAAGTAGTATACCATTTTACTTGGGGAATGAATGGTAGAATCTCTATTCAAAACAGAGATGTATTTCACCATTGTTATCTCCCTTATTGATAGAAAAATAAGTTTGAGTAATTGATTGGTTTATACAATTCTTTTCCATGTAACAATTTAATAGGGCAAAAACTAATTATTGTAATTGATAGTTGTCTTTGCAATGCTTTAAACTGACTTAACATTAAAATTACTGTCAAGCTATAAATGTTGATTTAATTAATTTTTTTTTTCAATTTTTAAAGAATTCAATAATTCAATAAATTCAGCCTCTACCCTTGTAATAAACCATTTTTGTCTTAATGATAACTCTGAGGAATTTATTTTACAAGTTTTAATCCTGTGACATGTGATTTGTCCTAGAATGACTGTAAATGATGGTATATAGGATTTGGTTAAACATCATCCTTTTGGTTTATGGTTATATTACTCAATTTATGGTTTATATTTGAATATTAGATTGGATCCGACAGGGAAATTTATATCAGCCTTGTTTTGACAACAAATATATATTGTTTTAAAATTTGTCAAAACAATCTTTCAGAAACATAAATCAGTAAGTATGCTGTCGTCAAGATTTAACTGACATTGAATAATCCTGAAAATAAACCTGACAAACTTTTAGTATTCAATTTTATAAATATTAAATGTACATGACAAGGTACATGTAATTACAAGATCTAAAATTAAGAAGACATGATTTATATAATAGATTTTCATTGTGACATTATTATTTTGTTCTTAAAAAGTTTTGGATTGAATATGGGAAGGTATAAGTTTATGTGTTGCGTTTTTGTTTTGATCATATTTAAAAAAAAAATCTTTTAAAGCTTCCTAACAAGATTCTAAATTCTGAAATGCTTTGAGTTCCTAATATGTTCTGAATCTTTGGATTAACCACGTTGTTTTTTATGTGTGAATCTAAACGGTGAGACAGAGGTTTCTGCTGGTTTTTTTCTGGTTATTTTACTTTTCTATTGTGCTTTTTATCTGTTTATCTAATGTTGAAAACTTTATTTCTAATGATTAATTATTAAGTCATACTTACCTTTTCTTGTTCCAATCAATTTCTGTGCTAGTGATTAATCTATTTTGTAATATCATTAACTATTTAAAAGTTGTTATGGAAACAAAAACTACTGATGTGAAACAGGTCATATTCAGAAAAGAGTTGATCAATATGGTTTTATTATGTTGATTAATATAAAACGCATTTAAATAAATATGGTTTTATCATCTGGCAAGTTTTTAATTTGCTCCTGATAAAATATTGAATTTAACTGACCAGTTTAGCGAAAATTAACAGTTTGTTTTTAAAATATTTTGTTTTTGGGTTCTAGTAGGTCTTAATGTAGATTTCTGTTTGTCTTCTTAATTCGTTAAGCAACCAACAATCAATCAATCGTAATTGACATACACCACTTGTAATATGTTTTTGTCTCATTTTTGGAATTTTTTGAATGTTAGTCGATAGGTTTAAAAAAACAAAACGAAATGGTATGGATTCAAAAAGTGAACAACTTTTAACTGCCATAAGAAATAAAGGAGGGGTGGGAAAGAGACATAAAAGTAAGTTTCTTAATCTTTGAAAGGGGTTAAAACATGGTTCTTGTCCAGGTTATATGTGTTAAAATGTTTTAAATGCCTAAAGAACAGATACGGAGAGGTTGTATGATTGCAAAAACTGTCCAACAATGACCAAAGGATATGAAAATTTACAGGTCATCCTAAGACCTTAAACAATGAGAAAAAACAAAGTTATGGAAGAAAAAAATAATGGCAAAACACATTAATTGAGAACCACTATACTATAACTCTTATGCTTGGAACAGGCACATAAAGAATAAGATGAGGTAAAAAAAAATATGGGGTCTTAGTCCTCTCTATAACCTTGGGCAGTGGTGTAACAGCACAACATTAAAACAAACTAGAAAAAAATTGACACGCTGTTGCAATTAAACAATTACTTGGATAACAGTCTGCTACAAAAGTTACTTTTATATTAAATTTAACATCCATAGAATATAGAGGTGACTGGGTGCATGAAGATTATCCACCTACATTAAAAAAAGGAAAGAGATACTAGTTGTTTAATGGCAATATTTGACATCCAGATTCAGACAAGAAGTATAGTATGATATACTCAAAAGATTACAATTGCAATATACATTTTAAATGCAGATTAAAAATTAAATTTTGTGTTTCAGTTTTCAAAGAAATTAGATGATTTGCTGGAATTGGTTTGTTCTGAACCAGAATGTGAGGATGTAAAATCAGCAGAAAAAGAACTGAAAATTCTGGAGGACAAATGTGATTCTATTAGTAAGTTATGTGAAATGGCTGTTAGGAAACTAACCAACCTGAAGACAATAGACTTGGATGTAACATTCTCATAATATGAGATAGTTATGACCAAAATAAGATAAACTGATAATATAACTGATTTCTTAGAATTAATAGATATTAAGTGAAACAAGTTCATGATTCATACATGATTTATTATAGATAGCCTTCTAGAGACTGCCACATGCATAAGAAGCTTGTAAAGCAATGTGTTGCTATTTATCCATTTGTGCATATAACCTATTGTCTGCAGTTTCCAGCTGATACTATAAAGTTATTGTTTCATGTTTTAAATAGACTTGCAGGAGTTTTTCACTGCATTGAAGACCCATTGGTGGCCTTCAGCTGTTGTCTGCTCTTTGGGCGGGTTGTTGTCTCTTTGACACATTTCCATTCTCAATTTTACTCCATTTTGTAGATTCAGCAGCACAGTCTACTTTGGGGGATGGACAAAGTCTTTTGGATGAGATGTCCCGACCAATCAAAAATGCTTCTGGCAAAGACATAACACCAGACTACTCTCGTCATATCAAACACATCAACCAATCACTAGAGGAGTTACAAGAGAGAAAGTTACGATGTGATGAACTAGCTGATGTTAGAAAACTCAAACTACAGCAAATACTTCAGCTTTGTACATGTGAACATGATGCTGAACAGGTAAAACTGTGTAACTTTGTTGTCCTCATAGATATGCTATAAATCTTTGGAATTCTCTAGTGAGAAACAATACCATGCCTTGTGATGTATTTCTGAACAGTTGAAAATTATATGGAACCAAAGAAAAGTAAGGAATTTGAAATTTATTTCCAAATCTTTTGTAAATAAAAGGCACCATGCAAATAAAAGGCACCATGCAAAAAAAGGCAGACACATTTTGCCTTGAATTCCAATATCTTCTGAAACACAAAAAAAACCCACAAATGCAACACATTACCTTAAAATTTGTTGTCTACAGTTTAGAGGTACATGTAGGTGAATATTTTCCAGATGTTATTTTGGCAAACAAGAGAACAGATACAAGATAAGCAAGAACTTAGTCAGAAGAAACACTGTACAAGCCTGACAATGTTTTTAATTAAAACTCAACAAACTTAATTCTGTCTTTTATTACACAAGACAATTATTAATATATTGTATATTTCAGGCAATAATGTGGATTTTAGAGTTATGTGGAGTAATGGCTAACACTCATACTAACATGGGTAAAACTCATGAAGAGGCAGAGAAACTACAGAATGATCACAAAAAGTTTGAATCAACTGCTCAGGTTAGTCACCATTTAAATGGGCCTTTATTTTGCAAAAAAATCTAAATACACAAGTAAAGTTATCATATGGAAAGCCCTTCTGCACTTGTTTTGGTTTACTACACCCTTATCATGACCTTATGACCTTATAATATTGACCACAGAATGTTACAGCAAGGATTTTTGTTTCATTATAAATTACCATATATGTACATTTCACTGCAATCTCATGTAAGATTTCTGGAATAATTGTATTCAAAGGAATTATGATTGATATTACTACAAAAATCTGGTGACTATTGAACAGAAATAGAAAATTAAATTGTTGATTTGAATGTATTGTTTTATTTTTTAGAGTACATATGAATATGGTAAACAGCTTCTGCAAGCAGCTTTGGTTCTGAGAAGATCATTAAGACATGACCTTGAACCTAACAATGAAATGACCCAGAGGTTAGACAATGCATGGTGGAGATTCTCACAAGGCACAAACGAAAGAGCAAACAGACTCACTGTGTCTGCCATGTTTTTGGCATCAGTAGAAAAGGTGAAAAGTCTGCTTTTGAAAGTTTTCCATGAAAAGTTGAAGAGATATTTGTTTTCATAGACTGCCATATTATCTGTAAAAGACATTGTTTTGTATAGTTTAAACATATTTATTTATAGTGGATTGGGAAACAAGTTTTACAACTTATATTTATCCCTTTCCACTTTGCGGGTGCGAGTCAGTGCTGCCTTGTAGCGGCATTAGCCACCACTTTTTTTCGAAATCTACAAGGGTGTCTTTAACGTGCAAGAGATATGGCTCTCTCTTAACACGGGTCAGCCATTTATCGTCCCCGTCCGATGGACTATCATCGTTTCCTCAAGACCATATTCGCAAATGGTGTCAAGGGATTTGTATAAGAAAGCCATCTGAACTTCAAAATGACTTCTTTAAAATATTCTTTAAAATAATCTTTAAAATGGTTTAAAATTGTTTTATTCCATGTTTTTCAATTTTTATTAATCTTACAGAACCTAGAAAAAAAGAATTTTGCCCATGTAGGTTTAATGTTAATTTATTTTTTGACAGATTTTTGACAACATTGAAAAGATCTTGCTGGCTATTTCACAGACATTATCAAGGGAAGTAACTGTTCCTGAAGTATTACAGAAGTTCTCTCCCTTGAAACATCAAGTTGATGAGGATTACAAGGATACAATGCATATGGGAAAGGCTTTGTTGGAAAGACTGTCTTTACCTGTTGTTCAACAAGAAGGGTAACTCTACATGTTTTTAGAAATAAATTCAAGAATTACTTCCCTTTAACTTTAAAATTTAGCTTCACACCATCCAAGGACAGAATAAAAATTCTATATGAATCTTCATGAAGGATAGGGCCATCTTCAGATTGATATGAGCTGTCAAATTTAAATGTTGAGAAAACAAAGTATTGAAGTGGTATCAGAATAGATAAATATTTATGACTTTATAGGGGTTAAAGGTATTTTTAATTTGTACTCCTATGGCTAATGTAATTCTTTTTTTGTAAAAATGACTTTCCTTGGATAATTTGAACACCAGGTATATAAAATCTAATCCAGTTGTCCTGTCTTTAGAAAATACCTTTATTTGTCCAGTAAAGACTTATTAATATAAACTGCAACCTTGTTTGCTGGAATATGTTGCATGAAAAACACATAAATGGGATGCAGGCTATAACAAACCTACAGTTAATTAAAAAGTATGATTATGATATATATTCTGCTGTTCGCTAAAAGAAAAATAAGCTATTTTAATTTATTTTTAGAAGACAAATTCAAGAGGACCAATCTGCTGCAGCAACCATTAACAGTAAACTGAGAAAACTAGAACATAAGAAAGTAGACATGGATCGATACTGGGCTGAAATGGAATATACCAAACAACCCCCACAAGTTGATCAAGTGTTTTCTCCAAAGAGACAAAGAACAATACCTACTATTCCTAATCGAACAAACACTGCATTTGATGATCATGACAAATCTATTTACGAAGAACCAGTGCCAAAAACTCCCAAGCGACCTTGGACATCAGAAGCAAATTTACATGCTTCCAATGTGCCTAGAAATTTTAGGTCTCCAGCTACACGTGTGGAATATGCCTCAGTTAAACGTCCACAGAATCAGGTACAGAGTAGTGATTACTCAGAAATAGGTCCTTATAATCAACAACCAAGGAGAGAAAGGAGTATAAGAAAAGACCAAAGTCAATTACAAGCTAGTGCCCCTAACTTACATTACGCTGAAATTGGTCCTTATGGGACCCATCAGCCACAAAGAAGTGACGACAGTGGAAAACTTCATTATGCTGAAATTGGACCTTATGGACAAAAGCCAATGGAAACAGACATTGCTCCTAGGCTTCAGTATGCTGAATTTGGTCCATATGACACAGAAAAAGATGCCCCAAAACTTCAGTATGCTGACATTGGTCCATATAGTACAGGTCCACCTGTAGATAATAGGAAAGCAGTTCATGGAAGTGCACCTAAACTACAGTATGCTGAGTTTGGAGAATATGCAGAGAGGAGACCAGTTAGTGATGAAATGGGACATGACACTGCCCCTAAGCTCCAATATTCAGAGATTGGTCCATATAATACTGCCCCACAACAAAGAAATGAAGACCAGGCACCTCATCTACAATATGCTGAGATGGCTCCATATGGGACAACACAACAGAGACCTGAAGAAAATGATTTACTGAAACAACAACTAGAGGAGGTAAGGTCATTAACAGTATAGTCATCAACGTAGACTGATTTTATCACTGAATTCCACACAAAAATATAGACTTAATTTCACAATCACAATACATTGTAAATAACATCATGAGGGAAAGAAACATGGGTTTTGAACTTTAAAAATAAACATTTTTTTTTATTATTGAAATACATTTATATTTTATTCAAATCCACTGACATCCGAAATGTGGAAGAAAATCTCAATCACTTAACCTTTTGAAACTCTTTGCAGCAGCTGAGTTTTTAGTTAAAAATTGTTTTTTAATATGTTATTGAATTCAACTTTGAGCTATTCTTATACTGAATTCAACAAACTCCCCCCCCCCCCCCCCCCCAAAAAAAAATAAATATAAGATCCCTGTGTTAATCAAGTACAAAAATGTAGGTAAATGTTTTTGTAATTGTTTTTAAGCAGTTAATTCAATAATAAAAAAAACCTACAAATGAAAGATTTCATGTGTTTGATCTGTATCATAAGATCCAAGGATTTAAATTTAGATCTAGCTAAAACTAGGTAAACAATAAAATGCATGTGTTGTTATAGAAATAATAAGAAATGATGTAACTGAGATATTGTTTATTACTGCTACCTGTTACATGAAGAAGGTTGCCAAATCTGTCGTCTGCCAATGACATATCACCTGACCATGTTTACATATATAATGATAAACTATTGTGGAGGTAGAAAGATACATAGAACAGAATATTCATAATCTCTGTGTCTTCACTGAGGCCTAATGCAAATAAGTATTACATGGAGGGAGTGCAGCTTTAAGAGTCACTTAGATAGACATTTGGGGGATAAATTAAAATAAAAACAGTCTGATAAAATATTTTGGGATATATCCTCTCTGAATCATTTCAAACTATATGGGAAATCAATTTAATCTCTTTGGTACTCTTGTTTATATATGAAGCATGAGTTAACAATTATGACAACCATTACTAAGATAACATAGTCTTAATATATGAACTATTACAGGTGATCTTCTTGATATTTAGTAAATAAGACTTTGTTTTGCCAACTATGTAGGAAATGGGTCTGTTTTTGTTAGAATTGTTTTATGTTTTGTCAGCCTTATATTACTGACGATACAGTATGTGATTTTCTCACTTTGAAGGCTGGACATTGACCTATAGTTGTTTAAATAGCTTCATTTGGAAACTGTTATATAGTTTTCTCATTGGCAATCATATCACATCCTGAGTCCACATCACATTTTATTGTTGGGTTCCTGCCAACCAACCTTAATGTAATTATTCATCTTGCATTGTCTAAGGATTTTAATGTTGTCATCTATTCAGTTTTCCATCAGTGTGTCATTCTTCTAAGTGAACAGTTCTTAATAATTTCATGTCATTTAATTTAATGTTTGACTAAATGTTATTTTATATACAACGGCCACTTGTGAATATTGAGTATTTAATTATGCAATACCGGTTACTGTAGCTGCAAGAGCAAATGCGTAGAACAAGTTACTGGAATTCTCTTTTGTTGCCAGACAGATTGAAGATGTATGCCTTCTATCAGACGGAGAGATTGGCACAACATCAGAAATACTTGGTAGAATCATTTCTGATTCATTTCAAGATAAAACAGAATTTTGTGGTTTTTATTCAGTGTCTGCTGATGCTTTAAATATTTTAAAGATGAGAATCAGATAAAAAACGGAAAAAAACTATCAGGTTGTTTGATTTTGATCGAAGAAATTTTAATATGCATAAGCCTACATGTATGTTGTTCTGTTGTCAAAAAAACTAGATTTAAAACCTTTACAATCAAGTGTACTGCATAAAAAAAGGTCGTTAGTTTTCTCGTTTCAATTGTTTTACATTGTCATTTCAGGGACTTTTATAGCTTACTATGCGGTATGGGCTTCGCTCATTGTTGATGGCTGTATGATTACCTGTAGTTGTAAATTTCTGTGTCATTTTGGTCTCTTGTGGAGAGATGTCTCATTGGCAATCATACCACATCTTCTTTTTTTTTTTATATCTATCATAACCTAAAAATTTCAATTAAAAATTCAGGTTTTCTTGTTACTATATGTTGATGTCCAACATAATCTCAGTTAGAACATATTAAAATTTGTTAATGAAGATTGAAATGTTGTAGTGTGTATAAGTTTTGGTTTAAGGTAGCATTCTACTATGTGTTCAATTGTGGCAGGGCATGATGTCAACCAGCAGACATTTTGATAAGAAAGTAAAGACAGAAGATTCTAAACTGTTTCATAAGACAATGTCATTATAAGCCTAAATTGTAGTGGTAGATAACATGAAAGAATAGAGTTACATTAAACCAAATTTTATCCATCCTAAACTATGGAAACTGTTATTGTTAAATTATAAAAGGTTTCTATCCTGATTACATGGTGTTTTTTGCCTGTCCCAAGTCTGGAGCCTGCAGTTAATATTGAGTAATATTAGATATTTTCATTTAGATAACTCTTTTATAAAATTGTTTTTGTATAACTAGGTATATATGTGGACAAAATAGTGTGGATAAATCATTACTGTCCGTTTTACTTTCTTTAAATGTGTCCTGTTGATATTACAACAGAAACTTTTCCTTTTCAACCTCCATTATGAATTTGGGATTAAAGTATCAAGTTCAACATTTGGCCAAACCCATGGTGTTTAGATAGCTACTATCTATGGCTCTGGCATATGCTTGTTAAAGTATTGATCTGAAATGCTGCACTTTCAATACTCTTTATGGATCAGTGTAAATAAATTTATCAACAGTCAATCAATCTTATTTTTTTGCATCTTTATTTGACACAAAATAAATCTATGTCTAATGAATGTTTGTTTGAAAATAAAAACGTTTAGAAGTATGTGAAGTAGTTATAGATATAAGTGTGTACTTCCTATTTATAATGGATCAGTAGCATTGGTGTTATGTAATGAGTCACAAATAGGCAATTGATAGGGCATTTAATTTTAAACAAGTTATTTATATTTTTTTTTTTTTTTTAAATCTGACCGAATTGAAAATAATTTAAATTACTAAAAGCAGATTGAGTTCACAGTAATTTTATTTTTTAGAGCAAATTGAAGAAAAGAAATATTATATGTATCTGTTAACTAAGTCCGTCATTTACATTCATCCTCCTCAATATATCAATCACCTTTGAGTGAGATCAAAGTCTCATTGATTTAACAAAATATCTTGCCATATTCAAATGATGCGCATATTTTAACAATTACTTTAAACTGTCTTTTAATTTCACTTGAAATAATTATTCATAGCTGTGTTACAGTAAAGTAAAGTACAAACAACTGAAGTTTACAAAATTAACCTTAGGTCATTTGGATTGTTTGTTTAATAAATCTTTTAACAAGATCAGCTATTTTTTTTTAACATTTTTATTATGATTTCTATAAACAAATAGAATTAGGGAAGATTTTCATATTTTTTTTAATATCTACTGCTGATAATTAACTGCGCACAAATCATTCAATTTTAATTAGTTATTTTATTGTACACATTTTTTACCTCAAGTTATTTACATAAATTTTGGCAAATAAAATCAAAGAAAATGTTACATAATGGAAACAATATAAAAAGATTTTCATTTGATATTTTTTTTTGGCAAAGTCTTTCATATACTAGCCAAGAAAGAGAAATGACTGGAGGCAGATTTATAGCTAATTATAAAAGCCAAATGTGGAGGACTGCATTGTAATCTCATATGTTGGTTTGAAAATAAACTACTTGACAGAAAAACATTTACAGAAGTTAAAAATTATAATAAAGATATTTCTTGTCACTGTATCAAATTAATTTATATAACACATGTGTAGTTATCACTAATAATTGGCATACTGATCATCTCTGCTGGGGGTAATCTGGTAGCATCACTAATTACCTCTGTCCATATTTGGGAGATCATGTGACCTCTTATCATCTGCAACAGAAAATTATTTTCACCTTAGGGGTGTTACAATCTTTAGAAAACAAAGTTGTTTATTAATTGATTTCAGTTTTAATCAGTATGAAATCTGAGATATTGTATTTAAATTAGTTACATATGTGAACATTTTGATAGAATCTCACAAGTTACTGTGGAGAAATTTAGAGGTTATGTTTTGATTGCATAATTGAACACCCCTGACAGGAAATCCTTTGGAATATTCCATATTTTGGTATAGTGAATTGTGTACATGAATTTAGTTGAAGATGAAAGTTTGAGCTGTTAAGAGCCTAGTCCAGTGCTCTCTGCATGCATATTCATTCATGCTTATGTCCCCTTTAATAATCAAGAAATTTGTGCGATTTAAATGTGCCGCTATTCAACACTAAGCTAGCACTTCATTCAAAAATTTATCAAAATGTCGGATAAATTCTCGGACATCACTGACTTATCGGAATTACCCCCATCTACTACGACCATCAGCACAGTAGCTGTACAATCAGGGAGATCCAAGGTTGTCTTGGCCATTCTGCGTGTGAGTATACAAATTATAGGCTTTCATCTGTTTTGCTTCAAAAAGGGTTGGGTTTTTTGTTTTTGTTAGATTTCTTTAAATTTTGATTTTAAGTAGAATACTGTTTAGTTATACATGTATATACCTTTTTGAATGTTTTTTCTTGACAAAATAACTTTTGAGATCTATTATGTAACCCCATCTATGGTTACCCCAACTTTTTGGATGTGCTCAACTTAACCTTTTACACAGATAGGGATGAGATGCTCACCTGTTTTTATCATTGCCATATGGTTTTGATATCATTAGCCATAAATCATGTAAAGCCTATAGAGGAATCAAAACAATCAGATCTGCCAAACTTGTTAATGCTCGGAATTATATTATGCGTAAATAAAAAGAGATAATTGAAAGATCTCAGACAGCAAGCTATGATTGTTCAAAGTCAAAACATCTGTATGGTCAGCTTACATATTTTGAGTAAACATGACCCCCCCCCCCCTTTTTTTATAGTGAACTTTCTTCCAGAGTGATTAATATTATGAAACTATACTGTCCCAATGCCCTCCCCTCCCCAGTCCACACCCTCCATTTAAACCAATATTTATTCCTCTTAAAAATTTGACATATTTTGCCTGAAGTTTAGAATCTCATGAAAAATAAAAGTATACTGAAGCTGCCTATAATTAACATGTAGAAATGACAAAAAACTAAGTCTCCAGAAATCACAGAACACTCATTCTTATAGTATTAAAAGGAGATGTGAAGGAAAAGTTAATATCAAAATTCTTAACTTTTACCTGAATAATTGAGAGCAAGTTTCTTGTAAGTTTCTTTTATATCAGTGGCAGATCCAGAACTTTTCCTCAGGGGGGCCTGCTGACTGACCTAAGGGGGGCCGCTCCAGTCATGCTTCAATGATTTCCTATATAATCATCCAAATTTTTCCCATGAAAGGGGAGGCCCGGGTCCCCCAGGGATCGTGGATCCGCCTTTGTATATTATGTATAATGTTTTAAGCCATTAGCCCATATGGGTGTTAAGTGCTTTTCAATAAACTTAAAGTTATTTGATACTGATTGTCTTACACTGGACATACATGACATATAAATGGAACCAATAAAAGTATGCAGATCTTACAAAAGAGAGGAGTATTTATTTCATGAATTCTATCAGGTATATAAAAAATTAAGAATTCATATCTGTTACATTTGTCATCTTATGCTGGAGGTAATCTGAGTTGTATTGGGAAGAATCAATGTAAATTGGAAAGGGGGGAAAGGGGTGGGTGGAGGAGGTGTGATGGGACTCATCATTAAGCAGGGTAAATAACAGATACAAATAATATTTGAAGCTGGTTCTTCATGTTATAAAATATTATGACTTTATCCTAAACCCATGTCCAAATCAAAAATGCATTCAGCTCAAAATACAATTTAAATTCTAGTGGAAAAAAGTTGTAAGATATAAATTGGTTAATTTTGTTTAAAAGTGTTCCTTCGAGCAATATCATATAAAACTTGACAATCAAATCAAAAATATCGTCAACAGGAATAATTTGCAGCCTCTTTCTTTATTTTCTGTAAAATACGAAACTTTAACCTAAGTCACAACCAATGGGACAGGAATTCCTGATCCCTCTTTGGATACCCTGGATCCTGATATAGGGAGTGACTGAAAAGTTGTGTACACCCTCAAGGATAAAAAAAATTTCTTAGACATCTTAATATAATACAGTAGAAATAACAGAACATTCTATCTGCTATCATTGAGGTACATGTATAAGTGATTGGCAATATCTGTCCATGATTTATTGTACACAGATGTGAACGGCTGCAGCATGTGTGTTATCAGATTTGCATCTTCATATAAAACATTAATACCATACAATATATATATCTGCTACAGGGATAACAAATTAATGATATCTATAATTTGTATTTTCAATATATCTATATTGAAAACAGATCAGATCCACCCTAAATTTTTTGTCTGAAAAGTGTGCCTCATTTATTCATTGCATATTGAATAAAGATTAGATAAGAAATGCTGTTTTGTGGGTGTGAAATATTCTACAGAAATAGGAGAGTTGGCATAGAGCCAGTTGATGATGTTTACATTCCTCTGAGGGTTAATCAAAGTACTGAGGGGCATATATACACTTAGATGACAAACATAATAGATTGAGATCATCTTCTATCTGATAGAAATTCATATAATAAATACTTATCTCTTTAATAAGATGCCTAAATTATTGGTTCCATTTATCAATTAATGTAAGAAAGTCAATATTTATTGAATGTTGACCAGTACCAGTATACACTGAGCCTATAAAATCGTTCCATAATTGTGGTAAAAATTGAGGAATATTCACAATCTTTTTACATTATAAATTAATCAAAGTTTTGTTTCAACAAAATGGCTTAAGTTTTTCACCATTAACTCTTATTTTTTAAAAAGTTATGATCCATTTGGTAGAGAAAAAAAGCAGCTGCATTGAAGTTTTTTGAAGTGTTTATGTACAGTTTTAATGTATGATTGATAAATTAAAGGTAAAACAGTAAAAAGCTTTTTTTCCAAAGTTTGGATTATTGATACAATGCTTGGAAATTAATCCTTAGAATAATATGCAAATCTTGTATTTTGCCTACATTGATAGAATTTAAGTAGAGAAGAGAATGAAATGGAATTTTTAATCTTTGGAAATGACTCTCAATGGTTATCTGTATAAAATGTATATGTTTAGCTATAATACAATGAAACTACAAAGTCTTTACTATTTTGTGTTAAAATAAGCTTAAAAAATCATATTGCCCAGTACTGCCCAGTATTACCTGTTTCCGGGAGTATTGCCCATACCGGGAAAACTGGGGGCAGGTAAAACCCGCGATCAGGTAATACGTTTGCCAATACTGGTAAAACTACAATTCTGTGGTAGTGTTTGAACCCTTTAAAAACATTTTCCAGGTACCCATATGATCCATATACTTATGGATAGATAAACCATAAACTCTATATGGCCCTCAGTGACATTTAGATTATTTCATTTGAAGAGTCTTGCCATGCTTATTGTATTAAAATCTTTATGTGCTCTGCTAAGGTCAGGTCCTATGAGAGAGATCATTTGACCTTTGGATTTTTCGTTGTTCTCATTAACCGGTAGCATGTAGTTGCATTTCTTTTACTGACACAAAAATGCAGAGTTCCTGTTAGCATTTTTATGTCAGAAAGAAAAATGCAAAAATGACTCTTGAGATATTTGCCTTCATGATTTTCAATGCTGAAATTCAAAATAATTACATTTTCAGAAGAAAAGTCTTTTTAAAACAGAAAGCATATAATATTATGCAAATCAAAATTTGGGTTCCTGTGATTGTTCTTTTTATAGATTAAAGCATATGCCAATGTATGACAAGCTAGAATTTTCTAAAGGAAATTAAGAATTTGAACACTGACATGCGCGCAAGAACAGGGTTATTAGACAATGAGTCTTGTTATGATTCAAAATCTTGCACAAGTTTTTCAAAGATTTCCAAGTCTTTTAAAGTTTGACTTTTTTTTTTATTTGTAACATATGATTAAAACTAGTCATAAACAATCATGACCATATACTGTATCTAATGAAAACTTATAATGACTTCTGACTGTATCTAAGGTTACATGTTATATTATTATTTGAAACACGAAGAGCAGTTATTGATGAAAAACAAGGGCACCACTTGAGTCAATGCTAGGAGGTGTCATCTTATATACCTTACAGTTACATATTGAAAACTTTCAATTAACTTCCAAGATGAAGAACAGAAATAAAGGAACTTTTTCTTTGAAAAAATGTTTTAATGCTCTTCCAAACAAAGTTAGCTTAAAAAAATCCCTGGTAAACTTATAAAAGGAAAATTATCAGCTTGGAACATAAATTATGCAACATGTTTATAGTTCTCAACCCTTTCTGCAACAGCAAACTTATGTTGCAATATTATATAAATCTCAAAATATTGCTGTTAGGCTTTAAGATTTTATTTTATTACAGAAAAGTTATCAAATTTGATTAGAAATTGAAAGGATTGTAATAGGAGTGATAACATTGTGTAACTGGTTTATTTTTAGCAGACATAAACGAAAATAGCAACAAATAGCATTATCTTCAAATGATTGCTACCTGATCAATTAATTGTAATAAGAAAAACAAAAGCATCCTTTATTTATTTTGTTACCATGCTAACCACTTATCTGTAAATTGTTGATTTCAGTCAGGTGATTCAGAAAACTTATCTTTTCTTGTGAATCACCTACTTCAATACTTGGTTACCTGCCCAACCCTATTTCAAATTCATTTTAGCTTTGAATTTTTAAAGTATGATTTGAAATTTTCAACAATAAATTATTAGTTGAAATTCATGACTCTATGTGCTCATTTTTCATTTGTTTTGGTCCTGGAATTTTCTACAATCTATAGCATTGTCTTTTGTTCGTTTAAAGTTGTTTATATAATTGACCTAATGCAAGTGCAATATACATGTACATGTCTAAAGCTGCATCAAAAGAAATTGACCTAATGCACTATATCCATAAGCCTGATTGGAAGAAATTCCCAAAATTTTGTTAATCCAAATCTTGTATTAAAATGAGAAATAAAAAAAAAAAATTTTGATAAGGGGATTAGAGCCTAGAGGATCAGCTTCAAACCCCCTCCACAGAAACTTTGAAAACTCTGACTGCTGTCTAAATTGGCTAGGACCAAACTTTAATGTCTAAGAATTGGTATTGAATTTTTCTATCAACACTTTATTCATTGACCATACAAACATGATAAACTCAATTTTCAGTGTGTTTATATCTTTGTTTATTTTACAGGGTGCAGAATGGATTCGTGTGAGAGTCCATCAGATGGAGCCAGACCTAATGGAAGTCGGCTCTACCTTGGAAGAAGCCCTGCAATACAGACAAGAACATCATGAAATGCTTAACAAACTCAAGGTAAAACCATCAAGGTCAAATGAAATGCTTAACAAACTCAAAGTAAACCATCAAGGTCAAATCAAATGCTTAACAAACTCAAGGTAAAACTATCAACAATGATCAAGGTCAAATCTTATATTGATGAATGTTTCATCTGAGCTTACACCTACCTCCAGAACATGTTTGAAATATTTGCCTCTGCATAAAATAAAATCTATCAATAATCTGAACTGACACTTTTTTAACAGTATCAGTATAATATAAAGAAATGAGTTATCATTGCTAATGTAACTTTCCACATATCAAAGGATAACAATGTAAACAAGAAGAGGTCACTATTAGGCCTTCTACACTTAGTAGACCACTGCTGTATAGTAAACAATATAAACAAAAAATCATCAAAGATACCATTCCTATAATTTAATATGGTGTATACTTTCTGCCTCCACATTAGACTCAACAGTGACTCTCAAATCTTAACAATAGAAGGTCAATTCAAATATGAGGTTAAACACTGAAAATTCCCATAAGTTGTCGAAAAAAAGGCTAAGGCAATCTATATCTGGAGTTAGAAAAAACCTTATTTTTTTTTCATGAAAAATTCAACATTTATAAACATGAAATTACTGAAAAATAAATGCATCAAGATATTTATGTCAACCCAAAAGTGCTGGCTACTTGGCTGGTGATATCCTAGGCATTGACCCAGTGGTTATAAAATCTCAAACAAAACAACAGAGAAAAACAATTAATAAAGAATAATTTGACACAAGCATTGAACTACTAGCTCTTGAAAAGAAGATGTGGTATGATTGCCAAAGAGACACCTCTCCACAAGAGACCAAATGACAGCAATTAACAATTTTCAGTTACCGTGTACCTTGTACGGCCTTCAACATTAAGCAAAGCCCATATTGCATAGTCAGCTATAAAAGATTAAACCTGTTTGAGAGCTGGCAACTCTGCTCAAAATTCTAATCACAACATTATCAAGCTGTTTATAAGGTCTGCACGCTGATCCCCATGAATTTTTACACTAATACAGGAATAAAAATATTATGAATTTACTTAAAAACAGAAGTTTATGAATTATTGAGGTAATTATATATCTCTGAACACTTAGACTTCAGGGTTAACCAAGATTTTGGTAGATTTGTTTACATGCCTCATAGAATGTAAATGTATCATTATGATAAAAACAATATATTGAACTGGTTATCTTACTCCTATGATTAATAGCAAAGTAAGAGGCTCAGAAAGGGGGTGATTATATTGTATGGAGTTACGGTGGGGGAGAAAATAGGGGTTATCATAAAAAATTTAAAAGAATTCTTAGAAGAACCCATTGCAATGTTAAATCTGTTTTCATCTTAATTTCTAAGTTCATTTGTAAAAGGGGGAGGGGGGAAGGGGGATGAACAACCTTTGCTCAGATGGAAGGACTCAATGAAGTTTGTTATATGAAAGGGGTTATATTGAGGCTTTAAGAGGAATATGTTGATAGTATCGCCTGAATTAGAGCATTAGTTGTTGTAAAGGGTGTTGTTGTAAACATAGAGTTATCTTCATCATCCAGGTATTGGATGTTCATACAAAAAGTTAAGGCTCTAGAACAGCAGTCAAACAGATTGTCAGCAATAACAAAAGGAGACGTTAAAATAAAGTGTTCAAGTAAAGTTTCTGTAAATTAAATGAAAAAAAGTGCAAAAAGCAGTTCATAATTATATGAACTCATGTATACAGGGTGTCTGTAGATGGATATTTGTATATTTTTGTTTCTCAATGCCTTAATGCTTTGAGAGTGAGTGAAATTGTCTAGTTATAAACAGTCTTAATTGAAAATTTACATTGTGTAAATAAGTTTAAATTTATACATTTGAAATGTTGTATATATTAGCTTTATATATAGTTTTTTCAGATCCTGTAAAGAAATACGTAGGAGGTTGATAATTTTTTTTTTTAAATTGAGCTTTGCCGTCCCCCATGATAATAGAGCATCTGTTATCTTTTTTCTAAATCCCAAAGTTATCAGGGTACATCATCTTTGTAAATAAAGTTTTCTGCTACTCTTATCTTAAATCAGCTGTGTGAATTTGATAAAAAGTTTTGATGGTTTCCATTGCGAAGATTTTGGTCAGTAAGAACTTAGAGCGATTGGTAGAATGTTGGTTAAAATTCACGAATGAAAAAGATTTTACGAAAATTTAATGGATGCTGCCAATGTGGCTCGTATTTGGTAGCGGTAAGTTTTTATCATCTTCTCAACTTTTTATTCGCTTATTTAAACTTCTTTTATTAAGAGATACATTTAAAAGTTAAAACATTAACTTCATTAATCTTTATATAGAGATGGAAGGGTTATAAAATTCTTAAAAACTTGGAACTTGTTGTGAAAAATGAAATAAATAAAATATGTACTTTGTCTGTGTAATTAATTCAGTTCCTGCATCAGAAACATTTTTGAAGTTTATTTTTTATTTAGACTTTCTTGAGGTTCTAAGATCTATCTTGAACTTCTTTATGATTGCAAGAACGTACCATTATTCTTTACCTTAACTAAAGTTGTATGATTTTTTTTTTAACTTTTAACAAAGCACTTTATTATAAACATATAACATTTGTTTAATATTGAATAAGTGAAGCCTTTAAAAATCTAAGTTGTATTTAAGTTGATTATTGATTGATTGATGATTTTGATGAAATATTTGCCACTGGACGTTAAGCAACCAACAATCAATCAATCAAAAATCAATTGATTGATTGAATGATTGATAATTATTTTATGTCCAGTGACAGTGTCATGTGTGTATTGATCAAACTAGTAAAATATAATTGTTTTCATTTTTATCCTTAAAACCTGGTCCACTCTTTCTGTAAACAATGTAATAACATTTGTCATAGCATTGATGCAAATGTTGTTGTTTTCGGTGTGTTTTTTCATTCAGTTTTATTATTTGAAAGAGGGTGTGCTTAAAATTGTTCAAGCAAAGTTCAGAATTGTTGTTGGTTGTCATTATGAAGAATAGACCTTGCTTAGAAAGTACTTGTCTTAGAATAAATTGAGTCCGCTGATATTGTATTTATCCATTAACCAGTGACTGATGACTGGTTGGTCCATTGGCAAATATTACAACTATATTCATCATTCATATGACAATCCCCTTCTTAATAATAGATAGGATTCTTAGTTGGAATGTTATTATAAGAATAATAATTATCATTCACTGAGTATTAGAATATTTTGAAATGTAGATAAAGTTGCACTTAATTACAGTGCTGCTAATAAAATGCTCATTTTTTCTAACTAAAAAAAAATCATGACTTGAATCTATGTCTGTTCTGTTTAATTAGTTAAAAAAAATGAAAAATTGGTTAATTAACAGCTTTAAAAGATCAATGAATATTTGATGTTCAGTTTTATATCCTTATATATTGATGTTCATTTTATGTACTGAAAAATATTTGGCACTCTGAAATTACGCAGTACAGAAGAATTGGTTCGAGTTCAAGATCCTGTAATTGTTATGTGTGATATAAAATGATTATTGTGTAATGCTTATCAATCAGAATAATCATGTGCTCTCTTAATATGGTTACCAGTTTTAGGGTATCCAGTTTCTGGTTGCTAGGCAGCATTCTTCTGAAGTAAGAAGCACTGCTGTTCTAAAAATAGATTTTGGCATGTGCCAGTGATAAAAATAGCTAAGAATGTTATCTATTGTTGATGCTGTGAGCTGTCAGATTTATTGATGTAGTGATTTCATGTTTCATTTAATCTTTTACATAAAAGAAATGTTATTCAAATGAAACATGTCTGCTTAAAAAGATTTATTCTCATAGACATTATTTAATAAACAAATTGGTAAAGTCTATGATGCATATAGATTGTAAAAAAAAAAAGTAAATAAAAATAAATGAGAATCACATCCTAATTTATTATAGAAATTACAGCAATTTCAGTATTACAGATATTTCACTTCTCTGAACAGATATTGTAAATATGAAGAGCACTCTATGTTTTCACATTTAAACAGCTGCATTCAGTGGGATTATGATTTGATTGTACCTAAACTTTGTACAGAGGTAGAATTTGAGTTTTATCAAATTATTGAAAATAATATTTGTAATCATTGTAAATGATATAAAATTGTATCAAAGAGACAACAACCCGACCAAAGAGCAGATAGCAGCCTTATATGTATTTTAAAATATTTTGGAAGTCCAAAACTTATAAGAAATGATCTAAATGTATATCAAATACATGTGGAACTGTTTCCTATGTACTTACACATAAATCTGAGGAAGGGGTGTGGTTTTATCTGATAAATAGTTTGACAGCTCCCTGTGGTGATAATCCATATACATTATAGAATTAACACATTTTACTAATTAGATATGTCTGTAAAGTCTTAGTTTGAAAGAGAGGACAGTCTAGAGCAATATTAATATTCCTTAAGAGTTAATTTGTTGTTTTTGAAGTATGGACAATCAGGTAATTTTGTATTTGATTTTTTTTTCAAAAATTAAATTAGATCTCGATGCTGTCTATTTTATTTTCCTGTCTCCATTCAAACTAATATTTAAAGAATAAGTAATCGAAGAATTCAAATAGAGAAAAATATTCAATGAGTGACAGTGTTGTTCGGTCATGACTTAAATTATTTGTTTTTGTAATAGATATTCTTTTTATAACATTGGCACATGTTTTTTTATATGAAATTAAATTAGAAAACAGAAGGAATTATAACTTTTTCTTACGTAATTCAGAATTCTGGACAACGCCTTTTGTTGTACATGACGTCTGAGGAGTGAAATAACCATGTTTTTTTCATGTGAAATCAATATAATTCATTGCAACCAATGTAATAATTTGATTTACAATAAAACAACATCCATGGATAGAAGTAATATTTATTTCATACAACGCAAACAGCACGAACAATTCACATGTGGATTTTGGGGAAAAGTCAATAGCTTTATTTTGGGAGATAGGGAGAAGCAATATACATGCAGATTTAGAACTTTGAATATATTTGTCTCCAAACATCATGTACATGCTGTTTACAAATATTTTAAATTTTGTCTTTGCAGGCAAAAGAACAAGAAATCAAACAAATACTCACAAGCGCAGACCAGTACGCAGCTGAAAATACTTCGCAAGCGGAAGTCTACGCAGCCATGGCTGACACAATGGGTGAAGCCTGGAAGGAACTAAACAACAAATTGGAGTACAGAGGAATACTTCTAGATGACAGCGTTCATTTCCATCAGAGCGCAGCAGATGTACGTTATGCATGTATTATATATAAAAAAAAATGCCATTTAAGTTTGAATTTATTATCTAGTTAAAATATGTAGTAGAGTTTTTATAAAGTAAACACACTACTTAATTTGTTTTATATTACAAAAGATTAAATAGATACAAGGTATTCTGGATTTGATCCATTTTCAACCTGTAAGACTTCATTTAACCTCATCCTAACTTTGATAACTTTTTCTATATAGTAGTTATGCATTCGGCAATAATACTCTTTGACATGTGCATTGCAAGCTCCAAAATTGAGATTTAAAGTGGATTCAAAATCTGAGGATTCCAACTAACCATTAAATAACATTTGAAATTTTGGATAAGATGGTAATGTTTGTTTAAATGAGGACTAGGCCATTTCTTTTCTCTATTGATAATGAAAAATTGCAAGGTCATGTGAACAGCTTAAATGCTAAATATTTTATTACTGATGATTACAACGTTTAATTTGTTCCACCATCCTTTTAGAGTTATTGAAACACAGTATAGAAAATTTAATGATGCCCTCTCATATTGTATAATATTAATTTGTGTTGTTTTTTTACAGTTTTCGTCCAAGATGGAGCAAGCACAGAGCAAATTTTCGTCCACCTACCCGACACAAGATGTCAACACAGCTCGACGTTTGCTTCAACAACACCAAGACATCAAAAGAAGTAAGCACTTATCATGATTTATTATATAATTAAAAAATTAACATTATGAAAGTATATAAATAAAGAAAACATATTTAAAAAAATAGAAAAAAAACCAATTAGATAAAGGCCAGAAGTTGGTTTCACAATGAAATCTTTAAATTTTAATGGTTAGTTTCTTGGTGAAATCGACTCCATGTCATTATCCAAAAGTTAAAAAATCATGTAAGCACTGTATCATTTTAAACTATTTTATACACATAAAAAAATGGTTACCATTCAGCTTCTTCTAAATAAGCTATGAATTCATAAGGTGTGAAAGAAGGACTACTTAAATGTTTTCTCATTGTTAATACATTTACTTTGTAGGTATCCTTGAATCTTCAAAGACAACTCACGACATAGGACATTCACTAGTACGACGCATCCAAGATATGGGTATGCATGCGGACTTACAAAACAGACATGCCACAACGGCGGCATGCTATGGAATAGAACATGTATTAGAACTACTACAAGATCGAAGAAGACGACTCGAAGAAATATGGGAACAGCGTCGGATACAACTGGAGCAATGCTTACAGCTGTGCCAGCTTGATCAGGAGGTCAACAAAGTAAGTCAGCTCTATGATCATTGAACGGACCTTTGTTGTCAGAGTTGACAAACTAAAAGGAAGCATTGTATAAACATCAATGAGACAATATCCCAACAATATCCCAACAACATGTGAAAATAAAAAAGGACATGTAGGTCTTCTAAGGGATCAATATATGACCAAGACTATATGATTCATGAAAAATTTTGTTGATCAAATATTCAATTATCTTTGCAATTTTGTAAATGTTGTACAGTCCATTGTACTAATAATTAGTCTGTACAAAGTATAATAATTTCAATTTTCATGTGTCAAGATATATTTGATATATTTAAAATATGAAGAATTAAACCCTAAACTGAATCAGTAAATAGCAATTTGCCTTTTTATTGCAGATACTTGACTGGTTCCGGCAAACTGGTTTCAGTTACCTCCAGAACACAGATCTCGGCGATTGCCATCAACGTTCCCAGATTATACAACATGAACACTACAAATTTGAGACACAAGCCAAAGTAAGTCTATTTTAGTTTACAAAAAGACACACATCTCTTATATTAATTATGATGAAAATTTAGTCTAAATTGCTGTTCCAGTTGAGATTAAAAATGACTCAAAAGGAACCAGTACAAAACATACATATTGAGAATAAAACATGATTTGCACAAATTTTTATGTTATAAAAGTGGCATAGCATTAATGACTTGACAAAATGTAACAGTATAAACGGGTTCCAGCAGGAAGTGCTTTGTATTTTATGTGCTGTATTTTGGTAAAAAATATCAAACTATGGCAAAAACCTCAAGCGATTAAATTTAAAACAAAAACAAGTACTATTTAATCTTGAAATAAAAAAAATCATGTAAAATTTTCATGTTTAGTTTTGCATTTATTAAGTTATAGATATACAAGTATTTATTATATGAAAAAAAAATACTTTCAGGAAACACAAGAGACTGTCTTGCGGCTGGTAAGAACAGCCGACCAGCTTCTCCGCCGGTCCAAACTGGATGTCGAAGGCGTGAGACAAAGGCTACAGACAGTTGACACAGAATGTGAAAACTTTATGATCAGACTGGACACAAGACGAAAGAACATTACTATGGCAACATCATTCTTTGAACAAACAGAATCGGTAAGTTTTAAAACTTTTTCTACCTTTAAAAATGAGCTTGTTGTGTTTTGCACCCATTTAGCCAGTTAATGGAAACTAGAAAATGCAACTAGGAAAACATTTATATTTATACCTAGCAGGTTTCATATAAACAGAGGAAAATATAAACAGCAAGAAACATTAAAATATTTGTGAAAGAATTGACAACAGAGAAATGAGAAAAAAATCTAAGCTGTTTGCAGTTTTACAGTGAATGATGAATACCACTATTTGTTTACAGGCTCTAACAAGATTGGACCAGGTTGAAGTTCAGTTAAACACCATGGACTTACCTAGGAACAGTGCAGAGCTAGCAGACAGGCATTCACAATTATCTAATGCCATCATGGAGATCTCATCTCCACCTCTACGTGATGGTCGTATCCTACTTGAGAGGGTCAGTAGGGACGACCGTGGAGCTGATGGCATCAGACGATTAGTAAGTATTGTATTTTATTACAACCACCACTCCTGTCTCTAGTTTTGTCCAGTTGTACTTTTCAATGTGGTTTTGGGGACAAGAAAAGGATAAATGGCAACTAGAAAATGGTTTCAATTCTTTTTTTAGAGCAATGGTTTGATTTTATGTAATATCCTCCTACTAAAAACTAAGTTTCTTTTTTTAATGCCATATTTTTATCTTGATTGGCTGAATTTCCTGTAATCCTTATGTGAAGGTTGCTGGTTCTCTTAGGGAATTTGGGCTTACTCTGCCAATAAAAACTGGCCACCATGATAAAGCCATGAAATGCTGAAAGTAACATTCAGCATCAACAATCAATCATGTAATCTTTGTAGCTTGAAACCTTCTAAACATAAAAGAATGATAAATATTATTGAAAAGTTATTGATGATGATTATTTTACAGCTTGCCCAACTGCAAGACCGCTGCACAAGACTGGAGTCCCTGTGCAAGGCTAGAAGGGCTGAGGCTTGGGAGAGAAGTCAGGCCTATCTACATTTCCAGGAGAAATTTACCAGTGTAAGTATTTTCTGTGATATCAGTATTAAATTACTTGATATTTTTTTCACATACAATTCAATTCAAAACTGATGAAAAATTAATGAATATATTTGTCAATTTGGTAAAAATGTTCTAATGTGTAAATGATAAAAACCTTAATTTAAATCCATTTTATAAATCATTTCTGTGGGAAAAAATCTTTTTTTCACCAATTTTAATGCCTATGGGAAACATAGTTTTTACACTTAAATGAAACTATTGCACTAACCAAATTTGTTATCATTATTTAACAGTCAATTGCAACATTTTGGTGTATGTTTATAAAAACACCTTGAATGATTTTTCCAAAAAAAATAGTATAGAACACTAAAATAAGGTCTTAAAAAAAATCATGGCTAAATACAAATTATAGGGTAATTATTTCTACCATATATTTTATTCCATTACAGTTGCAGACGTGGCTCCTACAAATAGGTCAGGCTACTCTCAGTCGACATGCAGACTTGGGAACTCGCCTTGAATCAGCAGAGGATTTCCTAGAAATTCATGAACAATTAGACCAAGACATAAGAGTAAGTCACAAGGCATAAAACAATTAGACCAAAACCTGACTAAGTCACTGGGCATACAATGAGTAGACCAACATTTAGAGAAAAACAGTGTGCAAAAAATATGTAGAACAACACATGAATAAGTCCCTGGTTTAAACAAATAGTCTGAAACATAAGAGTTTAGACATAAGCAAATTGACCAAGACTATAAAGAATAAGTCATTAGGCATAAAACAATTAGACCAATACATATTTGTAAGCCAATTGTACAATGACTAAATAGTAAGTCATTGGGCAAAATACAAATAGACAAAGACATAAGAGTAAATCAAGGGCATTTAATAATTTGACCAAAACTTAGGAGTAAATCACTGTTAAAGTAATTGATTTCTTTGTTTTTCAGGACAAGAATTCAGATTTAGAGGCTTTGTTTGAGGCAGGAGTTAACCTGGTCAAGTCAGGAGACCAGGAAGCTCATAATGCCGCAGAGAAAGTCGACACCCTGCACCAACAGATGCAGAGAATTCACCGTGTCATAGAATTCAGAATAACCTTGTCTCTAGTCTATCTATCATTCCACAAGAAAGTTCAGCAGGTTAGTATACTGAAAAACACTGATTTGTTGTAAAATATCATGAACAAAATCCCTTCTTGGTAGATGGCTGATCAGAGACTTTTTTTAATGCCCCACCTACGATAGTAGAGGGGCATTATGTTTTCTGGTCTGTGCGTCCGTCCGTCTGTTAGTTTGTCTGCCCGTTCTCCATTCATCCCACTTCATGTTAAAGTTTTTGGTCACAGTAGTTTATGATGAAGTTGAAGTCCAATCAACTTGAAACTTAATACACTTGTTGCTTATGATATGATCTTTCTAATTTTAAAGCCAAATTAGACTTTTGACTCCAGTTTTTGGTCAAGATAGTTTTTGATGAAGTTGAAGTCCAATCAACTTGATACTTGGTACACATGTTCCCTATGATATTAGTTTTCAAATTTTAATGCCAAATTATTTTTTTACCCAATTTCATGGTCCATTGAACATGGAAAATGATAGTGCGAGTGGGCATCAGTGTACTTTGGACTCATTCTTGTTTATTCAATTATGTTTTTGGTTTACTAACTAAATGGCATCAAATTAACAACTTCTTGTTTTTTTTCAGTTCCAAAACAATGCTGGAGGCTTGGAGCATATCTTGAAATCAGAAAAGGAACATTTACAAGATTTAACTGACTCAGCTGTCCAGCACACACAAGAACTGTGGAACATCACATCACAACAATATCATGAAGTGGATGACAAAGGAAGAGAATTCCTGAGCAAAACCTCCACAGTAAGTACTACACTCCTCTCCTTTGATTGTAGGATAGAATTTGAAAATGGAATAGAATTTGGTCATTTATGTCAAAGAAAAACTGATTTCATTTATGTTTGTTTATTAGTAAAGCTGTATTAAAACAATAATTTATTGGCATGTATGCACAATTATATGCAATATATAGAGAAAGTACCAAGAGAACTAAATATTTAACCTCATATACCTATTTTCTGTTGATAGAATGAATGTATTAAGATAAATTAAGAAAATACTTGTTCAACTGGGAAGACAGTAATAGTCAAAATTGTTATACTAATAGTAAAACCAACCAGTAATAAGATAAAATGAGTATAAATGGCTAAGTCTTATATGAATACATGAAGATGAGACATAGCATTTAAAACAATTCTTCAAATTTGTGAAAAATATTCTGAAATTTTGCGAAACAATGCCAAAGTGTCAAAATCTGCAGAATTCTAATCTAGCTTAATCTTTAAAATTGGTGTTTTAAATTTTCTTCAGATCAATGATGATTCATCATTGAACATTAAACAAGCTGTATTGATTGTGGAGAGAATCATGACAGAAACACGAGAATCCATGACGACCTTGACCACCACATGGGAGTCATGGCAACAGAAAGTATCCTCCAGCCGGCAGTTTAAAACTCAATGGCACCAGTTTATACAAGATGCCAGAAAGGTAAAAGGTTCCTACTAATCAACAGCTATTAATATTTTTATTTTACAATTTACAACTAGCTTGTTCATTAAGATGTAAATTATCAGTCAAATGGAAATTGTACTTTATGACAAAAGTAATGTAGTAAATTGGATTGAAATATATAAAAAGAATAATTTTTAATTCAGTAAAATGCATGAAATTTTAATACTCTCAACAAAGGAGAAATTGTCAACGTAGTTTAAGAAAGCTTGTTGACAGTATATGAATGTCAATGGATAATATTTATATAAAAGATAAATATAGCTTTAAGTTGAATATTTGAACTGTTTCCACTGAGTATAGTTCACAGTTTTATTTTGAATATACTAAAAAAAGTTTTACAGAAAAAAAAGAAACTTGCAAAATGGTTAAATAAAATGCCATGTTCTAAACTGCTTAGTTTGATTGATTGATGCTTTCTAAACATGCAGAAAGTTGCTTCGGAAAGAGCTTAGCTCGTTGATTGAAGCAAAAAACATCCAAAAAGTTGCTTTGGAAAGAGCTTAGCTTCATTGATTATTGCTTTCTAAACATGCAGAAAGTTGCTTTGGACAGAACTTAGCTTCATTGGTTGTTGCTTACTTAACATTCAGAAAGTTGCTTTGGAATGTTATTCCACAAACTTTCTACAGATATTTGTCTGAAATCTTACGGTTCCTTGTCTTTTTCAGACAATAGATTGGGTGATGAGTGTTGAAAATGAGTTTTTCCCCGTAATCGCTGGTGAACTTGGAACCTCGGTGGAAACAGTTAAACATTATGAAAAACGTCTGGACGAATTCAGTCCAGTTTTTCAGGTAGGATTAATTTGTAATTGTTTTTACCTTCCAGACTATCGACAAGTGTATGAAGATGGAGAAAGATTTCTTTTTCCCAAATATTGGTGGTTACCTTGGCAACTCATCAGCTACTGCTGAGGAAATGCAGCTAAAATGCCAAGAGTTTGAACCGTTATACATGGTATGGAATAAAACGCTGTAAAGATGATTAAAAAAAAAATTTTTTTTAAAGATTTGTGAGATGACTGCCAAACTGGTTTGAAAGGCATTAGGACAAAGCCATCAGACTTTCAGGTTTATTTTTTTTGATATAATAGTGAGAAGTAAAAGATAAGGTTCATAACCAAATCATTTTGATTGAAAAACTTTTCAATATTAATCAAAGAATTATTCCTTGAATTTATGATTCTTTTACTTGTAAAGGAATTTAGGGTAGTCCAAGTCTGCAATTTCTGACAACATAACACAATACAAACCTGATTTATGTAATGTCATTACCATTGAAACAGTAAATGTAAGCAGTGTTTTCTTATTGTTTTCCAGAAAGGGCTAGAAGAATTGGAAAACCATATGACAACAGGAGAGATGCTCCTAATGAAAGGTGACACAAGAGGTCAACTGGATCAAATCATGAATGAACTGACCAAAGTCTATCATCGATTTAAAGCCCGAATACATGAGTATCATATACTGGTCAAAATGACAATACAATTCTTCAGAAATCTTGATCAGGTATTGACAATATTCATCTACCATAATTAATAGTTTGATATTTTTATGAGCTTTTTTCATGTACAAGCTTCAGAAAAAGACAAAAAGTACATTTCGTAAAATATATGAAAAAGAAAGAAGCAAGTCTTCTTTTTAAGCAACATATCAACTATACTGTTAGCTTCAAAAAGAGATAAAAATTAACAATGTCTTTAATTTTAGATAAAAAAAATTGCAGGCCGGTGATCAGTGCAATAAAATATTTGAAACAAAAGAAATCTGTTTTTCTGCATCTGGATTTCTGGAATAAATACATATTTTCAAAGCAGAATCTACTATAATTTTACTTATAAACTAAATATGAGATATCTTAGGTTATAATAATTCTTTTTCATTTTAGTTGGACAAACTGATGAAAAGACTGAACAAGAATATAGTCAGTCTAACTTGCCGGCAGATTTAACTCATGCAGAAAAAATGTTGGAGGAACACAAACGTAAAAAAACAGAAGTATCATCTCTTATTAACTACACCGCTGATGAAGGAGAGAAAATCGTTGTCAGAGTACGACAAACTGTAAGTCAAAAATCGTTTTACAAATTGTTTTCTTAATATTAATCTTGCTATAATATAAGACTTTTGTAGAAAGGCAGCATTAAGCAAACATAAATCAATCTTAATATAAGAGCTGAATGGATTTTTTAAAATTGAAATTGCTAAAAAAGATGCTGTAATTTTGAGAGAAAGAAAATTTATGTTATTGGATTTTGATAAAGCTTGATAGATTGAAAAACAGTATTATTTGATAGCCTAGTGTCAAAAATAAAAGTTGAAAAATAAGCAAAAAATTTAAAAAAGGGAAATAATGTTGGAATATCATACCTTTAAAATTTTGTTTTTTTAAACCTCCTGTTTCAATTGCAGGACGCTGAAGCGGCAGCACAAGAAGATGTAGAGAGAGTGCTGAACGTGACGGCTGAATATAAACAGCGGTGGAACCAGGCGTGGGAAGACCAAGAGAAACGCCTCAAACAGAATCTCCAGATCTGTCAATTTAATTACGATCTGAGGCAGATTCACTCAGAGATTGACGAACTACACCATCATTTACAAGCCAGACGGGGTAGCTATGGCAACTCATTGCCAGCTTCCAAAATGACGTCACAGGCTTTCAAACAATTTGAAATGACAGTAGAGGTAAGTTTGGATTTAAATTATTGTACAGTTTTATAAAAAAATGGGATCTTCAGTATTGATCAACAAACTATAAAAAGACGTTGCCATATTAATATCTCAAAACAAACCATGCAGAAGAAGTAATTTGAAGGTAATTTCCTTTTTATGCCCCCGCCGTAGAGAAGGGGGCATGCAGTTTTACCCTTGTCCGCCTGTGCATAAGTATGCACAAACATTCGTCTGTACATCCTTAAATTGGTATCAACCAAATGTTATGAAACTTATACACAATGCTTATTACCACTAAATACAGATCAGGTTTTTGAATTTTGGTGGCGTTACTTTTATCATTCTAGACTTATGCCCCTTAACAAATGGAAAAATTGCTTAATGTTTTTTTTCTGTTCTCTAACTTAAGTTTGCCTCATCCAAATGTTATGAAACTTGGACACAATAATCAGATCAAGTTTGAATTTTGGTGCCATCACTTTTATTTTCTCTTTAAATAGAAAATTCTTTTTAATATCAAAATAAAGTTTAACTTGGGGAAATAATCAGTCTTTAAAACTAGATGCTTTTGTAATATAGAACTCAATGTTAATGATTTTTGCAGTTAATTGAGAAGAAAATCAACAAATTTACAAGTACCGCCGAGTTGATGGTGCAGGATCATCATTATGACTCCGCCCACATTGGCAGGGAAATTGATATGTTGAACACTAAATGGACAACATTCCATATGAGTGTACGTGATTACAGAAAGATGATTGACACATCCATCGACTATTATCAACTTACAGAAGAGGTCAGTGTAACCTTGATTTAAGGCATGCAAAATTTGTAAATATTGATACAAGAGCTTTGTTACACACAATAATGTATAAATGATGATATATGAGGTTACGTTAGAAAATGCTGTTATGCAAAAAAAAAAATAAATGGATATCTGGTGTTCATACTTGTGAAAAAAATCTACTGATATATATAAACAAACAGGTGACAATTAATTCTGTATACTTTAAAATTATTCTCATTCCATACTGCATTCCAAATACACTTGACCAGAATGGTTATATGGGATAAATATTGATAAAACAGCAACCTAACTACTCTACCAACTATAGTTGTCTTTTACAAGCTAGCTAGAATATATTGTGAACTTAGCTTTTCAATTTAATCTAAATCCTGATTAAAGTCTTCATTAGGACAATATTTGACAAGACAATTAAGTGAAAAGTAACTTTGAACTTTGAAAAAAAATTACATATTATAATCTGAATAATAACTGATATGTTTTGCAGACTGAACAATGGTTGAAAGATGGAAATAATTTATTAAATGACATTGGTCGTAAAATCGTCCAGTGTAAGACCCCCCAGGAAGTTGATGACCTCGTAAAGCCGATGGACCAATTCCTGCAGGAAGGCAAACCCAAACAAGAAGAGAGACTCAGAAAATTATCTGAGCTAGCTGTAGAGCTTTATGGTAGGTACTTGTACATCATCATCCTTCATTTGATGTCATTTAAATCTACAAATTTGCTTTGTTTTAACAAGAAAAAACAATTTATATCATTCGTTCACTACAAACAAAACCTAGCTATGAATACTGAAGAAAAAAGTAGAAATAACTCTTAACCAGTTTTACAATAGGAGCAATACAACAAAAAAGAGCTAAAAATAACACCCAAATTCACCTAAGGTCAACATTGCTAGCAGGCACTTATAGGTATATTCCTTTTCAAAGTTTGGGAACATTTTAAATAGGATGTAGCTGAAGTAAATGAAAGCCCTACTAATCATGTACATTGAAAGCCATATTTATGTAAATATTTATTTTTGTAGGCAATGAGGGCCCCAGTCGTGTGCATGATATATTTGCACAGAATGAGGACTTGATGCAATCGCTCCAGCAGGCCAGTAATCAAGTAACTAATATAAAACACAACCTCCAAGAAAGAGAGGTAGGTCATAATAGATAAACCATGCTATTTTAAAAGGTCAAGTTACAGTAAATGGGCTATGTCACAGATTTCAGTAAAATTTGGCATACAACTCTGGCTCGATGAACTTCAACTGAAAATCGAAAAAATAATGCGTTTATCTCAATTATCATTTGAAATATTACTGATTGAATTCTTACAAAATGGGTGAACATTTGTATAGAAAGCACATAAAATCGGCGAAAACCCTTCTAAAATTTGTCTTAAAATAGCCAAATCTCTAATTCTACTCCATAGATTTTTCTTAAAAAACTATATGTTGTTGATACATAAATTTCCGTTATAATGATGCAAAATAAAGATGGGGTCACCGACTTCGTTTTTACGGTATTCATCATTCAAAGTTGCGTTCTTTGTGGAAAAATCCAACAAAACGTCGAAATAATCGTAACGTTATCGCGTTGCTTTTTGACGTTTTTCACTACCAACAAGGTAACAAATTGATTGTTAGAAAAAAAACGGAGTCGGTGACCCTATGATTATTTTATATCATTAAAACAGAAATTTATGTGACAACGATATATAGTTTTTTAAGAAAAGTCTATGGAGTAGAATTAGAGACTTGGCGATTTAAAGACAAATTTTAGATGGTTTTTTGCCGATTTTATGTGCTTTCTATACAAATATTCACCCATATTAACAGAAATCAATCCGTATTTTTTCAGATAATAAAAGAGATAAATGTATTATTTTTTCGATTTTCAGTTATAGTTCAACGAGCCAAGGTTGTATGCAATTTTTTAGCAAAATCTGCGACATAGCCCATTTACTGTTCCTTGACCTTAATAGATGTATTCTCTAATTAACACAATAAACATAAAAACAGCAATAAAATTGAAAATTAGATAGTGACACTTTGATCAAAGATTTGTGAGATTTAATTTGAAATATTTTAGAGGTTCGAACTTGTATAGATTTATTATTAGACAGTAAGTTAATTTAATTATTAGAAATCCAACTTAAATTTTTATTGAAATTCATTCTTGGTTTCCAGTTATTAAAATTGATTCAGTTCTATAGCAATTTATTATTTGTTGGATAATTATGTTTCATTCTAAATATTGAAATATATTTTATTCTATCGATCTATACTTTTATATTTTTTATATATCTTGATCAGCTTTTAAAAGCTCTTTTATGTTTTTGTTTTAAAGGTTGGTCCCCCAGTCGCTGAACAAGCAATTCAGCCGATGGAAGTCATGGTAACTGCCTCTGCACAGAGGTCACCCCCAAAAATATTGAAACATTTACAGAATGCTGAAGTTGTAGAAGGAGAAAAGTAAGTGGAGTAATCCTCTGTTATAATACTCAGATTAATTATAATCCTTTGATTCATAATTCCTCTAATCTCTAAATATATAGTGAAATGTAATAGTGAAAAGTACCTTGCTATGGCTCTTTGCTGGAAAAAAAGTCAAATTATACACAAACGATCATTAAGATATTGTTTAGAGTAATTTTTTTATAAACTGATAGAGTTGTTAATTATGACATTTGATGGATATACTGTTACTTCAAAAAATGACGATGAATAATTAGCCTATGTTATCATGGTAATAGTGCCATTACTAAAATATAAACTGAAATCATACAGTAATAATATATTTTAATTGACTTGAATACAGCTTGCTGTGTACACAACAATTATTGACACATGACATATTTTGATGCATTTTTCCTTTTGATTTGTTATCTATCATCAGTTACACATTTGATTGGCTGTAATTTTATGTTTCCACATTTTGTTTTTCCTAACAGATTCACATTTGAAAGTCATGTGGATACTCCTGTCCAACCCACAGTTATATGGTATAAGGATAATATGCCATTAAACAGTCCAGATTATGAGACACGTTACAGTGATGGCATTGCCACACTGACCATAGAAGAGACATTTTCTGAAGACACTGCCCGATACACGGTCAAGTTTAATACTTACCTAGGATCTGCAGAATCTTCAGCCCTTCTTACTGTTAGAGGTCAGTATATCTTAATTTGTAAAAAAAAAATCAAATTTACAGACATAAACATGATGGGATACTGAGGTCAGAATCAGGTCAGATGGTGGATATTATATTCAGTAACTTTTTTGTAGAAAGATGTTAGTAAAATACAAAAAGGACATTTAATATATAAACTGGTCCAACATATTTGCAAGTTATAAAATTATGAACTCCACTGATAGAAAGTAAAGACCCAAATAGAATTGATATATAAATCTTTCATGAAAAGTGACTTTACAAAATTTTGTTTTTCACTAAAGAAATAGTCAAGTCAGTTGATAGTGGTAAATTTTAAACTAACTCTCAACTGTAGGGTTAGGATGCATAGGGAAAACCATTTAGTTCTGATGTACAGAAACATATTCTGACCTTTTCAAATCCAGAATGATTAAATCTATTTCAGAAATGCACCAACAAATTATACCACCTGATTTCACAAAGAATTTGAAATCAGTTGATGTTCTAGAGGATGCCCCATTTGCATTTGAATGTCATGTGACCGGTATCCCATCACCCACCATATCCTGGAAAAAAGACGATTTAAGTATTGACAATTCACCAGAATATGTTATGACTAAGATCAATGGCACATGTTGCCTCAAGATCCGCAAAATAGGCCGTCACCACAGTGCCCGTTATACATGCAGGGCCAATAATCCTGGAGGGGAGGCAGCATCATCTGCCCGCCTTAATGTAGTCCGTAAGCGCCTATACTATTCTAGGCATGTTGTGTAGCCAGGCATGCTTGATCCCTTTTCAATCCTATTGTTGTTAAAGTTAAACAAAAAGACAAATTTGAGTTTTGAAAAGCATGGCTTACATATTATTTTGAAAGTTATTTACAGAGCTGTTGGTATCTTTAGTTGAGGTAAAACTATAAAAGCTTTCATCCGAGTGTTTTAGCATGAATGATATTTGTATAAACTGGACATTTTATGTTTCTCCTCTTTTTTTTTCATGTGAGTGACCAGCTTTGATTTTGACAACCCTTATGTTGTAATTTTTGTATGCTTGCAAAATACCTTCCTATTTATTTTTGAATCCTTCCAAGCAAAGGTGGCATGTTAAAATTTCAATTTTTTGCAGTAAAATTTCATGTTGTGGTGTGATTTATTTATTTGTTTATAAACGTTTGCAGAAGTCTAAGTATGTTGTACTTTGAAAGCATTTTCTTATCAATAGTTGTGTTCAGTCCAAAACAATTTTTTTTGTTTCAAATTAAAAATAAAAACAATCAGAATGAAAGAAAAAGCAAAAAATCCAAACTCTTTTATATCTTGCCGAATAGAGTATCTTTTCAACAGTTTTAAATAACTTGGAATTTAAGTTTAAGAAAAATAATGTAAATCGTAAGTTAACTGTTTTTAAAAATCTTGAAGAAAAATGTAGCATTTAGAAATGAGTTGACACTATATGTAATATCTTTCTTTATAGCACTAGACAGACCAGTGATACATCAAATGACCAATGATATCAGCATGCCAGAAGGCAAAGGTTTCAAAATAGAAGTCATATTCTCAGGGTCACCAACACCAGAGGTCGCATGGTTCAGAGGTCAAGACAGAGTTGTACCATCATCTGTTTTCAAGGTAAATATAGCTCATAATTTCGAGTTGAAACTTAAAAATGCCATGTGCTACTAGCATTATGTTTTTACATTTTGCTACAGTAAACATAAGAAGAAATACATTTTGATTTAAATTATTTATTTTTCTGGAATACTTGATCTTCCAGTCAAATTTCAAAAAAATAATCTGCAACCCTATTCATGTTTGATATTAAACACCTCTCAAATTATGATAATTATAGATGATTGATGGTTTTACAAATAGTCCATGTTTCTGAGGTACAATATCATCGAAAGGCAATGAACCCTGAGATGAGAGGAAGCTGAGAACCATCCTTGAGTTTAAAGACCATTGATTATCTGTTTTATATCACTGTTTTTTCTAGGCAACATCAATGGCATAGGCTCATCACATCATACATTCTCTTTAGCTTGACTGAGAAAAACTACACTTGATAATGGGCCTCAGATACTAGCTTAAATTTTCTATGTCAAGCAAGAAGCATGATATGAAAAATAATCACAAAAAGGATTCAAGGAATAATACACAAAATAGCAATTAATCTAACATATTACACAAACATTATTATTTATTTATAGATCACAATAGAGATCAATAGAACCACATTACAAGTAACAGAAGCCTACCCTGAGGATTCAGGATCCTATACTGTCATCATACAGAATGCTGCAGGAGAAATACAGAAAACTTGTCAAGTTAACGTAGAGAGTTTCTACTCAAGTGCTGCAGAGGATATGTCACAAGCCTCAGCAGAAAATGAACCAATGGCTCCTAGTTTTACTCAGAAACTAGCCCCAGCTAGAGAAGCCATGGAAGGAAGCCGTGTCCGACTGGACTGTGTTCTTGTTGGACATCCAGAACCAGAGGTAACTACTGACTTGATATAGGAAAAATTCTTTTGAAAAAAGCTAGTGTTAAAGTTATTTGTTATAAGCAAAATATTTCAGAACAAAAAAAAAAAAACATTTTGATTTACACTGAATTTTAATTGACATGTTAGAAATATTATTATATTACTGGATATAACTTCTTTGGAAAAAAATTGTTTGTAGCTAAATCATTTGTGACAGAAAAATCAGAAAATTCATGACATTTCTCAATTGAAAAAGCATACATAGAGTTAAGTATTTATTTTAGTCTGTTTTTCTGTATTTCTTAGATTGTGAACAATTATGTATTTATTATCGTACCGGACCGTACGAGTATTTGGACCGTACGCGTACGGTCTGACTAATATTAAGAAGTTGGTCACGTTTATCAGATACAAATGTATATAACAGATCAACATAGCTTACATCTCAAATTAATGTAAAAAGTGCAATAGTAATTGAAATAAAACAAAATAATGTTATAACTATTTTTAAAAATCATGTTTATTTGATCTGTTAATCTCCTGTATTTAGCATGTCAGTAATTCATATATTGAAGCCAAGTATGCTAATTAAAATTGAAGTATTCGGAAGTAAACTTAGAGTGGGAGGACAATCGTTTTAGAATATTAAGGAACTTTACAAAAAAAATGCAAAGCAACGTGCATGAACAAATTATGTTACTGTAAAAAAAATATGACGTTCTTTGTGGAAGTCAGTGTCACCTTGAGTACCAAAATAGGAATCACGGATATAAAAATAAACACATATTTAATTTCAATTGTTCGCTTAATCATTTCATCCATATACATGTAATAAAATCAATTTGTATAACTAAAAATAATGATTTTGATAAATATTTGTTTAAATTTAACCATTATGATCCCAAAACATCAGCTGGACCGTACGCGTATACTCATACGGTCCGACCGTACGCGTATGGTCGGACCGTACGAGTATACGTATACGGTCCGGACCGTACGCGTACGGTCCAAATACTCATATGGTCTGGAACATGTATAAATGCAACAGTAAAAATGTATTCTTCTCCAGGTTGTATGGTTCCACAATGATAAACCTGTGAAGGAATCTAAAGACATCCAGCTGTTGTTTGAAGGAGATCGGTGTACACTAAGTATCCAGGAAGCCTACCTAGAGGATGCTGGTGTATACAGATGTGAAGCACGTAATCCATACGGAAATGATCAAACTGTCTCCAAACTAAATGTAGAACGTAAGTTTCTGTATGCAATTTATTTATTCAAGTTGTAGAATAAATGATGTTTTGAATAGTTCAGAAACACCACTGTAAGACAGAACAACTGCTAAGCTTTATATATTGAAATCTTCACTCAAATTCAGCATTATGTGCCTAGTGTGGCACTGTTCTTCTTTTAAGGTACTTTACATTTAAGGTACTTTACCGATGCAGAAAAGCTGCAGTTGTATTTTTAGAGAATCCTATAACTGTAATAATTATGTGAAAACTTGATGAGGTAATGATAATACATAATAGTATATAAAAGGTATAATCTCTATACTAATGTCTCTGCCCAAAATGTTCATGTACGCTATTTTTAAAAAATAAATCTTTATTAACATTCAAATTTAGTAACCATCTTTTGTATTTTTATTTTGTAGCTCTGAGTGAATTGAGTGATGCTTCAGTAAATGAGGCCACACCTCCAAAATTCACACAATTATTGCGTGATCTGAATGTCCAGTCTGGACATCGTGTATGTCTACAGTGTCGGGTGACAGGTCATCCTATCCCAGATGTCCAGTGGTTCAAGGATGGAAAACCAATTGAACTTGGACCTGACTATCAGGTAAGTCATACATAATAAACAGTTGCTGCTAACAAATGTCTGGTCTTAATCTGGTATTGTAAAGTTCTGTCTCCTTAATATTGATATAAAATGCCTACCACAAGTATACTTGACCAAACCCGCTACTATATTACATTATTACAAATCAAAGTAACTTTCACTTTACAATTGGATTTTTTTCTGCAGAAAAATTTAACCGTGAAAACTATTGTTTTGTTCCTTGATATCCAGGTACCATTCAGATGACGATATCTTTATATTTCATGACTCTACTTGTGTTGACTCTGAGTTGTCTATTGTGGTCAGTCAAAGTCAAACATTCTAAAATTGCTGATTATGAAGTAAAATAACAAAGCAATGATAAAAGTAATAGTGAAATTAATAATCATATGTTTTACAGGTGACAGCCTTTGCTGATGTACATAACTTAACAATCCCAGAAGCCTTTGTAGAAGACACAGGAACTTACATGGTGAAAGCAGTAAATATGGTGGGAGAAGCTAAATCTATGCTAAACTGTCTGTAAGACTACACCAGAACCAATGGAGACATCAGAAGTCATGAAAATGAGACAAATGATCCAAACCAAAAGGAATCTCAGGAAACAAAGTTAGTGAAGAAAGAACTGGAACAATCACCTCCTGAGTTCCAAAGACTCTTCCATGATATGACAGTCAATGCTGGGGAACCAGTAAATATCGAGTGCTCAATATCTGGCAGTCCAAACCTAAGGTCACATGGTATTTCAATGGAATGCCAATTGTGTCACGTGACTATATCATCGAATGGAAGGTACACAGACATACATTACATATCCCAGAGACGTTTGATGAAGATTCTGGAAGGTTCTCTATTACAGCAGAGAATCCTCTGGGCAAAGCAACATGTTCTGCCTATCTCTTTGTGGAGGAAGAATCACCATACCTAAAACCAGAATATTTGGAAGTTCTGAAATGTAAGTAGACGAAAATGAAAATAAAACTTTATAAATCTAGTTTGTAAAGTGCTTAAATGGGTTACCTTATCAAATTGCTCAAAACCAAATTGAAAGCCATGTAAGAAATAATCATATACAACATGAAATAATGTAGGATTTTTTCCTGTACAATACAAAATATGATAATGATTGATGTCTTTTTACCACAAGCTGTTGAAAAGTTACAAGTATGTCAGTACAAACCTGTAATACATTAATTCAAATGAATTTGTTAAAGTTATTAGTTGTGCTTTAATAATTATAATAAAAATGCAATAATATTAATTATAGGACAAGACGTGTGTCTAAAACAGAAACTGTATCTTCACATGAGACTAAGAATCAGTCGTTTCATAGAGACACAAGAGACACAACAGCCACATACATACCATCATCAGAACAACATAGCACAACATAACCACTGATGTTACACCCCAGTATGATATCAGGCCAATAGCGACCAGAGAAACACATTCTACCATACTAAAGACTGATGTCAAACCAAGATTCCAGCCAGTAGATTTGACCATTGCTGTACCTGTACCTCCCAAGTTTGTACAGGCTTTGAAAAACATAGAAACAATGGAAGGAACTAGAGTCACATTTGAAGGAGTTGTTTCTGGTAAGTCTAATTATAGGTTTCTAAAAACCTTGTAAAGTTGATAGAGTGCTACTAAAGTGTAGCTTTTCTTTATACTTGAATGAGAAATTATATTTAAAATTGTATTGAGTGAAATTGTTTCTTCTGGGTTAAAAACCCCAGCTGATTTTGCCCCTTTAGTGTAAAGCAGGGTTTAATATCATATCACATTACCATATTTTCCTCTTGAAATTGAGAGGACATTAAATACTATTCATGATCATCATCAATATGTTGCTAATGGCAAGAATAACTGATACATAAATTTGAAAAATATATGCATTTTAATTTTCAGGTAAACCAGAACCAAGTATCAAATGGTACCTGTGAAGGAAAAGAACTTACCAGACAAGGCTGATTTTGAGATATCGTACCACGATGGACGTGTATCCTTAATATTCTGAGGCTTTCCCTGAAGATCAAGGACAGTTCAAATTACAGCTAGAAACATGGCTGGCCAAGCCTCAAGTTCTGCAGAACTTAATTGTCAAAGGTAAGCTTAAATATCCAAGTATAGCAATAGATTATTGTAAATTCAGAAATTATTTGGAGGTTTTTTATTATTGCAAAAAATTGCAATGGAGTTGTAAACACAATAATTTAGACTTGCATTTTGAAATTTTTTATATAAAATTAAACTGGATTTTTCTTCAAAATCCTATGCTAAAACTGTTCTGTCAAGACTACACCAGAACCAATGGAAGACATCAGAAGTCATGAAAATGAGACAAATGATCCAAACCAAGGAATCTCAGGAAAACAAAGATTAGTGAAAAAAGAACTGGAACAATCACTCCTGAGTTCCAAAGACTCTTCCATGATATGACAGTCAATGCTGGGGAACCAGTAAATATTTTTCTCAAATCGTAAAAATGAAAATCCATTATAGTCTAAAATTGAAAAAAATCTCAATAATAAATGCAGGTAAAACTTCTGAATTTACAGTATTCCTGCCAATTTATTTATAAAAAAATCATATGAATTCTTAACCATAAATCTTTTGGAACTATTATAATTGAGAATTCATTTAGATATGTAGAAATGGAGATATGTACTTCCTCAAGTTAGCAGGACTATGATCAAATGATTAAGGAAAATTGAAATTGCTAAATAATTGTTAAAAGGAGGTTTTTGAAGATTGCAGAAGAATTAGTTGACATTTTTATTTTTTGTCTTTTTAGCATCAATGGTCCCACCATCATTTATACAGAGACCACAGACACAGACTGTTAAGGAGGGCAAAACCTGTTCGCTTCACAATCCGTGTTGCTGGACAACCTCCCCCAGAGATCACATGGTACAAAGATGGATCTAAGATCACAAGTTCTCCCGACTTTGAACTTGTCCAGGAAGATGATGTACACTCCTTGACATCCCTGAAGTATTCTATGAAGATGCTGGACAATACACTGTTGAAGCTACAAACCCAGCTGGACAAACTCAATGTACAGCCAATCTTAGAATTGAAGGTATGCATTTAAATACTAGTGGCTTGCAACAAAGCAGTGAGTAAAGTTATTTGTCTGAATACTTTGTGAACATTCTATCAGCACTGTGATATTATATCATATGAGGTTTTAAATTGTGATAGCTTTAATATTTGAAAAGATTTTTGTGCAGTATATCTAAAAAAAATCATTATACTCTTGTTATTGGCACAATGTTTTTTTAATTTAGCATTTGTCTATTTCGGTAATTTCAATTCATGTGAGGTTTGATTTTGTCCAACATCATTTGTATGATTTGCAATTTATGTGATTTGTCAACATAAATTAAGATTTTAAAAAAAAAATCTGAAAAAAATCTGTTTGTAACCATCTTCAGTATTAATAACAAAGAATATGTTTACAGTTCCAATGGACGAATCAGTTCCTGATAAAGCCAAGCCTGTAACTGAGGAGAGATTTGAGCCTAAGAGAGCTCCAGCAGCAGGATCTGCTCCCGAGGAGCCAACACCAAAAGTCAGGAAACTACAACTCCCATCAGACTTTGTCAAGAAGACGGAATCTCCACGTGAAGTATCACCTCGTGACCAGAGGTACAGAGAAGAAGTCAAAATGGAAATGGGCAGGAAACCAGATATGCCTACTTATGCGCAAACCTTTAGACTACCTGCTGGAGAACCAGTACAAGTTACACCTAAACAGAAACCAAGATTTACTCAGGTTTGTTTTCTTCTTTTTTGTACAAAATCAACAAATTAAATTGTTTTTGGAATAGAATTAAAAATGTTTTTTTTTACCTCAATTTAATTGAAAAAGTGTTGTTTTACTGTTTATACTAAATGTTATAATATATAGAAAGTAATGATTAAGATTTTCTGTATGAAAAAAAAAAGAAGATTTTCTGGATATAAGATTTTACTTTTGTTACCAATTTGAATGTCAAACTATTTTAACAAAACAATATTTCATTTCAGCCTATACAGAACAAGAATGTAGACCAAGGTGAGCCTGTTGTATTTGAAGCTCGAGTAGAAGCTCATCCAGAACCTATTATTAAATGGTACAGAGATGATGTTGTTGTTAGAAGCTCTCCAGACTACGAGATAACTTATGACAATGGAGTATGCAGACTTAGCATTGCTGAGACATTCCCAGAGGATTCTGGTGTGTTCAAGGTCATTGCTACCAATGCTGATGGGTCAGATACAACACAGGCTAAACTACAAGTACAAAGTAAGTCATCAGGTTCTTTATATGAACCAAATAATTATTTTGCATCAACACTGTACATAAAAAAATCAACCACACATAAAAAATATGCAATCACTGTGCAGGGCTGTTTGATCAAAATAAATCTGATTAATTTCATCTTTATAAAAGTTACTAAAGTTTTTAATAGATAACAACATTTTCTCTTGGAACTTGACAATTTTGACAGTTTAAAAAAACAAAACATACCATGTTCCTTAAATTTTGAATTTTATGTATTTTATAATTTATGATATGCATTGCGCAATATTGTTGTTCTGTTTAACTTTGCCACTATTTACTGACAATCTGTTAAAAATATGATGCTAATGTTTAAATTGACTTATTTCAGGATCACCAATCATGTCACCAGTGAGTGAAGCATTCAAGGCAGACAAAGCTCCAACAAGGGAGGAGAGAATTCCATCCCCCATTGAGCCTGAAGCTCCTCGCTTTACACAATTACCACAAAACCAGAAACTTAAAGAAGGCACCAATACAGTATTTGAATGTACTGTTACGGGTAAACCTTTCCCAGATGTATCCTGGAGAAAACGTGGATTCCCTATCAGGGTTAGCCAAAGGTTGGTATACCTAATCAAATGAAAGATATTATTTATACCCCCGCTTTAAAAAAGGGGGGTATACTGTTTTACCTCTGTCTGTCCGTCCGTCAGTCCGTCTGTCAGTCCGTCCGTCCGTCAGTCAGTCCGTCCCATGAAACTTTCGTCACATTTTTCTCAGGAACTACAATAGAAGGATTTCTGAAATTTGGTTTCAGGGTTTATCTAAGTCAGCTATACCGTGTGATGCGTTTTCAGATTGATCACTTGACAACTTCCTGTTTACCGAACACTTTTAGATTTTACACATGATAGCCAAGTTGAAAATTTTCGTCACATTTTTCTCAGGAACTACAATACAAGGATTTCTGAAATTTGGTTTCAGGGTTTATCTAAGTCAGTTATACCGTGTGATGCGTTTTCAGATTGATCACTTGACAACTTCCTGTTTACCGAACACTTGTATGATTTTACACATGATAGCCAAGTTGAAAATTTTCGTCACATTTTTCTCAGGAACTACAATACAAGGATTTCTGAAATTTGGTTTCAGGGTTTATCTAAGTCAGCTATACCGTGTGATGCGTTTTCAGATTCATCACTCGACAACTTCCTGTTTACCGAACACTTGCATATTTTTACACTATTAATATTATCCACTTGCGGCGAGGGTATCATCAGTGAGCAGTAGCTCGCAGTTTACTTGTTTTAAGAATATTTTAGGTAGAATGTATCGTGTAGGTTATAAGTAATACAGTTACGTTACATCAGAAACAAAGAAGATTATAGATAGTGTTCTATCTTAGTTTTTCAAATGATTTAGGTCACTGATTATTATCTGTTTTTGTAGTAGATGAAGTACATGTGTTAATGCTAATGTAACTTGAATAAAATTTTATCTGACACACTATTTTGAAATATCAATGATAACTAAATCTAGAAATTGAGTACCTTAGATAGATCATCATCTGTTGACATTAAAATAGATTAACATTCTTCAGTATAAGATTCTGTGTTTACAATTTGTCCAAATATAAGTAATTGGTTGATATTTTTCAGATACAGGATAACAATAGATGAGAATTCAGGAAGGATAACTCTGACTATTGTGAACAGTAAACCTGATGATGTAGGACAGTACACATGTACTGCTGTTAACCTGATGGGACAGACAGACACCACAGCTACACTTATACAGCCAGAAGGTATTGTACACAATACTTAACTTTTACCTTGCAATTTTCTGTATGCCTCATTAGGTGCACCTATACAACTATAAAGAAGATAATGGTTAACATTAGGAAAGATTTCATTTGTTTTCAACTAAAATTATCATCTGAAAATATAAACTATTACCAGAAAATGAAAACGTTTTGAAATACTCTGAATCAAGTCCATAGATTTAAAAATTTAGTTTCCAAAGATTTTATAGATTATAAATTTTGTTTACAGAAAAAATGGCCCCACCACCTCCAGCACCAAAGACATGGCAACCAATGGTCACTGAGCAACCATTGAAACCATGGCAACCAATGGTCACTGAGCAACCATTGAAACCATGGCAACAACAGCCAGAGATGACACAGCAGCCAACTAGACCATGGTACCAGCAGCCAGATGTCACACAACAGCCGGTCAAACCATGGCAACAACAGCAAGAGATGGCACAACCTCGTAAACGATCAGACTTCTTTGTTCCAAGATCTGAAAAAAATCTTGAGACCAACATACAATATAGACTGTCTCAGGAAAGAGAAGTCCCTATTGTAACATCTACTTTGGTAAGTATATTATATCATTTGATTTGATAACTTAAAAAATATAATGATTTTATCAGATCAGCAGAATTCTTGAAGATTTCATTGCTTATATCAAAAAAGATACTGCATTATGTTTGTGTATGAAAATGCATGATGTCATTTAAAAATAACTTAATTTTATTTGTTGATCAATTTTTTGTAACTTTTTTCAAGTTTTTAATTTGAATTATTATATTTTGACAGGAATTTACTCCAACTGGATTTGAACAAAGTTTGATGCAGAAACAGTTTTACAAAGAAGGCCATATCAAATTCTCAAGTGAAACTGAAACATCTGAGTATGAATCTGATGTAACAACAGACAGAGTACAACCAAGTGCTCCTGCACCTCCTAAAATAGTGCAGGAACTCAAAGACTTTAGATTACTTGAAGGGTCTGATGCAACATTTGTTTGTCGCATCACAGGAAGACCACGCCCTAAAGTAGCATGGTATAAAAATGGCCAGAGAATAAAACGTAGCACTCGTTACGAGATGAAATATAACAAAGATGGCTACAGTACATTACGCATCAGAATGGCTTTACCAGAAGATGCTGGACATTATACAGTATTGGCTGTGAACTCTTCAGGAAAGGACACATGTTCTAGTGAACTGTATGTTGATAGTATAGGAAATATTGATTCCACATCGTTTGTTGGAAAGGAAGCCTTAGACAAAATTCTTGGAGTGTAAGTGTCATACCAATAATATTTGTTTTAATTGAAAAATATCAATTTTAATTTGTGAGAAATCTTGATTTAGGCATATTTTGTTATGCTTAAGTTTCATATAGTTGCATGTGTAGTATAGATTAAGAAATTGTTTTTTTAATTTGAATATTTTACATTTGTCATTTATTGCTTACTTTACTTTATGAGTTTTGCTAATTGTTGAATACAATTGGGTAAGAGCCTATGTTTGTTCTCACTCCTTTAATATGGGTATCATTAAGAATTCAATACATTGAAGTGTGCCTTGCAGCTTATAGTATACATTTGTGACTAATGAGTTCATATTTTATATTTATTGTTTTGCATGCATCAATTGGATAAAAAAAAATTAATAATAACAAAACTCTTTATTTTACTTTTTAGTGACAAAGATAAGGACAAGCGCCCTGAAGAAGAGGGAGGCATCATGGAGGCCTTATCTAGACCTCTGTTTAAGAAAGTCCCAGAGGACCGTGAAGTCAGAGAAGGCAACACTGTTAGATTTGATACCCTTGTCTCTGGACGTCCAGCCCCAGAATTGACATGGTACAGGGATGATATACAAGTTCACAATGATGACCAACACAAGGTGAGAGGTTAACAGTACAACCATAGATATGTCAATTCATCTCAATAGAATATTAAAGATGGTATTTTAAAATTATTTAAATCCAAGTTTGGTCAGGTGAAACAACATGATTTAGGGTTACTGTACCTAAGTTTTAAAACTATATAAAGTCTTCAATGATGAACAATGGAGTTCAGACTTTACAACCAGATCAGATCTTTAAGTAGGAAAGGAAATATACAACAACAAATTATTAAAAGGGAAAATATACAAACAAACACTCTGGAAAACGTCACACAGAAGACTTAAAGAACTAAGCAACATAATGTTTAGAAAATGAGTAAATGCAAATTCTGAGAATACATGTTAGACATAAACTTCATGATTTAAGAATGGAATTGTAAAAATCATAATGGAAATTCATATAATAAATAGTATATAATATTTTTTTTAACTATATCAATTATTTCTTATTGTAATAGATTGTTGTCAATGAAGATGGAGTGAACTCCCTGATTATTCTGGCTGCTTCCAGAAATGATTCTGGACATTATGTATGTCTTGCTAATAACAAGGCAGGTGAAAACTCATTTACAGTGGAGCTTAAAATACTAGGTAGGTTTCCTTTTATTATTTGATTTATTTTTATGTCAAAAACTCATATGTAAGTGTCAGACCATATAGAAAATGATAGCGCGCTAAATTGTAGATGGGAAAAATTAAAGTATTTGAAAAATTTTGATTTCAGTTTTAAAAATAGAAACTTTGAATTTTTAATTTAATAATAAATGGGTTTTAATCAGTTTCATTTTATATTTTATAGAAAAAGAACAAATGCAACCGCCCAGATTTGTAGAAAGGATACAGAACTTCAATATTCGTGAAGGTCAACCAGTAACCTTGAGATGTCAGGTGATTGGTATACCTCAGCCAATGATAAGCTGGCAGAAGGATGGCAAGATGCTGATTCCAAACAAACCTTACAGGTGAGAGTTTTAAAAATATTAATACATTGTAACATCAAATTTATTCATATATTAAAATAGTAAAGAAAACATAACATAGTCTAAGTGAAAAAGGTGAATTTCATTTTTGTAATGATATATTTTGAACTATGACTTGTATCAAAAATGATTAAGATCAAAACAAGGAATCATCTACAATTTGACAAACTTTTTTCTAGTCTATATAAAATCCAGAGCATCAAAATTCTTTGAGATCACCCTTTTACTGTAGCTTTGCCTAATAAATTATGAAGAATACATTATAACTTAACCTGATATGTTACTAGGATTGAGACAGAAGGTGGCAGGTCTACACTGACCATTGATACAGTAGAACCATTTGATTCTGCCTGGTTCCAGTGCTCTGCTGCTAATGTGGCTGGAACAGCTACAACCAGAGGAAAACTGACAGTCAAATGTAAGTACTTATATCCTTGATATGTCAAAGACCGATTATTGGTTGTATTGCCTCAAATTATAGATGTTGAAAGACTTTTAAAAGCTTTTGGCTCTTTAGTTATTCGAAGAGAAAGTGGACAAATTTTCTAGATAAATTTGTGGAATAAAAATGAATATTAAGGACTATTAATATTATTTATATTTTCAATGAAATAACTTTAAAATATTTGAAGAAATGCTTGAATATAAACTCATCATAGACACCAGGACTAAATTTTGTATATACATCAGGCGCACGTTTTGTCTACAATAGATTCAATCTAGTCCAAAAATAGAATCGAATCCAAAAAAGTTAAAAAGGCCAAAAAAAAGTACAAAGTTGAAGAGCATTGAGGAACAAAATTCCTTAAAGTTTTGCCAAATCAAGCTAAGGTAATCCATGCCTGAGGTAGAAAAGCCATAGTATTTCAAAAATGGTTGAATATAGCATTTAGAAGTAAATGTTGTAATTGTATGATTACTCATGACTATTTTTAGCTGAGGTAAAGAAGCCAGAACCAAAGAAGAAGATAACCATACAGAAGAAACAAGTATCCCCAGTTAAAGAGGTGCCAGAGCCTGCGCCTAAACCTGTGGTCCTTAGGCCAACACCTAAACCACAGCCAATCACACCAAGGACAGACTCACCACCGTAAGTTAACATTTATATTCTAGAAACTCATTTGGGATGAAAAAAAAAAGAGATATAATTGTGGCATGAATAATATCCCAAATGAGTTTGTTTTTCCCCAGGGTTGGATCCCAGTGGATCTGGTTTTGTTTTGACTCCTACATAGGACAATGTTTTATCAGAGAACATTGACCAATTGCAAATATACTTTGTGTTCTATATGTACAATAATCTATTGATGGTAAGTACATGTACAATATAGTAAGACATTCTTGCTTTTTGTACATGCATGAGATGAAGGGATCCTAAATACTCTTCATAAAAGTCATTGTTTTTCTGTAACATCGTGCATAGTTAGTATGGTAATTCTGCTTAAATGCCAATGACCAAACTTGAGATTTATATAATATTTTGTAAAATACCACTGCCCTAATAAGTCAAGATAAGATAGATGGGATTTAATGTTTTAGTGATATATTCTTATCATGTGATGAATAAACAAAGTAGCTCAGAGATTGCTACTGTTCTTTCTTGCTAATATAAAATGAGGACTTCTTGTCCTATCTTTACTTTTGAAATACTTGTCAGCAAATGAAGAAATCATCTTTTTAGCATTAAAAATCTGCTCTTGTTTTCTTCTAACCTTACCTTGTTTCCTTTTGACAGACATTATGACATCCAGAAAGAGGGCTTTGTACAACAGATTTCCTATGTCACAGAGGGCGCTAGTGCTACTCTTAGACTGGTCCCTGATGAGGAGGCTAAGAGGTTACTATTGTTGTTAGGCATGATCTGGATTCCTGTTTTATCCCTGATTGTTTGTTTTCATCCATGGTTGCCTTTCAGTCAGATTAGATTTATTCGATTTCTGTTGAATGCTAGTGATGTGTGTTGTTATGGTAGTTTATTTGCATGTATTGAGTTCTGAATGCAATTAGAAAAGAAAAAGAAAAAAATGACAATAAATGGAAATATGATTGGTGATTAATAAGAATGAAGGCATTGAAAATATGAATCAAATAAACCAACAGAGAAAAAATCATTTTGGAATTTTCCAAAAGTTGAAGACTATGTTGTAGAGTTATTTTGCAATTCAAGTCTGTCATTTTTAACCAAATCAAACCTTTTGTGATAGTGACTTTTTAATTATAGAGATATGTTTAACATGTATGAAAAGTTTTTTAACAGCATGTTAGATTGTCAACATCTCCCAATGTGTAATGTGAACTTGAAAAATAGGCAAAATAATATAAAACTTAGTCCTGTAACCCTTTACAGAAAGTCTAGTCTAGTTTTTCTTTTCATTACTGTGAAATCTGAGTTAGTTAAACTGATGAGGTCAAGAAAATTATATCTTTGGCAAAGATCGTAAAAATTATTTTAATATTTTTATTACTAATGAATGATCTGCTTGAATTTTTTTGTCAAAAACAAAACTAATAAAAATGTTCTCACTAAAACTGATGATAGAACTTATTACAAAATTTAGAAATTTAACTCTGCATATTGCTTTTATTTAGTAAATTTATGATAATTTCTTTACTAATGAATGATCTGCTTTGAATTGTGTTTGTTGAATTTAGTCAACAACATAAAACTAATTAAGATACAAGTTCTCTAACTAATGATAGAATTTAGTACAAAATTTTAATATTTGAAAATAAATATTTGTTTAAAATTACATTCTGAAATAAATTTTATTATTTAACTTAACTTTCACCCATATTTGAAAATCTGAAATTCTTTTAAATGAATTTTTGTAACTTATGTCTATAGTTTAACATTTAAAGAAATATTCCTGTAAAAACAGCACTTTATAAATTAAACTATTTTTATTGCAAGTACTAAGTAGATTTTTTTTTACAGTACGCTTCTATTTAAGACAAATAAATGTGAAATTTATTAAAGTAATTTTAAAACTGCGTGTTTTAGAATGTTAAGTGATACTGAGCCAATGGAAACTGCTCCATCTCAGAAGGTCATTGAACAATCACCATTGGCACCACCAAGACCACCACCACCGACACCAGCCACAATGTCGGCGGAATCATCACCTATACCTAAACGCAGAAGGTTAGACTAATTTGATGTAGCTAGAAAATGCCATCATTAAATTGTTTAAACAAGACTGAGAAAACTCATAATATAAACATATGTTTTTTGAATTTTTTTTGTGGAAAAGAGAATTACAAGTTCCCTCATTACATTATACTATATATATGTTTTTATCCATCTTATTTCAATTCAACACTTTTTGTTCCGTTTTATTTTTTGTTTTTTGTGTGGTTTTTCCTATAAGCATGAGGTTTTCTTAAAATATATATAAATACAATTCAAGATTGATAAAAATTGAATAAGATATATTGAATTATAGTTAGAAGTATTTTGTAATAGTAATATAATTGATAAGGAAGAGAACCAATAACTAGAATTGTTAGAAGATGGATTGGTGCTTCTCTAATTTGACATTGAAGTTTTTACTTTGTTATGGAAAATAAAAAAAGTCTTTTGAAATATACAACGTACATGTTTGATTAGACTTGAAATGTACATTTTTTGAAAATCAATTCTTGACTAGTATGAAAATGATATTTTCTTCCTCCCAGACTTGGAGCTAAGCCCCTTGAGGAAAAGGTAAGCCCTGCCTGGGCCCCTAGACCTCAAGCTCCTCCTCCTCAACAAGAACAGCCAATGGAGGTTGAGGAAGAGCTAATGCCTCAGTCAGTGGCTGATGCCAAGAGAATGTTTGAGACACCAGAAGAAGCAATGCCACCAGCTAGAGCAGCTCCAGTCTATAAGCCCACACCACCAGCTCCTAAACACAAGGTGCCAGAGAAGAAACCAACCAAAAAGAGAGTAAAACTACCAAGTCCTCCAAGGTTAATCTCTTTTTATCTGCATGATAAACTAGGGCAAAGTTCAAGCTTTTTAAAAAGATGTAAATGTTTACAAAACTTTGTCGTTTTATACCATGTGAGATTTTATGTATAGGACTAGCAAGTTAACCCTTTATACTTTGAAAATTAAATTATAATTTTCATTATCTTCTTCTTTTCACTTGTAATAAAATCTAAAACTTATTGGTTTCCTTTGACTTTAGTTATGAAATAGAAAGAGAAGGACCAGTACAGGAAATCAACTACGCCTCAGAAACAGAATCAGGATATTTACGTTTTGTATCTGAGGATGAATTAGACACCCCTAGGAAAATAATACCAGCACAAAAACCAGTACCAGCACCACAGCGTAAACCAGTACCAGAAAAGAAAATGGTATCTGAACAGAAATGGGTACCAGAGAGGAAACTATCACCTGAACGTAAACCAGTACCAGAACAGAAACTGTTACCAGAAAAGAAACCAGTAGCAGAACATAAGCCAGCCAAGAAAAGAGTCAAATTTCCATCTCCTCCAGGGTTAGAATACTACTTCACTGCATGCTTCCTGTTTATACCCCTTTAACAAAATGAGGATTTAAAAGAGAATTTTTAGAAGAGTAAATGGAACTAATTTTTGTTAAAAATGTATCAATATAAGATGTAATAAAAAAAAATCCATGAGATCAGTTTAATATGCTTAGACAAGAATTACTTAAGAAAGTTTTATTTGTTTCAAAATTGACGAGTTTTCATTGCGAAGATATCATAACATTATGAAGACAACGAAATGACAACTGCTAATATTATTTTACTAGTTATGAGATTGAGAAGGAAGGACCAGTACAACAGATAAGTTATGCCTCCGACACAGAATCAGGATATCTACGTCTGGTGTCAGAGGATGAACTAGACAGATCAAGGTACACTGCATGATATCTGTTGATACGGCATGGTGTTCTAAATAAAAACCATAAATAAATAATTTGTAGAAACAACACTGAGTGATAGTTACTATTAGAATTGTTCCATATTAGCTTTCTAAAACGCCAAGTGAAATGAAATCACTAGTTATATTTAAGAATCATTTATTGTTGGGTTTAGTTTACTAATGCTCCATCTGATACAATCAGAAATAAGATATGATATAAAAATGCAGGGGTAGGCAAATTTATTTATTACATAGAGTTTACATTGACACTATAATTATCTTAAACAGTCCTATTGACCTCGAGAGAATGGCCCCTGATGAATATCCAGAGGAGGAAAGGTTAATTGAGATATCACTATTTTGAATGTGCAAGCTGAATTTATATAATAGTTGGACTAATCAGCTGAACAAATATTAATTTAGCTTCTGTTCTCTTGACTTAAGTATCAGCTGTATATTATGTAGCTTTTTAAATTGAATTGCACGTATGGAAATAAAAAAATAGCTTCAATGGAAAAATAATTAGCTTGTGTTGTAAAAGCATGAAGAAACTAGAAACTAATAAGAAGACTGATTATAAAATGTGGGACACTATTCAAAATGGACCCAGGGCTATTTCCTTTAAAGTATTAATTGTTAAATTGTAAAATAGCTAACAGTTTCATATCCACAGTGTTCATTAAAGAAGACATTACCTCTTAAAAGTAAGGATAGATTTAACTGTCAAATTCAACTGGTGATAAACTTTTCAGAGTTCAACACAGAACAGAGAGAAAAATGTTTTTGGAAGCATCTAAGATGCCAAAGCTAGCTCCAAAGCCAGTTAGGTTCATAAAGAGGCAAGAAATAGAGGAAAACATTCCTCTTAAAGCTTCTTCATTGCCACCAGAAACTAAACCTAAACCAGCTCTTAAAAAACCTTCTGCTGCACCCCAGATACATAAGGTTAAACATGTAGTTAGGATTCAACCCCCAGAAGGTTACCAGTACACTGATTCTGATAGGTCAGTTATTTTGTGTTTTGAGATGTTCCTTTTTGCAGTAAAATGTTTTGAAACCCTCCTTGTGAAGTGATTTTATGTTATGATAAAGTTTTCCCTAGTTGATAACCTATCAAAGCAATAGGTCTTTCTTTAATTTGATGTGTGATGTCCCTCCCCACTATTTTACCTGGCATGCTCATTGGTTGGAAAAAGTAACAATTTGGTTTGTTTCCAAGTGTTATATTGATTAAATGATAGGTGCTTTTCAAACTGATTTTGATTGTAATGTTATGAAAATTGATGAACATGCCCTTACCTCTAACTAACAAGCATGTTTGACACATACTTAAATCTGAACTAAGGACTTGGAATGCTATTTTACATGTAGACCTGAGATGTAGTGAAAATTGATGTGTCTTAGATTTGTTTTGTGCTCCTAGATCTGATAAATGTTGGAACAACAAAGTTATTGGTTATTTTATAAATATTGTACATCATGATGAGCTTTATAACAAGTAATAGTTTATTTGAATTCATGGCTATTGATAAAAGACAAATTGTTTTTACATTTCCTGTCTCCTTTTCTCTCTTTTTCACTCTTTCACTCAATCATCCAATGAAACTTGCAAATATCATATTGCTTAAATGTTGGTTTTATAAAGGTTTTAAATGATCTGGTTAATGTTTTTATAAAGAAGTTGTTGTCATTGATTCTATTTGAAATGAGTTATAGACAATTGATAGAATAGAAAACATTTGCTTTGCGTTGAAAAAGAATACGATTTTGGATTTTAAGAAATGTGCTAATGTAACTGGAATAATTTCAATATTCCATAATGCTTTGTAGTCATTATGAGATCCGTGAAAGAGGACCAGTCCAAGAGATACATTATGTCTCTGATACTGAAGCTGGTACCCTAAGACTGGTACATACTACTGAGGATGAATCTGACAGGTAGGGGTGTGACATATTGAACAGCATGTTGAATAGGGTCTTCCCTGTAATAGAACTTAATCATGTTTATGTTACAAAAAATACTTTTTAGCATGAATAGCAGAAAGATTACACTTTTGACAAACACTATATATAGACTTAACTTAATACTATAGTACACCTTAGATTTGACAAACACAATTGACTTAACTAAATACTTTAGTATGACTTAGATTTGTAATGCATAAATCTGTATCAGTTCCATTTAAGTGTCTGTTGTTTGAAAATTCAGTTATTTGAGTTATCCTTTAAATTTCAACATTTTTGTTTGACTGAAATGGTTCAAAACTACAAGAATATGTAAAGATTTTTGTTTATTCTACAATAAATGATGAAATTTTCAGAAATGATGACTTACAACCACCATATCAGCCAGAGATTCCATTCTCATTACAGACAAAATATGAACAAACCAGGTGAACTATTGAACATTTTAAGGAATCTCATTTCTCTTTTAATGGAAATCCCCCTTTTACAAAGAGAAATAAGTCAACAAACTATGTGGAAAAGTACAAATGCCTCAGAGTTTTTGGATTGATTTTCATGGACAATAGATAATTAACATACAACAATTTTAATTTGTATAGTGAAACAAATGAGATAGTTAATGCATGTGATATTAGAAGTAGAAATTTTATATAGACAATACTTTATTTCACTCCTTTTATCATGATTTAATCTAGAAATATATATATGTAGATCTGTAGTTTATGTTTTGACTTACTATATAGGTATAACAAACCATTGTCTCCAAGAGAGAAAAAGAAAGCCAAGAAGCCTTCACCACCAAAAGAACAGATTCCAAGGTCTGAGTTACTCCCCTTTACATCAAAACATTTCTTTCCAATCTATCATTTATTCATCACCCTTTCAAACAAAAATGGTTGTCTTTTAATTTATTTTAGATGTATGCATTCAATTTTATTTGATATTTCTTTTAGCATGATTATTTTTACACACAATTTAGTTACCAATTCACTGTAAATCTTAATTTCTAGTAAAGCCTTGCATGTTATTTCTTTGACTAGTAGATTAGACATAATCTGCATTTAAAATTAGAAAGCACCTGAAAAATGATTGTTAATAACTGTTTAATAAAATAAAATCACTGTCAAGAATTATTGTAAAATTGATATAGATGTGAAAATGCACAAGTTAAAAAGTATATAAATTATATATTTGCAATCGAAATAATTAAAAACGAAAAATAATGACAGTAATTTTATTTTATAGTATTCAATATTGTTTCTTATACAATCTGTCTGATATTGTAGCCAAGAGACTTATCCTCCTTGGATGGTTTCTAAGGAGACAAATATTGACCAATCAGTGACAATTACTGGCAAGCATAAAGCCCCAGAAATAACAGACAAAACATACCAAACATCTTTATCAGTTACAAAATCAGAAGATGAAGACACATCACCACCATGGGCTGTGACTGATACAACTATCGGGAAACAGACAGTGGTCACTAGTAAGAAATTAGGACCAAAACCTTTTGACAAAACATACACAGTATCATTAGATACCCAAGGGAGACAACCAGAAGAAGGACGCATTGATGAAGTTGATTCTAGTACCTATCTACCATGGATTAAGGATACTACAGTACAGCAAACTACCACAATCACAGGGGAAAGAAAAGTACCAAAACCTTCAGATAAAAATTATGAAACTTCAGTCATAGTGGCTAAGAAACCAGTGCAATCAAAGAAAAAGCCTGGTGTAAATTTACCCTCATGGGTCAAGGACACTGAAGACATCACATATGAATCGTCAGTCACTGTCCCAAAGAAACCAGTGGAACTGAAGGGAAAACCTCATATACATTTCCCACCCTGGGTGAAGGAAACTCAAGTTAAACAAACTACTACTGTTATGGAAGAAGGTAGGAAAGTACCACAGCCAACAGATCAGTACGAAACATCAGTTGTGGTGCCAAAGAAACCAGTGGAATTTAAGGGAAAACCGCATATAGATTTCCCACCATGGGTAAAGGAAACACAAATTAAACAAACTACTACTGTTATGGCAGAGGGAAGACAAGAACCACAGCCAACAGACCAATTTTTTGAAACATCAGTCACAGTTGAAAGTAAACCAGATGAAGCAATCAGTCAACCTAGACTTACCTACCCACCATGGGTCAAAGAAACAGACAACAAAACATATGAAACATCAGTCAATGTCCCAAAGAACCCAGTTGATTTGAGGAAAAAGGTTCAAATACATTTCCCACCATGGGTAAAGGAAACTCAAACTAAACAAACTACTACTGTTATGGAAGAAGGTAGGAAAGGACCACAGCCATCAGATCAGTACGAAACATCAGTCACTGTACCAAAGAAACCAGTTGAATTGAAAGAAAAACCTTATGTAGATTTCCCTCCATGGGTAAAGGAAACTCAAATTAAACAAACCACTACTGTAATGGAAGACAGTAGGAAAGGACCACAGCCATCAGATCAGTACGAAACATCAGTCACTGTACCAAAGATACCAGTGAAACCGAAGGAAAAAACTCATATAGATTTCCCTCCATGGGTAAAGGAAACTCAAGTTAAGCAAACTACTACCTTTTTGGCAGAAGGCTGGAAAGAACCACAACCAACAGATCAGTACGAAACATCAGTCACAGTTGAAACAAAGCCTGAAGAAACAGTCAGCCAACCTGGCCTTACCTACCCACCATGGGTCAAAGAAACAGACAACAAATTCTATGAATCATCAGTCACTGTCCCAAAGAAACCAGTTGATTTGAGGAAAAAGGTTCAAATAGATTTCCCACCATGGGTAAAGGAAACACAAATTAAACAAACTACTACTGTAATGGAAGAAGGTAGTAAAGGACCACAGCCAACTGATCAGTATAAAACATCAGTCACAATACCAAAGAAACCAGTTGAATTGAGAAAAAAGGTTCAAATAGATTTCCCTCCATGGGTAAAGGAAACACAAATTAAACAAACTACTACTGTAATGGAAGAAGGAAGGAATGCACCACAGCCAACTGATCAGTACGAAACATCAGTCACAGTTGAAAGAAAGCCTGATGAAGCAATCAGAAAACCTGGACTAACTTATCCCCCATGGGTTAAAGATACTAAAATTGACAAAACTGTCACACAAGATAGAGTGCCTAAGCCAATTGAGGAACAGTATGAAACCTCTTTGACAGTCAGTAAAAAAACAGAGGCAAAAAAGAAACCAAAGGTTCAGTATCCACCATGGATGAAAGATACAGAAATTGACAAAACAACAACTATTACTGCTGAAAAGAAAGTTTGGAAACCGATCGAGAAAAAGTTTCAGACGTCAGTAACAACTGTTCCTCAGACTGAAGACCAACATGAGGAGCAATATCCACCATGGGTTGTCAGGGATACAGAGGTTGATAAAGTGACATCTGTTACGTCTGAAAAGAAAGTTTGGAAACCGATGGAGAAAAAGTTTCCGACCTCTGTTTCAACTGTTCCTCAAGTCCAAGGTAAACCAGAGGATGAATATCCACCATGGGTTATCAGGGATACAGAGGTAGATAAGACTGTGACAGTGTCAGCCAAAGGAAAACAAACAAAACCAAGAGAGGAAACCTATCAAACATCTGTTACTGTTAAAGGCAAGGGAAAATACCCAGAAGTTAAAAGGGAAGTGACTGAAAAGAAAATTCAACTGTTTCCAGGACCTCTTCAAAAAGGGATGGTTCTGGCAGAGAAAAAGTTAACCGTACCACTGGTACCACCAAAGCCAGGAAAATCTACAGACACAAATACACGAGTAATGTCTGCTGAAAAACCAGGTGGCATTGGAGTATATGAATCTGAAGAAACAACTAGAACTGTTCTTGAGAAATTTCCTATAGTACCACCTAAACTAGTCATACCAGTTGAAGAACTGAAACTTACTTTGCCAGATTTAGACACAGAACCAGTTGTCTCCCCTTATCCTCAAGATGAAGAACTCATGCTTTTGGAAGCTGTGTTTTCGTCGCCATGGACACCTACAACAGATACTGTCCAGGAAGCTGTGATAAAACTTGAACAGAAACCCTACCTGAGGTTAGAAATGAGTGGTTCTCTGCTGCTAAGTTTTAGGCTGGTTTCCTGCTTTTATTGAGTGTTGAGCTGCTTTCCTGTTTGCAGAATGATGTAATTGATACTGCTCTAGCAGACCAATTTGTCCACAGACATAGTATGATACATTTCATTTCAAGAGACTGACATATCAGATTTTATTTGGTATTTGATATGTATCATATTTGTTTGTTTGTTATATTTGTTGACAAAACAATGATTTGTGTATTTTAAACAATTTGACTTGATGAAATGGCTTCCAGGAGTTACACTTTGTATGTGGAGTCTGTTATTTGAGTCTGATATTGTTATATTTTGTCTTTGCACTTTTTCTCCCTTATTTGAGCATGTTTGTGGATTGTTTGCATTTTTAATCTGAAAAAGTTGTTTTTTATTGTAGTGGTAGTGTCTGTACTATATGTAAAATGATAAATAATGTCGACTATCTTCCAAAAGGCTGGCACTTTATTTTACTCATAAATGATTTATTTTTAATATTATTTGTATTGTTTTAAAATGAATGATATTTTAGTTTTATTGAATAGTGAAAAATTGAATGAAAAAAAACATTTTGATTTAGGACTTATATTATTTTATAATTGAAGGTTCTATTATAACTGACTCGGTTCTATTATAACTGACTATTTCAAAAACTTTTGTATTGACTTACAATTAATTAGCTTACAATTAACATTGCATGAATAAAGAATGATTTTATATGTGTATTTTTTTAATTATGCAGAAGATCGCTGAGGATAAGAACACCAGTAATGAAAAAAATAGAAATCAGGTCTGATAGTCGTGATTTCCCCCCTCCTTCTTTCTGACTCTATCTTGTTCTATTACCTAAGTCAGTATGTATTGGTCTGATATTGAATAGATCATTTCCTCAGTCTGATTTCTCCTAATACCAAAGTCAGTATCCAGACAATACCCTCTTGATTTTCCTTGAAACGAAAGTCTATTCCATGCATCTGACCAGTGTTGACAACTATTACCGAAATCAGTGTTCTATTATTTTGGTTGTTTGACCGTTCTCTATATTTGACAACTTTATGTATAACCTTTAAGTTGGTTTTACATCTTACATAGTTTGACATTTCATCCAATATTTTTTGTCATCCAAACTGTAATTTCTTCTGGAGACTTCAGCCAACCTTCTGTTTTTCTAAACCTAAGTTTGAAATGATAACTATCCTTTATTTGATACAGTCTTTTCAAAAATTGAAACAATTGTACCATGAAAGCATACATGTCAACCTCTGACAATGGGAAATCATGTCATGACATGACATGATATATCAAAAAGCGTGTGAAAACGCGTGACGTAGATGCGGACTTAATATGAATGTGGTAATGTTCATAATTTCATACAAATTTGTGAATATAAAAAAAAACAATATATATTCTACTGTGAACTTTTATTGTATTAAACAGTGGTCTGTTATGTTGCTTTTAAAGCACCACCACTAGGCACATATTCAAAACAACTGCCAGTTTCAAGTTTAGTTATATTTATTTGATAACAGCACACAATACAAATGTAACATAGTCAAGTTCTGATCAGAATTCAGTGTCAATTTCTTTATAATTGAAAAGGCTCTCCCACAATAGGAATTGATATTTGACTGAATTAGCTTCATCAAGATTTGAAAGAATGTCATAATGTTTTGTTTTTTTGGCAATGTAAAATGTCATCTATTATCTCTGACATTGCTCCCATTGCTATTGCCTGGTTAAAACTGGGTAGTTCATCAGAAGAAAGCTTGTACTATGAGAGAGCTGATCCAACAGTTCTGTGATATTTTTATCCCCATGGCCTGTAGAAATCTGATTTGAAACTGAAATTGAAAAAGAAAAATGTTATAAATTTGATTTCCATTAAATAAACATGTTAAATGCTTATTCAAATAGCTACATTGTACATTGTATTTCTTCTCTCACATGTATTGTTTTTATTTATCATTGCAACATAGAATGCACAAATTATGCGTTACTTGTAACTCGATCATTTAAACTTAAACTCCAAAATATAATTTATAAATCTTGAATATTGCCGTAGTACACATCGCCATCGTTTTGGCTTAACAATCGGCACTTTAGACGACGGTACAGGCCCTGAAAGTGACCTCTTCTGTGCACATTTCCCCTAAAAAGTGAATTTGAAAGAAAGTCACAAAATCGCTAAAACTAATCACAAACTACTTACCTTTTACTGTTTGTCCTTATAGAAAAATAAACAATATGTCAGCCAAACAATAACTTCGATTTTTTTCGGTATTTATCGCCGAATAAGGAAAAAACCCGAGAATAGCGATATCACTAACGACCAAAAAATGAAAAAAACGAAAAAGCGTGTAATTGCGTGTAAAGTGGTGAAAAGCGTGTACACGCCATGTGACAAAATCCTCGCGTGTAAACCGTTGAAAAAGCGTGTATTACACGCGAATATCATGTCACTTGACATGTATGCATGAAAGCAGAAATATAAGTACAATTTCAATTTTACATTTTCTCAAAATATAATAATTTGACCATGATTGTTGACTTTCCCAATCTCTATATAAACCATGTCTTTGATGATGCAATACAATTTGTCTCAACAGTGTCTCTAAAAAGTTGTGTTGCCTTGTTTGATGCTATGGTAGTGCATGTTTTATATTGCCATTATTGTACTTGCAGAAGAAAAAAAAATACATTTTGAAATCAGATTTTACCATCATTACTCTAAATTATGTCAGTTTTGTATATTTAAATATAAGTGTCAGTTCCAAACTTTAAAGTGGCCATATTATAGTTTGTCTAATACATATATATGTATTGTCTAGCCTTTCCTCCAGAAAAAAGGTTTATCTTTTAGCTTTGTTTTGTATTTGAAATAAAAAAGTATTGGAAAACAGATATTTGCTATAGAAAGAGACTTGTGTCCAGTAAAAAGACTAATACAAACAGACTTTGTCTGAGTATAAAAACTTAATATATTGATAACTTTTCTTTCTGTTACAGGGATCTGGACAGAGAAAGTGCTGTACGTGAATTCATTCGCCGTGAAGGTGAGACCCCAGCTGAGGAAGATATTTACACCAAAGATAAACAACAAGCACCTAAGTTTAAGACGCCTCTCAAAGACCTAACAAACCTAAAGGAGAATGACAAAGCACACTTTGAATGCAAGTTAGCACCTTATGGTGCCCCTAAGATGAAAGTAGAATGGTATAAAGATGGAGAACCACTTCATCATGGTAGGTTTAGTCCAAACTGGAGTAACATTGTATGTAACTCATTGATAGCTTACTCATTTATATATACTGTATTAAACAATCAAATATTCTGGACAGTACACAACCAAATTGATGGTTAGTCCCCTGAGCAGTGACACCAGACTGCTACTAAAATAGATGTTCAAATATTAGTAATACACATTGATTGCTCTTGAAAGTTATATTGCTTCATATATGTTTAGTGTAAATGCTCTTATGTGAGCAGAAAAATAGAAATATGGAAGAAATCTAAATGATGTATATTATTGCTTTACAGGTCACAGATTTAAACCATTGTATGACTTTGGCTTTGTTGTCCTGGACATCAAATATGTCTTCCCAGAAGATTCTGGAACTTACACATGTAAAGCTACCAACCAATATGGTGAAGACGAAGTGTCATGTGTTGTCAAGGTTAAAGGTAAGTGAAGGTCAAGGTTTGAAAAGATTAAGCACCTGATATAGAAGTTGTATGGCACCTAGTGTATGTGTTCATAACAGCATTGTATAATTATATCTTATTTATACTGACATAAGTACATCCAGTTTACTATACCTAATATCTTGTATTGACTGAAAAATTAAATTGTTTCTTAGTCTTTACATTATATGACACAGTCTTATGAACAAAGGACCACCTGAAAATCTATAAAAGAAAAAAAAACACATTTTGAAGAGAAGATATGTGAATATCTAACACACTGCACTACTATTTTTATAATATGACCAAATTATTTATTTGGTTTAATTTTTTTGGGGGCTAACAATTGATGAACATTTCTTAAGAAGAAAGTTTCAAACTGCCTCACTTACATTGTAAAACTCTGTAAACCATTTACATCCTGGATAACGTTCTTACAATGTTATATATCTTTTTAGGCAAAAGAGCAGTTATTTCTGACACCCAGTTGCCAGGAGAGGGCGCTATCAAACTACAAGAAATGGAGGAACACTGGAGAACGTAAGTATTTTTACATCACCAATTATATTCAGTTGGTGTAAAATAAAGAATTTAAAAGGCGGGTTGTTTTAATGCTGATAAAAATGTAAAAAAATATTAGATGGTTCATCAAAGGCAATACATATGTTGAAAGCTTTCTTTATCTATAAAATTGTGTTTACAATTTGCTTTTAAAGTTAAGATAGCAAGATAATGACAGACAGCACTGGACTTCTGTTCTGTGATAAAACATGATTGTAAAATGTAAACTTTGATACTTATCTTTATATGCTTACAGTCCTATGATACTAGATGAACAAGAATTACATGAACCAAAGAAGAAACGACACCCACCATCAATAGATCTCAAACCAGAACCCATAGAAGTCGCTGAGGGTGAACCAGCTAAATTTATGGTCAAAGTTAGTGGCCACCCACGACCTCGTGTCACATGGTGGGTCAACGAAACTCAGATCATGGCTGTAAGTATTCTAATTAAAGAATTTGAAGTTGAAAATTAACAAGTTTAGGGTTAAAATTTATGTATAACAATGCGGAAACACTCTTCTTATATCCTACCTGCCTGTTACTGCTTTATTTATGTTTAGATAACTTGTTAGTTCATGCGTTCATTCTGTCAAAATCAAATGGAGATTTACCGTCAAATCCTCAGAATTAAAAGCATTTGATAAGCACTTGTGTCATGAAATTGCTTCGTATATTCTTTAAGTAAATATTATATTTGCATATCCTTCTGTTTATTAACAGGGATCAAGATTCCAAGTACGATATGATGGTATGATGCACTACATGACAATCCTAAAAGTACGGGAATATGAAGCAGGACAAGTCCGTGTTGTCACCAAGAATTCTGAAGGTGAAGCTGAGGCTAGTACAACCTTGTCTGTGTACCAAAGGACGATTGGAGGTCAAAACTCAGACAAGCTCCTAAAGGTATGATATATGATGGTTATTAAATACTAATAGTTTGATATGAAAAAAAATCCGTTTATTACAATCTATTAAAACTATGTATGTATTTTTCTTTTGTATTATTCAATAAGAATTGTAAAGTGTATGCAATAAACTTTTGCATGGTAGCAAAAAGGATTGATATTTTCTATTGTAATCTGAAATTACTTTTAATGGGATGTAAGAATCCTGATAATTTCATACAATGTATGCATCTTTATTTAGGAGAGCTTGAAATTGAATTGGATAGAAGACACAAGATTGAACTTAGAACACCTGAATTGCAAAAGGCTTTTGAAAAACCAAGAGCTACTGAATTCCAGCTTAAGCAAATTGAAAGAGGTAATTATTATAAGATATACAGTTATGGATGGGTTATAATGTTGTATATTGTTTAATTGTGCTTTTAATGTTGTTTTGAAAAATTGTAACAAATGAAAGAAAAGTAAATGTAAATGATTTTATTTGTTTAATTTTAGCTGCGAAACTAGAGTTAAAATGAAACATGACAAAGAAATAAGAAAAACAGAATATGTCAGCATCTCTAGTCAATACAGACAGCTGCCACAGGAGATACCAGCAGCCAGAGCTGTCAGACAAGACCGTCCAGAAATACAGATAGACATTCAGAAGGCTAAGATTATACCTGTTATGCCTGAACAACAACCAGAGGAATCTAAGATGTCAGAGACATTTATTACATTGGAGAGACGGGAAGCTCCTGTCTTCACCAAGCCACTCAGACCTTCCAGAATAACAGAAGGAAAACCTGTCACGTAAGTTTTGTTTTATATTTCTATCTAGATTTTCTTTTACTTGTGTAACTAGGAAAACTAAGGTAATATATAGATATTGCTCAAATTTTTGGCGATTTAACCATTTCTGAACCCATTGTATAAAAAATGTCATCAATGTGAGGCACGATTTCAATAATTCAATAATTTTACTAAATTCAATGGGTAAATTTGATAATCTTCTGTTACAAATGTAAGAATCTATTTTATTGAGCCATATATTTTAGAAAATAGCTCACAATATTAATCAAAAATAAATTAAAACAGCTAATATCAGATTTTGTTTGAATAATTTATAGGTTGGAGGTCCATTACAAAGGTTTCCCACCACCAATTATATCATGGTATCGTGACAACTTTGAGATCCAACCATCACATGACTTCCAGATAAACACAACAGAGACCGTGAGCACACTCAGTATTCCTGAAGTTTTCCCAGAAGATACAGGAATGTTTACAGTCAAAGCTTACAACATGTACGGCACAGTACAATGTAAAGCTAAACTCACAGTCATAGGTAAGAACAAAGGTCAAAGCTTACAACATGTACGGCACAGTACAATGTAAAGCTAAACTCACTGTCATAGGTAAGAACAAAAGTCAAAGCTTACAACATGTACGGCACAGTACAATTAAAGCTAAACTCCACCGTTATAGGTAAGGAAAAGAATTATGTAGCACAACAGAATGCTGAACACATTTACTGTATTCACAGGTCCCATTCATGATGACTTTTAAAGTTTATTCTAAGGAAACTAAGCTACAATAGTTGTGAAATAATTATTCTTTTTCATTACTTTTGAATGTATTTCTAGTGTATATTTGTTCCATTGGTAATATTTTTGAATCTGTTAAAGTGAACAGTAAGCTTAGTTCATTTCCATATTGTACTCGAAGTTATATATAGGAAATTCGTTGAAATGTATGATATCTAATTCTGCATGTTGGATTAGAAATGTAAAATGTAAATTTCACCATAATGTGTAATTAAGATACTGTGTATATACTGAAGATAAATGTATTTTTAAATTGTAGAAGAAGAGGAACCAGAAAGAGACCAGCCCCCAGAGTTCAGAAGTCTGATCAGAGATACTAACTCACTGGAGGGAGAACCAGCCACGTTTGATTGCCAAGTCTCTGGACGTCCTAAACCAACTGTTGCGTGGCAAAAGGTTTGTCAAACATCTCAGTACATCTTTAAATGATAAAGCTATTTTATTTTAAGCATTTGGAAGGAGAAAGATATTCTGTAGTTTTCATTTGACACAAAAAATCTGTTGGATTTCTTTGAGCACTGAATTTTAGCTCGTATATAATTTTCATATTGACATAATCTAGAAATCAAAAGTTGCAGTCTTATGTAATTCATATAATGTACCAGGAAATCTGAATTGTAAATTAAGTTGGCTTGTAATTTTTATTTGAACCATTATCAATGTAACTATCTAGTTAAAATGTTAATATCACTGTTGCTCTAATGAAATGATTCATAAACATTTGAATATGTTTTAGGATGGTCATTCAATCCCAGACAGTCCTCGTACCAAGTTTATTGAGGAAGATGAGAATAACACCTTCCTGATTTATGAGGTCAAACCTGAAGATGCTGGACAATACAGTTGTGTGGCCTTGAACCCAGTTGGCAAGGCAACATGTACAGCTAGACTTAATGTTGAATGTAAGTAGTTAACAGATTTTCTATACTCAAGACTGTACATATATTTGAAACTAGTTTGTTAGATGTTGATTTAAAGATACTTTTGTGATGCTAATACAAAGAGATAACTTTTTCATTCTGGTTAGGTTAATACCAAATCTTTCAAGTTTCTTTAATAAATTGATGACAAAAGTATTATGACTTTTTTTTTAAACTCAATATATTTTCTACAGTGCCAGTTGGACCACCAGAAACATTGGAGAAACCAAAACCCATAGAAGCAGTAAAGGCCCCTGCTGTTGTAGAAGGTCCAAAGAATAATGTAGTTGACGAGGGAGAACCTGCCACATTTGTTGCCAAGATATCAGGCTACCCAGGTATGAGCATATTATTAATGTATACATATATTTGGTAAAAACAATGTAATGAATTTTTGTAAAAATTGTTGATTTGATTTCAAAATTTTAATTTTTCTCATGCAATTTTGACATAAAATAATTAGAATCAAACAGTAGGAATCCCTGACGAAAAAAGTGTGTCTGTCTAACATTATTTTACTAATCTACTTTAGGAAAGTTTGAATGTAAGCAAACACTTTAATGAGATACCAACTTAATGAGAGATGACAACCAAACGAGATTCCTTAGACATCTCATATGATCCTCTATGAGTTTTTATCTCAAGTATATCTCCATGACACATTTTTTCACAATTTCTGTCAAATAATACACTAACATTTGGTTATAGTTCCAGTTGTGACATGGTACCGTAACAACCAGATTGTGAAGCCATCTAAGTATTTCCAGATGGAGACCACACCAGAAGGTACACACAGTCTAAACATACTGGAGGCTTTCCCAGAAGACACAGGAACATACAGATGTGTTGCTAGGAACAAAGCAGGGGAAGTAACCTCCTCAGCTTTCCTCAAAGTTCATGGTATGATCTTTTATCAAATTTAGTTGACCAAAATGGTTTTGATAAGCTTGGTGATCTGTTTAATTATTCATATATTTAATATTTACAATGCTGAAAATTTTAAATAAGAGTACAATGTTTTTTTCTTTTTGGTAAGATATACTTGTTTAAAATTTTGATTGGTTAATCTCTTTTTATTTAGAAGAAAAGACATCTTGCAGTTTGTTATTACTTGTATAGGTAATTTAACAAGTATATGAATACAATAATTCTTTGCTGAAATTTAACTAATAAATTGTAATACACACTGTGTGATATTTCTGTTACTATTCTAATTTCTTATGAATGAAGAATTCATAATTAAATTGAATTTAAAGTACAAGATATTTCTGTTTTAGGATTGGAGAGTGAGACAGAGCAGCCACAACCAACATCTGCCCAGAAACTACAACCACCAAGCATTACCAAACCAATCACCAACACACTGGTGACGGAAGGTAGTGGGGCTAAGTTTGAATGTCAGTTCTCTGGACAACCACAGCCTGAGATCAAATGGCTGAGGAATGGTCTACAGGTTATTCAGGACTCCAGAAATTACAAGGTCAGTGTCTTATTTACTTGTTATATGTACAAGGTCATTGTTTAATACTTGTCTCGTCTTATTATTGAAAAGCTTGTAGTATATTAAGGTACAGCAATTGAGTATTAGCACATCTCTCATATAATTATAACTTCCGCTTCATAGTTATTGTTGTTTAAAATTTGAAATATCAGATATAGGCTATTGAAACCAATATTAATAAGACATCCTGCATTTTTTAAATTGTTACAAAATTGTGTAGTGGAATATGCAGAAGATGCAGAATATTCTTTACAAGAACCAAATATATGTTTGTCAGTTTTATATATAAAATACATGTTATTTTGGAAACTTGTTACAGATTGAGAGAAATCCTAACAGAACAGTACTAACAATCAAAGAGTCTTTCCCAGAGGACAGTGGACTGATTACCTGTCGTCTGAAGAATGCTATAGGACAAACAGAATGTTCTGCAGAGCTCTATGTACAAGGTAAGGGGAGGTTTAACAAGGGAAGTAACTCTACAAGTAAAAGGGGAAGGAGTATATTTTTTGGATAAGTGATAAGTTTTAAAAAAAAAGAATATTTATAAATGGTAAATACAAGCAACATTGATAGAAAAAAAAATATTGCATGATTTATTTCTCCTAACTAACTTGAATGGCATGAAATGACCAGTTCTTAAGTCTACAGTTTTTTATGAATCATTAAAGAAAAAAAGGAGTTCAATTGTCAATTATTTTGGCTCTCTGAAAAGATAATTGAGCCTCCATTATTGTATCAGAATGTGAGCATGTTTGATGATTAGTCTTTTACAGATGCGGTGATACAGTGGCATGCTGGGAGTTTCTCTGATTGTTTTTCTGACAAATACCTCAAAGTGTTGTAGTCTAAATTGCATGGCTGTCATTAACTATGAATATTGAACCAGGCACTCTCAATCAAATTCATGGAATTGAACACTGAATGAGTTTGAATGGTTCAAAACATACTGTTTGAATACTTTAGCAAAACTCATTAAATTTAGGGAAAAATCTTTTTCCAATTAAATAGAATGAGAAGCATGAAATGCAGAAGAGCCATTGCTTTTAAATCCACTACAAAAGGAAATAAAATTTTTATAAAGAGAATTTAATCAGTTAAGTTTGTTATATGGATAATGAGAAACTGCTCTTATCAATTTTATCCTGTTTTATTGGATTTAAAAGGATTGGCATCTTCCTCTATGTGATTTTAACTTAGAATATTATGATTTACAAATTGCTTTCCTTTCAGCATTAGAAACAATTTTATCCAAATGAAACTGCTGACAAAAATATCTACAAATTTTGCAATAGAACTTTCAAAGTTTAAAGAATTTTACCGTTGTTTCATCTTTTGGCTATTTAATTTCAATTTTTTAAAATAAAGACCTTTTGTTTTATTTGTCAGCAGTTTTTGATTAACAGTAAACAAGAATGAATTGTTTTTACCTGATATCTTTACTAACACCTAGTGTTTTCTGTGTGTGTTCACTAACTATGATGACATGTAAGATTTAGCCAACAGGACAGATTTGCATGAATTGTGTGACTGGACTTCCCTCTTCTGAGAATGCTGAGAATGCTGCATGTTAGACGAACTGCACAATTTTTACTTCAATACCTGTAAGGTGAGTTCTGTTGCTTTTACCAAAATGTACATAGTCAGTAAAACCAAATGCTAAGAAAACAGACAAAATATCTCTTTGCAGCTGAAGTATTGTCAAATAAATAATAAGACTTTACTATTTATTAGGGTTGTTGTTTCAGTTATACACAATTTTGAAATGTATGTACAAAAGTATTACATGAAAAAAAAAATGAAAACATACAAGAAATCAATATGAAGATAAAAATGTGTTTTTTTATGAAACAAAACAGTATTCATACAATATGTCACAGTGACTTATGTTTGAAGTACTTTTATTGATTAATCTTCTCCAGAGACCCTCACCGCCAAAAGTTTACAAAATCAAATATGTGAAATACTGGTTAACCAAACACCGGACAATTACCATCTAAAGAATAACCAATTTATCTACTGCAACAAACATTTTTACAAAATATGTTATGAGAAAAATTACTTACAGCCATGAACATTTCTGTAAAACTAAAGATCTTATGAATGATAAGATTTTTGTGAAAAGATTATGCCATTGTGTAAAATATGGTAAAATGTTATGTTAAAGATATATTTATTGTACATACTGTATTTTTATAGACACTGAAGAAGCCAGACTTCTAGAAGAGCGATACATTACCACAATCAAGACAACACCACCAGACTTTGTCAAAGCTCTTTCTCCAGTTACAGAGTTCCAACCAGGAGAAACAGCCAAGTATGTTTTATTTCTCTCAAAAGTCATTTTTCTTGACAATTTCAATACTGAGCAAAGGAATTTAAAATAATCATGTTCTTTTGACACATTCTTTTTCCTTTCAACCATATGTATTTTCAAGTGTTCATGTGCAAAGTTCTTATCTTTTGAAGTAAAAATAACAATTAATGAATTGTATTGTATCAATTTAGAAATTCTATTGGGTAAATAAACTTTTACATAAAGGATATGTGAGGAAAAAACCAAAGTTAATGACTGAAGTGTATTAGTTTTAAAAAAGATTGAGTGGTGAGAGTGAGTTAAAATCTTCAGCAATAAAATTATTTCATATTTATGGATGAATGTAACTCTGAACAATCTTTGCTGAAAATAGACAATAGATTTATTTCAAAACTTTCATTGTCAATTTTAGATTGGAAGCCACTGTCAAGGCATACCCACCACCAAGGTGTACGTTCTATATCAATGGACAACCTATAGTACCAACCCCCAGACGTAACATAGTACGGGAGAAGGACACAATCATCCTGATTATAATCAATGCCCAGAAGGAGGATGAGGGTGATTACCAACTGAATGTGGAGAATGAAGTTGGATCTGTTACCTGTAAAACAACTCTTACCATGGCTCGTAAGTATATAGGTTTTTTGTTGTTGTTTTTTTTTAGATTTTTTTTTCTATACAATAAAACTGATTTTAATTGTCACATGTAACAATAATAAATACAGTTAATTTATTGGATCAGCATATCTCTAATTTTAAATTTAACAGCAAATATTTACTATGTTAAACTGTCCTAGAAGGGAATAACAGGGGGACATAATTTCATATTTTTGGTTATTTTGTTTTACTATGCAAATGAATGTGTTGAGTTGAACCATGTTTAGAAAAAAATTATTGAATGAATAATGAATAAACAAACTGATTTAGTTGTTGAAGTGATTTTATTGGGGTTTTTTTCAGCAAAAGAGAAATTCATTGAGATAGTTCCTAAGACAGAGTCTTACACAATGACTGAAACTACAACAATTATCACACGAGAGGAACGTGTTATACAGCAAGAGATGAAACCTGAGTTTGGTTACACCTCTTGAACCAGAAATATATGTTAGAGAGAGAGGCATAGCTAGGTAGGTGTTTACTAGAACAAGAAATATATGTTAGGTATCTAAAATTTGGTCAAGATGTGAGGTTGGAAGGTAGATATTCGCTTTCACCGTATAAAAAAAATTTCAATACAAGTATAGTTTAAAAATGATTAGATATTAGAAAATTCTTAGGGTTCTTATTACAGATAAATTCTTGGGAAAATAAGTACCATGCTAAAAAATTCGACATTGGATCTCATAAAATATATGTATTTTGTTTGTAGACTTGAATGCAAGATTGGTGCCTATCCTCCACCATTGGTCACATGGTACATCAACGGTGTGGAGGTTATACCTTCACCTCATTTACGAAGTATTGAATGAGGAGGGTAAGACTACCTTACTGATCATAGAGGTCGGACCAGAAGACACAGGAGAGTACACATGTAGAGCTGTATCAGAGATAGGAGAAACAACATGTAGTTCTACACTTTACGTACAAGGTAGATAACATTTTCTTGCATCAAAGTACAGTTAGAACTTGTCATAACCCCTTAAGGACTGGAAAAAAATCATAAGTCGAAATAAAACAGACATCACCATGACTATAAGAACAGATTTTTGTGAAAAGTTGTAAGCTCTATAATCTGTATTTATGATTCAGAACCTGTAAAATTAGGATTTTAAATACTTGTTTTTAAAATTTTTAGTTTGATTTTGATTTAAGCTATTTATAGATAGAGTATTTCCGTTGAATACATTTTGATAAATATTGTAGAGCCAGCAACAGAGGAGCTGACTATACCAAAGAGACCATCTGACATGGCAGAATTACAGCCATCACCAACTGAGTCACTCCACCCACCAAAGTTTGTCAAACCATTACCATCACTAGAGGCTGCTGATGGCCAGGAACTCAGTATCCCATGTAAAATCATTGGCAAACCTCCACCACAGATCTCATTCTTCCACAATGGTAAAAACATTGATCAGGATGATGAGTATGTTATATCATACAATCCTGACACAGGGGAGATAAATCTACTGATTGTAGAGGTCTTCCCTGAGGATGAGGGAGAGTATGTATGTATTGCCCAGAACCCTGTCGGTGAGGCTAGTACAAGGTCATACCTAACCGTTGTGGACACAGGAATAGAGTTATACACAGAGGATGAAACCATGGATGTCGAGGAAGAGGAGGTCGTACCAAAGGTATTTACATGATAAATAGAATGTTAAAAGCAGTTATGATGCTCCAGTGAACTTATTTCCCTTTCAAAACCAAAGGGTTCAAGAAGAATGATTGAACATAGTAATAAAATGCTTATTTTGGAAATGATTAATGTCAACTATATTTTTAATAACATTCACCTGTTTTAAAAAGAATTTGTCTTTTGCTAGTACAACTGTTAAGTTTCAAACTCTATCACATCTTTTAGCAACTCAGATTAAGTTATTATATTGTTGAAAAATCTTCTTCAAAACTTTATAAAGTATTTAGAAAACATGCAAAGAACAACATAAATCTGTAAAAATAATAATAAAAAAAAAAACCACAACAAAAAAGTGTCCTTTGTGATAATAAATGTTTTGTATCGTTAAGGTTGTAAAGAGGCCACAAGCACCTGTTGAACTTAAATCATATGAAGTAGAGGAGATGGAAGTGACACCCACCATCATTGACAGGCCAAAACCTGAGCCTTTGGTCAAAGAACAACCACGAGAAGAATCTCCTGAGAGGGAGAGAATTCAACCAGTTGAAAAAACTGTACCAAAACAACCTGTTGAGGAAGTTGGTGAAGTTGTTGAAGAAGAAGCAATTCAACCAGCCAAAATACCAAAGAAAGAGTTACCTCCCTTCAAACAAGTAGCAGAAACTGAGGAAGAAAAAATTGTACCAGAAATGATTACCAAGAAAATTGTTATTCCTGACAAGGAATTATCAGACAAATTTGACAAAACTGGAGGTCAACCTATAGGTGAACCAGCCAAACGTAAACCAGATCTTGCTCCTGAATATGACACAATGGAGGAGGCACAGGCCATTGAGGAAGTGCCACCTGAATTCACAGATTTACTGAAGCCACAGATCATACAAGACGGCAATGAAGTTACCATGACCTGCACAGTGGTCGGTATTCCAACACCAGTGGTCAAATGGTACAAGGATGATCATGAGATCATTCCAAGTACTGATTTCAAAACAGAGTACGATGAGAACACTGGCGTATGCAAACTTACAATCCCAGAAGTTTTCACAGATGATACTGGTGTTTATGCTTGTGCTGCTAAAATCCATTTGGTGAAAGTGTAACAACGGCTAATCTGGTTGTTCAACGTAAGTGTTATATAAAGTGTATGATAGTGATATATAACCTATTGTTAAAATGTTAAGTACATCATGAATACAGAAAAATTCTGAATTGAAAGTTGTTTAGGAATATGTTAAAATGAAAAACAATTTTATTCGAAGAGTCTATATGACCTTCAACACGGGGCAAAAACCATACTGCAACTATCATTGACCAAAAATTCATGTCTATGGAACAGGCAATTTATTGGGATTACACAAGAATTCAGCCTTTTTGGGGTGTCAGCTTTAAAAGGGGTTTTAGAAATCATGATGTTATGAAGTAGTTATAACTATGTGGAGCTTGCTTTAATCAATGGAGTCATGACATGTTTTGTATTACAGCTACTTCAGATGAAGAAGATGAGGAAGAGATGGACATAACAGTAGGCCCTGACAGACATGTAACCAGAATGGAAATGTCACCAGAGTTCATTAGACCTCTGATACCTGAGACTAGAGTTCCTGAGGGAGATATAGCCAGGTAATAATCATTTACTACTAAGTGTCCACAAGATATTTTTTGATGTTTTGAGAATAATGTCAGATAAAATTTCAAACTTTATAAATTGATGTTCACTGAAGATAACTAGTTTCTAAACAATAAAATATTTATCAAGACTGCAAGTTTAAACTATGTACAATGATACTTTCTTTTTTTCAGGTTTGAAGTTGAGGTCAGAGGTGAACCACAACCTACAGTGACCTGGTATAAAAATGAGGTCAAACTTCAGCCCACTGATAATAAAGTGGTTGTAACTGAAGAAAATAATAAAACAACACTGATTATACACAATGTCAATCCTGAGGACGTTGGAGATTATATCTGTGTGGCAGAGAATGAGAGAGGCGTGGTTACATGTAAATCTACACTCCTTATCAAACGTAAGTCTACTAAGTTAAGTTTTAAAATCTGGTGTTTTTGTGAGTTTACTATGAATTTCTTTTAAATACCTTTTGAAATTGTCTGAATGAATAGTCAATTATAAGATTGCACTTGAAGTTGTTGATTTTAAAACTTATTCTGTGGCAAAAAATAATTTGATGTGACTTGGTGTTTTTTTTATATTGAATATACAACCTAACATTCCCAAAAGAGAGAAAAGTCTCAAGTTAAATTTAAAAACTAATTTTATATTTTTGTGTCAAGACCTTTTATAGCCAACCATATGGTATGTGTTTTTCTCATTGTTGAAGGCAGTACAGTTGCCTATAATTGCAAAAAAACACTTCATTTGAACTTTGGTGGATAGATGTCTCATTAGCAATCATACTTTATATAAAAGTAGATAATTGACATAAATAGGAAAGCAAAGGACATTGTTAATCAGCATTGCCTGTGAGTAATATTTTAGTTTTAATGTTAATTGTTTAATTTTAAATGAAACGCAACACCTAAAATGCCATTCAAATATCCTGCATGGTCGTTAATAGTAAAGATACTTTGATTTACTGATTCAAACTATTATTAATTGTAATGTTTTACAGCTGTGAAGAAGGTAGAATTTGTACTGCCAACTGATCAGAAACCAGAGGAAGAAGAGACTGTACCAAAACAACCTGAGGAATTCATTCCTCCAGAGTTTACTGAGCTTCTCAAGCCTACAACTGTTAAGGATAGCTCAAGAGTAGAACTGAGAGTGAAGTTCCTTGGTAAACCACAGCCTAGGATAATCTGGTACCACAATGGGAAGGAGATAAAGCCAAGTCATGACTTCCAGATTATCATAGACTACAGTAAGAAGGAGAGTATCCTGATTATTGTGGAAGTCTTCCCAGAGGATGAGGGTGAATACACATGTACCGCCAGGAATCCATACGGAGAATCTATCACGTCCTGTAGACTTGTTGTTGTTGGTAAGTTGATTCTTGAGGTTGAATGATTCTACACTTATTTACTACTTTGGATTAAAATAGTATAGTTTATTTTGAATTCAAACATTGATATTGTATAAAAAATGATTAGTTGAAATATAACAAGTTTTCATTTCAACTCTGGTTTCAAAGCTGTTACACTGCTGTATGACCAAACATTGGTGTGTAACATCAGAAATACACATAATTGTCAGCGTAGTTGAACTGGTGTATTTTTGTTTAAAAAATGAATTGTTATAATATCAGATAAAAGTGTATAAAATAATGCATGAAACTACAAAATTAAAATATGGGTTCGATACAATAAAAAAAAATTATGTGAAGGAGGCACATGGTGAAAACATTTATTTTATCTGATTTATTATTTTATTCCAAAAGCCTTCTATCCTCCTAGATTGCTTCTAATCACATTTTAACCATTATTTACCTTGGAATACCATTATTTTATTTTAACCTTGTCCATAACCTGCCCTTTTGACCTTTTTCAGCTCCAGATGAAGAAATTCCATCTGAAGAGTACCATAGAACTACCATTGAAGTACAACAGATGTCACCGGAAACTGAGAGACCTATTCCAGTCCTAGAGCGCCATAGATCCAGGATTGATATTGAACCAACAGAAGAAATGCAACCCATTATTATACCTGAGGATACAAGCTACATTGAGACAATATCTCTTGATAGAGTGCCAACAGTCACACAACCATCGACTAAACCAACAGCCTTTGAAATACAAATAGGCTTTCCACAAGCACCAGTAACAACATCATCTGTAATTACAGAGACTACAACATACACTCAGGTTACTACAGAAACATTCCATGATGAAGACGACATTCCAAAAATTGTTGAAGGTGACTCAATTCATACGACAAGAGTCACAGTAGACAAGGAAGACGAAAAGAAACCTGTGGAAGTTATTGTACAAATGCCTGTTAAAGGCCCACAGGATGTTACAGAAGTAACACGAGAAACAAGAACCATTACCACTGAGGAGATCCGTGCTGTACCTATGGAGGAGACTGAGAGTACAACGGAGGTTCATACTGAAACTATTGAAATTGTGCCTGAAGAGCAAAAGGAAGTTCAATTTCAGGTTACAATTCCTTCAAAGGAAATTCATAAAACTGAAATCACCACAGGAAAAGAAAGAAGACCATCAGCTCAGAAAATTGAAGTGGAAGTTCATACTACAACCATGAAACAAAAACCAACTGAAATTATTGCTAAAGTTGTTAGAGAGGTCAGTGGGACTGAAATAGAGATCACTGAGATTAAAGATATACCACGTCCTCAAGATGAACAAATTGAAGAAATTAGACAAACAATTGAAAAACCTCATGATGAAGAAATTATCCCTGTAGAAGAAGTTCCAGAAGAAGGGAAACCTCAGGAAGAAAAAATTATCCCAATGGAAGAAGTGCCTGAGGAAAAGAAACCTCAGGAAGAAGAAATTATCCCAATGGAAGAAGTACCTGAGGAAAAGAAGCCTATCATAGAGGAAAAGACAGAAATTACAATTCCTATAACTGAAGAAATTCAAGAAGCTGTAGAAACAGTGATATCTAAAACTACCATTGAGAAAAAGAAACCTGCTGTTGATAAACATTTTAAAGATGAAATTTCTATTGAAGTCAAACCAGAGGAAAAACTTCCAGAAGAACAAAGAGTTGAAATCTTATTAGATATAGCTGATCAACTTACAAAGGAAGAAAAAGTTGAAATTGTTATTCCTGTTCCTGAAGAAAAGGAAGAGGTGGCAGAAACAGTTGTCACAGAAGTCAAAGTTGACAAGAGAGAGAAACATATAGAAGAATTAACTATGAATATCATGGGAGAAGCCATGAAAGAAGTACAATTAGTTCTTCCTGTAAAACCAGTGGAAGAAGAAAAACCAGTTGAACAGACAACTGTAGAACAAGTCACTATTGAGACTGTCAAAGAAGAATTTACTTTTGAAGTTCCAGAGACTGAAGATGTACAGAAAGAGGAGACAACTCTTGAGATTCAGGAAGTTCCTGGAGAAGAATTCCAGATTGACATTAAAATGGAACAACCTGAACAGGAAGTACCTGTTGTAATGGAAGTATCTGAAGTTGAATCAATTATAGAAACATCATCTGAAACTGTTACCCTACCTGAGAGTGAACAGGAAGTTCCTCAAGAGCTTACCATCCAGATTGATGAAAAACAGCAGGAAGAGGTCAGCTTTTCCTTTGAAATTGATGATACAGAAACTACATCAGTGGAGACAACAACAACTACTGAGGTAACCGAGGAAACAGACACTCAAGTTACTTTCATGACCACTGATGTGGAAGAAACACAACAGCAGGATATAACATTGGAGGAGGTACCAACAGAAACAACAGAAATAGTCATCCAAACAACAAAGGAAACTGAAGCACCAGTTGCCATGGAAACAACTGGGGAGGAAATGACATTCACCTTCCAAGCACAACCTTCAGAATCTGTTGAGTTTTCTATGGAAATGCAGCCAGAAAAAGAAACCACAGAACAAGAAATCACAACTTTTACGGAAGAAACTGGTACTGAAAGTGTTGAAACTTTCGAGTTACCAGTTTCTCAGGATACATATACAGAGGAAATGACTCTCAATGTTGAAGGTCAACCATCTGAATCAGTTGAATTTTCTTTACAAATACAACCAGAAAAAGAAACAACTGAAAAGAAATAACAACATTTACCGAGGAAACTGGTACTGAAAGTGTTGAAACTTTCGAGTTACCAGTTTCTCAGGACACATATACAGAGGAAATGACTCTCAATGTTGAAGGTCGACCTTCTGAATCAGTTGAATTTTCTTTACAAATACAACCAGAAAAAGAAACAACTGAACAAGAAATTACAACATTTACCGAGGAAACTGGTACTGAAAGCGTTGAAACTTTCGAGCTACCAGTTTCCCAGGATACATATACAGAGGAAATGACTCTTAATATTGAAGGTCAGCCTGAAGAAGAATTTGAAATGACTTTAGAATTCCCAGGTACCGAAAAACAAACAACAGTTATCAAGGAAACCACAACTACTGAAGTTGTTGGTAATATCGGAGACGCTTTTACTTTTCAATTGCCAGAAAGTGATGAATCAACAATTCAAATTGAAACAATTGAAACAGAAGAAAAGCCTCAAGAAGAAATTGAAATGACCTTTGAACTTTCTGATCAAGAGGTCCCAGAGGTGACAGAAACAACTGTAATGGATACAACCTCTGAAAGTGTCACAGAGGAAGTGACATTTGAACTATCTGAAATAGAAGAAACTGACAAAGTAGAGGTCACTCTTGATATTGAGGACAAACCTAAACTTACATTGAAAATGCCTTCTAAAGAAGAAGACAGTGTTGCCAAAATTGTTATTACACAAGAAGAGACTACTGAAACATCTGAAATAATAGATAGGGCAACAACAACACAGGAAATCTATGATGTAGAAATCCCAGAAGGCCATAGTCCACCAGAATTCACTTGGGGTCTAACAACCCTGAAAGTTATGGATGGAGAAGAGGCTAAATTCCGATGTGAGTTACAGGGAATTCCCACTTGTCAAGTCGAATGGTTCCATGATGATAAACCACTTTATGAGACACAAGATTTCCACTTGACCTTTGACTCTGAATCAGGATCCTGTACTCTACTGATTGTTGAAGTTTTCCCACAAGACGCTGGAGAGTATCGCTGTGAGGCTGTCAACCCTTACGGCAAAGCTGTCACCAAGGGCTACTTGGAAGTGGAATGTAAGAACAAAATATGTCTTAGTGATATGTTTAAACAAGGTTTTGAAGTTCAATCCTTCCTGATTTTCAGTTATTCGATTCTTCTTCTATCAAATTTGATACCTACACCTATTTAGTTTTGAATGGATATTATTCTGATGATTGAAATATTCATTGTCTGGCAAATAAAGTTCAGTACCTAAATTGGGAGCTTGAAATGGTCTACATTTTGAATTACATAATTTTTTTTATTATAAAACATTGACTTCAATGAGACAGCAGATTAACAAAATAAGTTAAACAAAAAAATGAAAAGCCACTCATAGTTGATAGCTGGGGTAATAAATTAGTAATAGTATTCATAAGTGATCAATCGAAACAAACTTTGTCAAAAGTAGAATATGTATATGTAAACAGTTTTCATTAGATAATGTTATGTACAATATTGAATAGATCTTACAGAATTGATAAAAATTATGACTTTTTTAAAATTGTGAAACAAAGGGACATGAGAAAGATGTACATGGATAAATGATCTATAGGGAAACTGAAATAAACACCAATGAACTCTACTTGAAATTGCACACTTTATGACAAAATCTAAGGGACAGGAAGCTCAAAATTAAAATTTATTTTCTTTTTCTTTATCTCCAATAAGCAAACAGCTTTGTAATAATTTTTTCTATATATTTTAGCCTATGAGTATGTACCTGACACAGAGGAAGCTTCTGACTCGTTTATGTCGTCAATGGATACACCATCTCCTAGACCACCAGTGGATTCTGATACAGAGATGGCAGCATTCCCCAAGGAATTCATGGACGAGATACAGAAACTGTCTTCTAATGGCATGGACATAGACATTGATGATGTGAAGAAAGCTGCATTAATGGAACTGACAGAGAGATCAGAAGAGATTGTGTCGGTACCTGAAGAGGAACAAGAGGAGGTTAGTTTTCTATCCATTAATGATTCATTGAGTTGATACATGTATTTGTTTTTCCTATGAAATTTAAAATTTAGATATTTGTAGATATCTGGCTTCATATCAGCGATAATTATGTGCTTCATTTTTTGGAATTTTTTGACAGAATTTCAGAGATATTAATATTTGTAGATCTTTTAAAAAATAATTCAAACATTCAGAACTGATGAAACTAAGCAGGATCAAAATTAAAGCCAATCCCAGACCTAGAACCAGAGTTATGGATGTAGAACATGCAGCAGTAAATATACTGTATTGATTGGTCAATTGCTGGTGAAATTTCAACTGACTTAATAATATAGTGAAGGAAAGAAGTCCAATCTGTGTACATAACTGCATTTTAGACTAATGGGTATTATCTTTGACAGTTGTCATTAGTTCCAGAAATGTCAATTGTAGTAGCTTCAGCTTTGCTTCAATGTGTGTTGTTTATGAATTTTTATGTGTTACTTATAAGATATGCCAAATAATACAATAAGATATTGAATAATACAAGATAACACATAAAGATGTTTCTGTTTCATTTTTCAGATATCTCAGCCTTCAGATGTCCCAACAGAAGAAGTACACCCTGAACAGAAAACAACACAAGAATCAATGGTGACAATCTCAGAAGATACACATGAACAATCTCAAATTACTGAAATTATTACTGAAAAACCAGAAGAGACAAAACCCTCTGAGATTCCAGGTAAAGAAATTACACCTGAAATTGAATCTTCAATCGAGTCAAAAGTGACAATATCGGAGGAAACACCAGAGCAACCAGAGGTAATTGAAGTTGAAGTTGCAAAACCAGAAGAAACTCAACCATCAGAAGTTCCAGTAACAGAAACTAAACCTGAACTGGAAGCACCAACTGAATCTAAAGTATCTGTTGTAGAAGAACAATCAGAGCAACCAGAAATTACTGATGTTGAGATAGAACAAACCATCGAAACATCACCTTCTGAAGTTCCAACAGAAGACTCCAAACCAATAACAGAAGATACAGTTGAAACAAAAGTTACAGTTGAACAAGAATCAACTGAACAAATAGAAATATCTGAATTCCAACCAGAAAAACAACAGGAAGTTGTTTCAATAGAGGTCAAACCACAGGAAGTGACAAAAGAGGAGATCACAATAGAGGTCAAACCACAGGAAGTGACAAAAGAGGAGATCACAATAGAGGTCAAACCACAGGAAGTGACAAAAGAGGAGATCACTGTAGAGTTCAAACCACAGGAAGTGACAAAAGAGAAGATCACAATAGAGGTTACAGAAGATGTAACTGTGGAAGAAGTACCAGAAGAGACATTCAAGACAACATTAGAGCAGGAAGCTCCAATGTTCACCATCCCCCTCACGGATCAGTCCGAGACGGAGAATAAGGTTGTTAAGTTAGTGGCGGAGTACACAGGACGTCCTCCACTGACAGTGACATGGTACCTGGATGGTGATGAGATTACTCCCAGCGAGGGTATCAAGATTGTCACCGAGGAGCGACAAACTGTCCTTACATTTAGGGAGCTTTTCCCTGAGGATGAAGGCGAATATTGGGTGGAGGTTGCTAATGTCGCTGGAAAAATTCGTTCCACAGCTTATGTCACAGTACTTCGTAAGTTACATAATGAATATTCTATTGTCATGATTTGTAATTAAACTACTTGTTTGATAAGTTCATAACTCATTTTGAATTTGTTGATGTTCCAATTTATATTTTAAGACAAAAGAAATTAGAAATGGTTACTCAGCATACCTACAAGTAGACAATTACATTTCATGACAATAGATTTATTTACCTTGTTTTGACCACCAACCATTAAAACAAAACTCTACAAAAAACCAAAACACACTGAATGTTCATGTTCACTTTTACCAACACACCTGTATACAGATATTATTCCATTGACCGTTTTCATTTATTCTGTACCGATGCACCTTATATTGAAAAGCCTTTATATCCATGTTTATGTGATATTTCAGTGCCATAGCATGACACAAATTTTGATAAAACTGTTTAGAATGAGAGTGATATGAAGTAAGTTGCATATGAGACTACTCCTACAACATATTCTTACCATAACCATGGAAACCATTTCAAACATTTATCCAAGTATTATTACCGATACCATTACATACACCATTATATATATTGTTTGTTATTATCTGACCTATGACCTTTGACTGCCTATTTGCCCAATTTGCAAACAAATTTCTGATGATATTTATTTACATGTATTTTTGAGTAATTCTTTTTATCCTAATGGAAGAAAATATGGATCTATTCAATTCTTATACAAAATTTAGAAGAAAATTTAAAATTAATTGTTTAAAATAAAGTTTTCTTTTAATATTTTTCTTGGATATTCATAATCATTAGAAAAAACTCTGCAATTAGTAAGATAGTTCCAGTTAGTCAGAAATTTGTTTCAAATCCTTATTCAAGTTCCAAATCTTATTTCCTATTGTATCATTTCATGTTGTGTCATCACTTGTTGTCTGTCGTCAAACAAATAAACTCCATTTTATCTGATGAATTGCATCATTGCCACTTTTCTGGCTATGTTATTTTGCAAAATAGTTTATTTCAATATAGACTATGGTGAGAGAGAAGACTCTTGTATTTTTATGAATATTTGACACTTGCATTATGGCCCATGCATCCGTGACTTTGTAGCTAAGAAACAGGTTTACTTTCTTAATAAAGTGTGGAATATTTTGACAATGTAGTTCTTTACCTCTTTAGAAATAGAAGAAAGAAGGAAATTCTTTAATCTTTATATGATTGCGGAAATGCGTTACAAAATGATGTTGCATAGAATATATAGTAATTTTAATTAAACACTGTCCTAAATACTCCACACTTGAATGAAAGTAACTCTGTCAAAACTGACAAGACACCAGACATAGATAGGTGAGGTAAAATAAGTAGATAACAAGGTCAAGGTGAGTAATAACGTTAACTCTGTTTTGTAGCTCGAAGCACTGCTTCTTCTGAAGGCATTCCTGAAAAACCAGAAGACATCGAAGAAATGATCGAAAGAGTTGAGGAGATTGCTCCTACAGAATCAAAACCTAAAGTTATCACAGTGGAAGAACTATCTGATGAAGATAAGTGGGTCAGCTTAGATGTTGTAAAAGAAGAGGAGGAAATTTCTTCAGAAGAAGAAAAACCAAAAGAAACTTCTGTTGAAAAAACTCCTATTAAACAGGAAATAAGTGATGTTGAAATATCTGCTCCTCACGTAGTAACTGAAGAAACTGTTCGAGAAACAATTCAGGTTACAAAAAAAACTGAGGAAATTCCAGAGAAAATCACAGAAGAAGAAAAATTCATGGAGTCAATTGAAATAACACCAAAGATGCCAGAGGAAACAGAAAGTGAAGTTTCTGCTCCTCAAGACGTTTTGGAGGAAACCTTCAGAGAAACAATTCAAGTCACTGAAGAAACAAAAGAAATTCCTGAAGAAATCACAGATGTGACAAAATTCAAAGAGACTATTGAAATAACATCTGGCAAACCAGAAACAATAGAAATAGAATTTGAGGCTTCAAAGCCAGAGGAAACATTCACAGAAACAGTGGAAGTAACAAAAACTGAGGAAACTATTGAAATTGTAGAAGAAGGACCTTCTGATGAAGAAGTAACAGAAGAAACAAAATATAAAGAGTCCATCGAAATACTACCAGAGAAACCTGAAATGGTAGAGATAGAATTTAATGTTCCTGTCAAGGAGGCCATAGAAATTTCTACAACAACAGAAGTGACAGAAGTTACAGAAGATGTTCCAACAGAAATATCTGAAGAAACTAAATACACAGAATCAATAGAGATTTCTCCTAAAAAAACTGAGGTGGTTGAACTTACTTTTGAAGCTCCTCAACCAAAGGAAACTGTCACAGAAACTGTTGAAGATTCCACTGAGGAAAAACAAGTGGTAACAACAGTTGAAATAACACCTAATGTCACCGAGGAAACATTCAGGCAAACAATTGAAATTTCTGAAGAAACAGAAGGAGTTCCAGAAGAAGTCACAGAAGAAACAACATTCAAGGAGTCAATTGAAATAGCTCCAGAAAAACCAGAAGTAGTTGAAGTTGAGTTTGAAGCTCCCAAACCAACAGAATCCTTTAAGCAAACAGTTGAAATAACGACTGAAGAGAAACCAGTAGAACTACATGAAACAACAATTGAAATAACACCAAAGAAACCTGAAACTGTGGAAGTTGAAGTTTCTGCTCCTCAAGAGGTTACAGAAGAAACATTCAGGGAAACAATTGAAATTTCTAAGGAAGCTGAAGAAATTCCAGAAGAAGTCACAGAAGATACTACATTCAAGGAGTCAATTGAAATAGCACCAAAGAAACCAGAAGTAGTTGAAGTTGAAGTACCTTTTACTCAGAAGATCACAGAAGAAACGTTCAGTGAAACAATTGAAATTTCTGAAGAAACAGAAGAAGTTCCAGAAGAGGTCTCAGAAGAAACAACATTCAAGGAGTCAATTGAAATAACTCCAGAAAAACCAGAAGTAGTTGAAATTGAGTTTGAGGCTCCTAAACCAACAGAATCCTTTAAGGAAACAGTTGAAATAACAACTGAGGAAAAACCAGAAGAACTACATGAAACAACAATTGAAATAACACCAAAGAAACCGGAAACTGTACCAACAATGGAACAACTTCCAGAAATAGAAGAAACAAAAACTTTCAAGAAACCAGTTGTAAGAGAGCAGCCTGATGAAATTGAAATAGATTTAGAATTTCCTACAGACAAACTTGAGACCTATAGGGAATCTATTGAGGTTTCTAAAGTACCAGAAGATGTTTCAGAGGAAACTTTTGTTGAAAGTATTGACATTGATCAGCCATCTGCTGTTGAGATTCAGTTCTCTGGACCAAAAGAGGAAACATTCGAAGAAACTGTAGAAATTACTACTACAGTGGACAAAACAATTGAAACTGTAGAAAAAACAGAAGATACAACATATACTGAGAGTGTAGAGATTATGCCAAAAAGACCTAGTGTTGTTGAGGGAGATATATCAGCCCCTCAGACAGTAGAGGAAATAACCTTTAGGGAGACAATAAATGTCACAAAGGAAGAGGAAAAACCAGAGGAGACAATTCCAACCACAGAAACATTTAAAGAAACAGTTGAGATTACAACAGAGAAGAAACCTGAAATTGTTGAAGTTGAGATAGATGTTTCTAAAGAAACAGATGACGAAAAGGAAGCTATTGCTCCAAATCAAGAACAGGAAATAACTTTCAGAGATACCTTGGAGTTTACTAAAGAAGCCCAAGAAGTTCCAAAAATGGAAGAACAAGTGTTTACTGAGGGTATTGAATTAACAGTACAACCAACAATTACTGAGGTTGAAGCTCCTCAAAGTGAAACTAATGTTTCATTCAGAGAACAAATAGTGATTCAGAAGGAAGAATTACCAGAAGAAGAAAAACCAATCTTTAAAGAATCCATTGAATTTTCTCAGAAACCATCGGAAGAAGTTGAAATTGACATTGAGTTGCACAAAGAAGAAACGGTAGCAACTTTTAAGGAAACTGTTGAAATTACAACAGAAGAAGAAGAAATTCCAAAGGAAATAATCTCAGAAGAAACGTACAGAGAAACTATTGAAATCACAGAAGAAAAAGAAGATATTCCTGAGGATGTTACTGAAGTGGAACACTTTAAGGAAACAATTGAAATTCAGCCTGAAACCCAAAAGGAAGAAGTTGAATTACAAATAACACTTGGAGTTCCTGAAACTACAACTTCAGTCAAAGAGGTTTATGAAATAACAGAAGAAACTTTGGAGCAAGAGGTTCCTGTTCCATCTGAAGAAACTGTTGAGGAAACAAGAACAACAATTGAAGTTCAAAAGGAAATTATCCCAGAAAATATTAGTCAGACAGAAGTAGTTTCTGAACAGATTACCACCGAGACTTTTGAAGAAACTCTCACCATTGAAGAGAAACCAACAGAGACAACTACTGTTGACATGACAGTGATGATTTCTAAGGATGTCAAACCATCAGAAGTTGAGGAAGAAACAACTCAACCAGAATCTGTTTCAGAAGAATTTCCACAACAGGAAGTTGAACAACCAACACAAGAAATTGTTGAAGAAATAACAGAAACAATAACAGTTGAAAAAGATCAGCCAGCTATTGCACCAGTAACTGAGGAAGATGTTTCTGAGGTATCTGATATACAGGAAATTGTTGAATCTAAGCCAACAGAATACCAGGAAGTTTCAATTGAAGTGAAACCAATGACAACAGAAGAAGCTCCGTCTGAAATCTCATCAGAGGTAGCTGTCACACCTTCTGATGTCATAAGTCAAATTGACATTGAAACTACAGAAGTTATCTCAGAACAAATTGAAACAGTTACAACTACAACTGAAGTTGTTACTGAGGAGGAAGTACCTTCAGATATTGAGGTAAAAGAAACAGAAAAGGTTACAGAAATTGTAACAGAAGCACCAACAGTAATTCCTGAAGAAACAACTGAAATTATTGAAGAAACCCCAGTTGTTGAGGAATCTAAACTGTCTGTTACAGAGGTTGAGATTGAAATCGAGCAAGAAAAAGTACCACAAGAAATATCTACTACAGTTTATGAAAAATATGCAGAAGAAGTTGTCAAGGAGATAGTGGAATCTGCTATATCAGAGGAAGGAAAGTTGACACAAGTTACTCAGAACGAACAACTTGAGCTGGATGAGACACCTGTTGAAATTGAAGAACTAACAGAGGACACACCACATGTAGAAAAACAAGAAGAAGTGAAAACAGTTATAGCTGAAGAGGAAACACCAATGAAAACAGACCTCATATTAGAAGAAGCTGAAACTGAACAACCAGAAGAAATCACTTCCGAGGTAATTGAGAAATATGCTGAACAATTCACAAAAGAAATTATTGCATCTGTTATCACTGATGAAGCTACTGCAACAAAAGTTACTGAAGAGAAGGTAACTGCACCAGAAACAATACCCTCTGTAGAAGATAGGAAACCTTCACTTGTTGATGTAGAGCAAGATATTGCTTCTGAAGAGGAAACTCTTGAAATAACAACAGAATCAGAGGAAACACCATCTGAGAAAACTGAAGTTGAAATTGTTGTCAAACCTGAAGTTGAAGAAAAGAAACCTTCTGAAGTACCAACTGAAGAATCAACAGTTACCTATGAGGAAACTCTTGAAATTACAACAGAATCAGAGGAAACACCATCTGAGAAAACTGAAGTTGAAATTGTTGTCAAACCTGAGGTTGAAGAAGAAAAAACTTCTGAAGTACCAACTGAAGAATCAACAGTTACCTTTGAGGAAACTCTTGAAATCACAACAGAGGAAAAAGAAACTTCTTCTGAGAAAACTGAAGTTGAAATTGTTGTCAAACCTGAAGTTGAAGAAGAAAAACCTTCTGAAGTACCAACTGAAGAATCAACAGTTACCTTTGAGGAAACTCTTGAAATAACAACAGAATCAGAGGAAACACCATCTGAGAAAACTGAAGTTGAAATTGTTTTCAAACCTGAGGTTGAAGAAGAGAAACCTTCTGAAGTACCAACTGAAGAATCAACAGTTACCTATGAGGAAACTCTTGAAATAACAACAGAATCAGAGGAAACACCATCTGAGAAAACTGAAGTTGAAATTGTTTTCAAACCTGAGGTTGAAGAAGAGAAAACCTTCTGAAGTACCAACTGAAGAATCAACAGTTACCTTTGAGGAAACTCTTGAAATCACAACAGAGGAAAAAGAAACTCCTTCTGAGAAAACTGAAGTTGAAATTGTTTTCAAACCTGAGGTTGAAGAAGAGAAACCTTCTGAAGTACCAACTGAAGAATCAACAGTTACCTATGAGGAAACTCTTGAAATAACAACAGAATCAGAGGAAACACCATCTGAGAAAACTGAAGTTGAAATTGTTGTCAAACCTGAGGTTGAAGAAGAAAAACCTTCTGAAGTACCAACTGAAGAATCAACAGTTACCTTTGAGGAAACTCTTGAAATCACAACAGAGGAAAAAGAAACTCCTTCTGAGAAGACTGAAGTCGAAATTGTTGTCAAACCTGAGGTTGAAGAAGAAAACCTTCTGAAGTACCAACTGAAGAATCAACAGTTACCTATGAGGAAACTCTTGAAATAACAACAGAATCAGAGGAAACACCATCTGAGAAAACTGAAATTGAAATTGTTGTCAAACCTAAGGTTGAAGAAGAAAAACCTTCTGAATTACCAACTGAAGAATCAACAGTTACCTATGAGGAAATTCTTGAAATCACAACAGAATCAGAGGAAACACCATCTGAGAAAACTGAAGTTGAAATTGTTGTCAAACCTGAAGTTGAAGAAGAAAAACCTTCTGAAGTACCAACTGAAGAATCAACAGTTACTATGAGGAAACTCTTGAAATAACAACAGAATCAGAGGAAACACCATCTGAGAAAACTGAAGTTGAAATTGTTGTCAAACCTGAGGTTCAAGAAGAAAAACCTTCTGAAGTACCAACTGAAGAATCAACAGTTACCTATGAGGAAACTCTTGAAATCACAACAGAGGAAAAAGAAACTCCTTCTGAGAAAACTGAAGTTGAAATTGTTGTCAAACCTGAGGTTGAAGAAGAAAAACCTTCTGAAGTACCAACTGAAGAATTGACAGTTACCTACGAGGAAACTCTTGAAATTACAACAGAATCAGAGGAAACACCATCTGAGAAAACTGAAGTTGAAATTGTTGTCAAACCTGAAGTTGAAGAAGAGAAACCTTCTGAAATACTAACTGAAGAATCAACAGTTACCTTTGAGGAAACTCTTGAAATTACAACAGAATCAGAGGAAACACCATCTGAGAAAACTGAAGTTGAAATTGTTGTCAAACCTGAAGTTGAAGAAGAAAAACCTTCTGAGGTCCCAACTGAAGAATCAACAGTTACCTATGAGGAAACTCTTGAAATCACAACAGATGAAAAAGAAACTCCTTCTGAGAAAACTGAAGTTGAAATTGTTGTCAAACCTGAGGTTGAAGAAGAAAAACCTTCTGAAATATCAACTGAAGAATCAACAGTTACCTATGAGGAAACTATTGAAATCACAACAGAGGAAAAAGAAACTCCTTCTGAGAAAACTGAAGTTGAAATTGTTGTCAAACTGAGATTGAAGAAGAAAACCCTTCTGAAGTACCAACTGAAGAATCAACAGTTACCTACGAGGAAACTCTTGAAATCACAACAGAATCAGAGGAAACACCATCTGAGAAAACTGAAGTTGAAATTGTTGTCAAACCTGAAGTTGAAGAAGAAAAACCTTCTGAAGTACCAACTGAAGAATCAACAGTTACCTACGAGGAAACTCTTGAAATCACAACAGAATCAGAGGAAACACCATCTGAGAAAACTGAAGTTGAAATTGTTGTCAAACCTGAAGTTGAAGAAGAAAAACCTTCTGAAGTACCAACTGAAGAATCAACAGTTACCTACGAGGAAACTCTTGAAATCACAACAGAATCAGAGGAAACACCATCTGAGAAAACTGAAGTTGAAATTGTTGTCAAACCTGAGATTGAAGAAGAAAAACCTTCTGAAGTACCAGCTGAAGAATCAACAGTTACCTACGAGGAAACTCTTGAAATCACAACAGAATCAGAGGAAACACCATCTGAGAAAACTGAAGTTGAAATTGTTGTCAAACCTGAAGTTGAAGAAGAGAAACCTTCTGAAATACTAACTGAAGAATCAACAGTTACCTTTGAGGAAACTCTTGAAATTACAACAGAATCAGAGGAAACACCATCTGAGAAAACTGAAGTTGAAATTGTTGTCAAACCTGAAGTTGAAGAAGAAAAACCTTCTGAGGTCCAACTGAAGAATCAACAGTTACCTATGAGGAAACTCTTGAAATCACAACAGATGAAAAAGAAACTCCTTCTGAGAAACTGAAGTTGAAATTGTTGTCAAACCCTGAGGTTGAAGAAGAAAAACCTTCTGAAGTACCAACTGAAGAATTGACAGTTACCTACGAGGAAACTCTTGAAATTACAACAGAATCAGAGGAAACACCATCTGAGAAAACTGAAGTTGAAATTGTTGTCAAACCTGAAGTTGAAGAAGAGAAACCTTCTGAAATACTAACTGAAGAATCAACAGTTACCTTTGAGGAAACTCTTGAAATTACAACAGAATCAGAGGAAACACCATCTGAGAAAACTGAAGTTGAAATTGTTGTCAAACCTGAAGTTGAAGAAGAAAAACCTTCTGAGGTCCCAACTGAAGAATCAACAGTTACCTATGAGGAAACTCTTGAAATCACAACAGATGAAAAAGAAACTCCTTCTGAGAAAACTGAAGTTGAAATTGTTGTCAAACCTGAGGTTGAAGAAGAAAAACCTTCTGAAATATCAACTGAAGAATCAACAGTTACCTATGAGGAAACTATTGAAATCACAACAGAGGAAAAAGAAACTCCTTCTGAGAAAACTGAAGTTGAAATTGTTGTCAAACCTGAGATTGAAGAAGAAAACCCTTCTGAAGTACCAACTGAAGAATCAACAGTTACCTACGAGGAAACTCTTGAAATCACAACAGAATCAGAGGAAACACCATCTGAGAAAACTGAAGTTGAAATTGTTGTCAAACCTGAAGTTGAAGAAGAAAAACCTTCTGAAGTACCAACTGAAGAATCAACAGTTACCTACGAGGAAACTCTTGAAATCACAACAGAATCAGAGGAAACACCATCTGAGAAAACTGAAGTTGAAATTGTTGTCAAACCTGAAGTTGAAGAAGAAAAACCTTCTGAAGTACCAACTGAAGAATCAACAGTTACCTACGAGGAAACTCTTGAAATCACAACAGAATCAGAGGAAACACCATCTGAGAAAACTGAAGTTGAAATTGTTGTCAAACCTGAGATTGAAGAAGAAAAACCTTCTGAAGTACCAGCTGAAGAATCAACAGTTACCTATGAGGAAACTCTTGAAATCACAACAGAATCAGAGGAAACACCATCTGAGAAAACTGAAGTTGAAATTGTTGTCAAACCTGAAGTTGAAGAAGAGAAACCTTCTGAGGTCCCAACTGAAGAAATTCCTGTAACTTTTGAGGAAACTATGTCAATCATAAAAGAAGAAACAGATAAACCTGTTGTTGAAATCACTAAACAGACCACAGAACAAACAATATCAGAGACTGTTTCAGTTGAAGAAATTGAAAGTAAACCTGAAAAAGTTGAAACAACTATTTCTAGTAATGTTGAAGAATCTTTAAAGGCAGAGGCTAATATTGACATTTCTGTGGCAGAGTTGAAAGCTCCTGAAATTATCAAACATCTTACCAGTATCAAAATACCAGAGGGAAAAGAACTGGTTTTGACTGTGGAGTATATCAATCTGCCTGAATCTGTAGTTACTTGGTTTGTTGATGAACAACCATTGGTAGAGCAAGCAGAGTATAAAATCACTATTGAGAAGACCTTTAGTACTCTTGTCATTTCTGAGATCTCCCCTGAGGATGAAGGGGAATACAAGGTGGTTGTAGAGAATGACATCGGTCAAACCACCACAACCTGTTTTGTACAGGTCATACGTAAGTAGTAAAAAATAATAATGAGGGTCACAGGTATTGCAAGATGATTAGGTCAAATATTGTTAAAATAGGGTTCAATGTTTTAAGGACAGTATATTAAAAGCCTTATGAAGCATATTTTTACAGTTTTTTCTGAGGATGTTTGTGTTTTCAAATTTTGACCTCTGAAAACATGACTGGATAAAAGTTATGAAAGGAATAATGGCAGATAAAGTTGCAACTGCAGTTTGAAGCTTTCAGGTAGCTTTACATAGATATTTGTATTTAAACAAAACTTATGATGCCATGTTTTATCCTTAGAACTTTTCCATCATGATCCTTACAAATTCTTCCAAAAGATCAGTTTACCAGAACAATTCCTCCTGAAGAATATCTCCACTTGTCCTTCCTAAATCTTGCATTCCTGTACTTCTTACCATAGTATTTGCATGTATCTGCTAAAGAATCAATTAATTCAGATCATTTTGAAGTATTTTGTAAAGATGAGTTTTGTCAATATATTAACATAATTCTGCTAAATATAAATGTTTCCTTTGAAAATGATAAACAATATTGATGAATTAAATCATTTCTAAATTAAAATAAATATACTTAAAAAATTTTAATTGTTGAAAATTTGATAGTAATTATATTTTTACATTTATTCTTTCTTGTAAGCCCTACAAAATTTTACTGATATTTTTATTTATGTTTTAGCTTTTGAAGTTGAAGAGAAACCAAAAGAGACTACTGTTGAAATAACAACAAAACTAACTGAAGAAACTACAGAAGAGGTCAAGGAGGTCACTGCCATGGAGATTGAATTCACAGAAAAACCAAAAGAGGTTGTATCTATGGAGATTGAAGTGGAGGAGGAGAAACCATCAGACCTAACAACTGTTGAAATAGAGGTCAAGGATCAACCTAAAAGCACTGTTTCTATGGAGATTGAGGTTGAAGAACAGCCATCAGAAATTAGTGTCACTGAAGTAGAGGTCAAGGAGAAACCGACCGAAAAGGTCACAACAGAAATCCATGTCACTAAAGATGAAGAATCTACCCTAACCTTTGAAGTTGAAAAACCATCCAAACCAGGTACGTGTTCAGTTAAATGAGAAGTGTGTAAACATCAGCTTGGGGATTAAGACATTTCTGTTCCTTCATATACTATAAAATGTTACAAGATTTATTGTAAAATGAATTGAATTATCTAACAATACCATGAAACGATTGGAATGATAAATTTTATTGGAATAGTTTTTTTCATCTGACCATTGTCAGTTTGAAAAACGAATATTAACCAAGTATCCATGAATGTCAGATGTCTTGATAGTTTTTGTCATAGAGTTCCTGTCTCATTTAAGTATATCCCATATATTTTATTCATGGCATGTTTTATTTTTATCAATGTTAATCGAAGATAAAATCGATATTAGCACTTTTGGTAAACATTTTTATGTTATTTTTTTATATTCTTTTTATTATAGATACAAAAGAAAAAGAAATTCCGGAGATAGCTCCGGCCCCCAAAGAGGTCGAAGAAGGGGTCCCTGAAGCTCCCCGTTTCATAGAGACCCTCCAACAACATATCGATGTGATAGAAGGCACACCGGTCACATTACAATGTGTCACAGTGGGACAGCCTACTGTCACATGGTACCAGGTAAGGGCACATAACTCTCAGCAAGAAAGGAAGAACAATTTCTTTATAATTGTGATATAATTTACACATAAAGGCTTCAATATGCATTACTTGTCATGGTTCATTAATCAAAAACTGGTCCAAGTAGCAATCAGAAAAGAAGAGGTATGATAGCCATTATCTGCCCCTGAATTTACACAAAAAAGGAAAATCCTTCAATCCTTTCAAAATTGTTTGTTGAATTTAAAGATTAATAAGATGGTATATGATCATTTATTAGAAATATGGTCTAAAATGCTGTTGAGTGGCCATTTCAAAGTCATTTGAATTTATCATTGATTCTGTTTAAAAAAAAAATTAAATGGGAAATTTGTAATAGAAATCTAGTTACAAGAAATTTACCTAAATATTTTATAGGATGATGAGCCACTCGAAGAAAGCGACCATTTTGTTGTGGAATTTGACAGTGGCGTTTGTCGCTTAACTATTAGTGACATTTTCCTGGAGGATGAAGCTGAATATAAATGCACAGCAGTAAATGAATTTGGCAGTGCCAGTACTATTGTAGAACTTTTCGTTGAAAGTAAGACATCATCCAAGAGTATCATACAATCTTTCCTGTCACAATTGACTCTCATTGAAATCTTGAACTTAATCAATCATTAGCTAGACCTGTAGATTCAGTTTATTTCGATCACATGAGGAATAATTCTATGAAATTTAAACCACAGAATTTTATCAAATGTTGTTAAATTATAACTGCAATTAAAAAAAAAATTTTTGAATAATAACATTTCAGACCTTACTTTGACCTATAATGGTTTACTTTACAAATTGTGACTTGGATGGAGAGTTGTCTCATTGGCACTCATACCAATATATTAATATTTTGGATTATATTTCTCGTAATTATTAATTTAATGCTGAAAATCCTTATTTATTCAAATTCCTCAAGTTTTTAAGTTCCTCATGTGATGTATAAATGAGATATTGATTAGAATTAGCACAGAAATAAGAAATGCATTGGTAGAGTAGCTATTTATCTCAACAGAGAAAAGATAGGAACATCATGCTTTAGTAGAATAGTTTATTATATGTAGAGAATAAGACCCTGCAGTCTAAAATAACCGTCTTAAACTTAAAAGTTCAACTTTACTCTAAATTTTTTTATTTTTTCTAATCCTTTTGGAATATATATTGTTTTTGTTCCCTTAGTTTAAGGCTGATTAAAAATAAACTTTTAGAGTATTATTGATGACCCTCTTTTAAATTTTTGGAGGTTATTTTTAGATATAACATCTACATCGGAAAAAAAACAAGGTTATTTTTAATATAACATCAATATTGAAAAAAGCAATTTGCTATTGAATTATATGATCTTTGGAAAAAATTGAAAATTTATTCATTGAGTGCTTCACTTCATATCAAAATTTCTGACATTTTAAAATATCATATGTTTGAACTTGATCATGTTTGACAAGCTACCTTTGCTTCTGATGATAGGAATGTTATTATTGTTAAGTCTATTTTTTTAACCAGAATATTTTTGTAAACAACTGTCTCAAATAATTATGCCTTCCATCGTGAAGATAAGTTTGAAAGGGAGATAACTAAGTCAAATATACCACATATCATGTACAAGGCCACATTATACATGTAGTACACAGTCTGATAAATGGCAAACTATTGTTATTTACTATATTTTTGTATTTTTTCACATTTGTAATTGGTTGCTACTTTCACCAATAAAATTTACAAGACATTTATCGTCTCAATCAGTAGCATGCTGGAAAATGGAATGTCTATTTATAAGTGTGGCGTGATGTATAATGTGGCTTATTGTACTGTTATATAAATAGCTTAATTATTTATACTCCAATTACCTCCCTTTAGTTACCCCCTATAACATTCTTCAAAACTAACTGAAGTCAATGTTGTATGCTCATTTATTTAAAACAAATTACTGGGTTAACTTTGATTTTTAATAGCTTTAATCTATGATGACTTGAAGTTGATTACAAAACTAAGATGAAAGATATACAAATTTTAATTGAAAATGATAATTCCCTGTTTTTTTTGGTGTTTTTTTGCAGAGCCACTTTTATATTTGCTCATGCTTCCATTACATCAATTCATTCCCTAAACTGATATTTGTTTATAAAATACTCTGGGTGTAGTTTTGCTACAGGTCTAGCTTAAAAGAAATCATTTTAATCCAAATAATCTTGACCTGCTAATTTAGTGTTGAGTGAATAAACCAAAAATAACATTCCTTATATCATGGTGAGAACTAATTTGTCTTTCCATTCATCACATCATCAAATATTAAACCAACAGTTTCTTTATTATGAATAATTCACCATATTCTTATTGAAATTGTCATATTGAGCAAAATAAGTCTTAAACAATTAAAAACAACACACGAAACATTGAAAAAGGTAAGAACAGAATTGTATATGGCTTAATGACTGTTTGTTCTTGTTGATTTGTCTTGTCAGTTAATTAACTATAAAATTTCTCTCTCTCTCATATCCACCTAGAGTGTCAGAATGCTGCCGAAATCTTACTGCATGAGGAAATCGTCACTATAGAGGTAGAATTGGAATTGTATTACAGAAAAGAAGACTTCAAACTGTTATAGACATATCTCTCAGATCTGACATTTTATACTTGGAATTGACATTCATATAGAAAATTATCAAATATTTTTATATTACGAAAAAGAAGCACACATTAAGGGGAAACTAGTAAATATATCAAATTTAGGATTCAGAGATTGAACACATATTTCTAATGTAAAATGAAAGGCGACTTTGTGTTTTCCTGACAAACACAGAGTTTAATAGTTTAAAAAGATTTTCATTCCAACATTGCTAAATATATTTCCCCTTAATAGTTGGCTTCCTTGTATCTTTGCAATGCTTGTAAAATATGGTTAAATTTGAGACATTTGCCAGAGACAAAAATGTAATCCAGTTAAGATGATTTTAAAAATAGTTTATATGAGGGCAAACTTTTTTAGGGTAGGGGTATAGTGTAACAGTAGGTGTAATCAATGTCTTGAAGAATTCACAAGCAGCAGCATATGTATGAATTAGTCTTAGAATACAGCATGCCAAATTAGATTAGTAGTTTAGACTAGTTTTAAGATTAGTGCAAAATTATTTACATTTGAAAAAAAAAAGTAAAAAAAGTAAATGATGAAAATATTTCATTTTAGAACCTCATATTGCTGCTGAAAGTGAACAAGACATTGTTGGCACTCGTGTGGCACAAGAAATAAGAGAAGAGGAACAATTAACTACAATAGGTTGGGAACACTTGTGCTTTGGTGATGAATGCATGCAACTTTTCATAATACTCTTTGTCCTGTCATTGATTGTGTGCCCCTTTTGTTCATGGTTATTGAAAGTCTTAAGTTGTTTTTGGTCTTGTTTACTTTTCTGTCTCTGGCATGGATTAGAATGAGATGCTTGGGACCAGTAATTACGATCTGTTTTAATGAAGAATCAGATAAGTGCTATCATTATCATCAATATCATTAACATTTACAATTCATAAAATAAAAATGAAAACCAAATAATTTTAACCTAAGAAAATTTAATACTGCAATTTTTAGAACATTACAACTAAAGTTGGACCCTCTGAACTTTTATTCTAGTCTGATGATCTTAAATAAGCATCTCGTCCTAACCTATGAATGTCTCTGTCTTAAACAAATGTTAATACAGTAAATGATTGGAACATTTAATATAAGTCTACAACCAATATTGAGCATCACAATGATCAATTTAGCAATGAAGCATTCATTTGTATTAGAAAATGAAAAAAATAAAATTAGAATCAGCTATATTTCAGTAGTGGTTGTAGACTGCAATATATGCATAGGACATGCTTTAGTTTATTTGCTTTGTTTTATGGGCTTTCCATACAAGAAGTACATAATGTACTATTTTTAGAATTTTGATTTAACACATTATTTATTTTATTTATAATTTTAATATGCTTTTTGTTGCTTTTTATTTTCTTTATTTTTTCATTTTGTTTTAGCTGATATTTAATTAGCCAGTACTCATTATACCTTATTATAAATAGGCGTTTTTATCTTTTAAAAGAATTGATATTTTTAGTATGTAGAGTTTCAGTTTCTTAGTAAAACCTCAGGGAATTTGATAGAATTTTTATAGAGAATTTGATAAAATAAATTTAATAGTTATTTTTGAGTTATGGCTAATTGTGCAATGAATGAATGAAATGAATTTATTGTAAAGGAATTTGACATCAGCATATATTTCATCATACTGAAAACGCTGATGTAAAATTTCTAGTGGAATATTCATTCATTGCATGTCATCTTCATCGAGCAAATTTCGGATTTTTTTAAATATTTTAGATTTAAATACTTTCATAAATTGATAGATAATTAAAATGACAAAAAGTAAAAGTTCATTTTTTATTAAAAGAAAAAAAAATATTTACCAAATTTAAAAACATAAAAAACATAAATATTCAATTGTCAATTAAATTTTGGACATTTTTTCTTGTAAAATGATAAAAAGATTGTAAGATGACATCTAGTGGGCAGGTGAGCATAATCTGTGATATTTTAAATTATTTAAATTGATTAATGAATATTCATTTGTAATATTCAATTTTTCTACTAAACTTGTAGAAAAAGTTGTATAGACGTGTGAATTTTTGCTTTGTTAAAACTTTGAATTTTTATAGACAGGACCAAATAAAATTTGAAAAAACCTGATGTCTCGTTTTTTTCACTATTTTTGTTGCATGCATTCTTTTCCCCAATGTTCTCGTTAATATATAGGGTTAAAGCATGCTATTTTAAATGTTAAATTAGCAAAAATTTAAATGTTTTTTTTTTTTTAAATGTTGTTTTATAACATTTTGGTCCCTGTTTTATTTTTTTGTAAATCTTAAATTGAAAAAAAATATTACCAACCCAAGTTATCAAGGTAAGCTGACCTATAGCTCACCTGCAATTATATTGTCAAATTAGCTTTAATTTAGTTGTCATTGTGCTTGCTTTTTATGTTTTGCATTATGTCTTGACTTCTTGTCTCTTCTTCAACAATAAGCAGAACTAGCATTTACCATTAAATTGTAATATCATCCTACTGGTTTAACAAAAATCAATGTTTTAAAAGTCTACATTTAGCAATTGAGTTAAGTTAATAGATGAACTATTCATGGCTTGGGGTTTTTTTGCCATGTAAAATCTATTTTAGCAAATTTAATGTGAAGTCATATCACAGCTTCTTTTTTTAATTTTTATCTTTTCTTGACATTTACTTCTGCTAATTTTACAATCAGCTACAGAATTTAATATTTTAAATGATAAATGCATAGTAAATTTTACTTGTTGTATATTGCATGTTTTATGTTGTGTGTGATTTGAATGACATTGCATCTTCTTTCTTTTTCAGACTAACCACAAGACCTATTTCCATCTTTTGCTTTAATTCAGCACTTTTTATTTAATTTTTTTCAGAAAAAAGATCAGGTCTGTTTAATAAGATTTAGTTAAAAGTAATGATATTTGAGTTTAACATATTTATTTTACATTTATTATAATATTTTCAAATTCAGAAGTGCTAAGGATAAAGTTTCATCCAATCAGAGATATACAAGTTAACTTCTATGTCTCTGATGGTAGAACTTATAAAAATAATGACAGCCATTTTGCCACTTATTAATATTTTTGTCTAGATGCATGTGTCTATTTTTAGCTTCAGTATTTATTACCCAGCATGCCATTGTCTTCACTGTATTTGGTAAGAGAAAAATTGTCGCCAAGCATGTCACTGACCCCACTGTATATGGTAAGAGAGAAATTTTATATGTTTCTGATCAAATTATATTCGTTACGGACACAGCTAAAAAAGCCAATGGAGGATTCAAACTAACCAAGCTTTCGGTTAGATTTGCTGTTGGTTGTAAACTACTTTGTAATATGGAAAGAATGAATTACACCACAGAAAAAAAAGTTTTCTGAAGATTTATATTGTTTGGTTTCATTAACAATCATGGTTCAAGCTTGGAATGTTTTATAAATTCTGAGAACTTCAACATTGAGTATTAGATTCATATTTGGTTTAATTTTGTATACACATTGAACTACAACAAAAAACAATTAAAAACTGAAACAACTTATATGGAGAAGTGTTGCACCAAAAAAAAATTGGAATTATCAAAAACTAAACTAAATCAGATGTAAAGTATTGCTGACAGAAACTACGATTTTTTTCCCTGTCTTTATCAAAAGGAAATCAAGTTTGAATTCTTCAGGTATTTCATGAACATATTAGATTTGACCCTGTTATAGATTATGACATACTACATATCAATGAAAAAGGAAATGAGGTAATTGTCAAAGAGACAGCAATCTCCGACAGTTTTTCTTGAACACCAAATAAATTTTCGGTTTCGATTCTTTGTTTCGTTGATTGTCGATTGGTTATTCATTGTTTGAGAATTTTCAGTGTAAAACAAAGAATTGAAATAAGCAGGTTATTAGATTTTGTGATTGCATTGAACCTCAAAAGCTACCAAAAAAATACCATACAAACATATATACTACAGCAGTATAAGGAAACCCTCAAATCAGGAACCTGTAAAATTATTCAACAACAACAACAAAAAAAGAAGAAAAAGACTGATGTAAAAAGGTTGAAAAGTGAAGACACTCTTGTGTGGTCAGTGTAACCTAGTCACTAGAATTTCTCCAAGGTACCATATAGTTAACGTGAAAAGATTTTCATTGATTAGGATTGAGTCGGATTGATAGACATTCGTGAGATTCAGTTTAGGGTAGGGTTGGAGACACTGGATCATAAACAATTACAATCAAAAGCAATTCGAATTTTAAAGGAAAAACACAGAACTGTTCGAGATAAACAGTCAATATTTAAACCAAAATTTGAACATTACACATTCCTGTGAAAAATCTGGAGTGATGCTGGTTGCTGTAGAAGGTGAAAATTTCCTTCAACTTAAACAAGGAAAATTCACTTCTTTGAAAACAAAATCATTATATTTGTTATAAAGTTGGATTCAAGCATCCCTCACTCTCTTTTGTTAGGTATTAAGCAGCCATTGTTTCAGTCTGTGTATTTTTGTTTATCTATTTTTGACCTCTTAGATTGATTGATTGATTGGTGTTAAATGCCACTTTCATCACAATTGTGTATTTAGTGGCTGTCAGTTTTTATTAATGGAGGAAGCCAGAGATATCCATGATTTTCGGTAGGAAAACTGACAATCCTAGTCAATCAAGAGTGTACTTGAGTGGGAGTACTTGACCTCTGGATGTATAATGGTTATTTGTGTTGGGTTGCTGTCTTATTGTTGTTTACTTAGTGTCTTGTATTCCTTGGTCTTTGGTTTCAACACTATTATTTGAGCAAAGCACATCATCTTTATAAACTGGACTGTCTTACATCTCTAAATTGTGTAGTTCCTCATTAGCTAATATAGTTTGCACATCAGAAAGTTGATCACATTTAATTTTCCACACTTATTTCTATAATGCTTCAATCTATTACTTATATATTTTGGATAAAGACACATTATAAGTAGTTACAAACTGAGTTCTGGTTGAGGAGTTTTATTGATAATATTAAATTCCTAATTACATCAATAACAACTCTGTCCAAATTAATAGGTACATTGAAAATTCACCAGACCTCTCAATTAAATGCTTGTCCCAAATATGTGTTAACTAGTCCATGGTTTCTACCAGTAGGGGAAGGTGTATTGTATCTTGAATACACTCAGAATAATTGTTTAAACACAAAAAAAATCAATCAATCAATTATATTATTACTTTATGTGTGGTGTTGGTCATTGAACATTTGTATACTGTTCATATCTGATGTCTTTGGACAAGCCGATTTAAATGCAACAGGACTAACCAGTCAACAAGCTTGGCAGTTCAAAGGTCAGTGGAAAACAATACATGTTGACAGCAAAACAAAAAACCCAACAGAATGAAGTCCTAATTCATAGTTTATCCCTCAGTGGCTGAGTGGCTTGGTATTTCATCTTCAGTATCACCAGCCTGTCAAGAGTTTCGTGTTTGATCCACGATGAGCAGGTGCATATGCTTGCAATCTTTATTGACTAGGATTGGTAGTTTTCCTGCCTCAGGGTAGTGTTTCTCTCCAGGCACTTGGCCTTCCTCCACCAATAAAACTTGACACCACGAGAAAGCAATTCGTGTTGAATATATTATATGACAATCAACCAACTACCAGTTACACATTGGGCCATAAAGGAAATGTGTGAAAATAGGTCATATTTCTTATCGAATACTGATCCCCGGTACTTGATATTTGGTACCAACTTCGTAAAGCTAGGTGTGATGTGTTTTACATTTATTTAAATGCTGTGTGTAGATTATTTTCATATCTATATATTTCCTTTAAATGTAATGCATAGGGGTAAAATTTAAATATCTTTTTCTCAGTAATAACAAATGAGTCTTGTTTTACACAATAAACATGTCTACTTACTTAATACTTCTCACCCTATGATAAATTCTTTGGCACTAAGACCATGTGAAACATTTTTTCTTGTGCTAATTCAATTTAATTTAATTCTTGATTGTGATGCCTATCTTCAACTTTAGAGCCTTCATGAGCAAAAGACACAAAAAGTAAGAGATTTTTTCTTTGATTGTAATGCATCTCTACAATTTTTTATTGTATTTCAGTCCATCATTAGTTAAGCTTCATACTAGAGAGTAGTGACTGACTGCAATTTGTTAAAACTCAACTTAACAGTCATGTGGATTTCATTGTCCTTTCATCTGTCCGTCCATAAATCTCATTACATATTGCATTGCTTATGTTTTGAGGATAATTATATGGTGTAACCAAGTTTTAGATCTGATGGGCAGTCTCTTTACTTTGAATCCCCATTGAAATGGAATTTTGTATGCCCCCGCCAAAATTGGTTACAACTTGTTTATTTCTGAAAACACTGTCATGTGATAGAGGCAATAAAACTTTAAGTATTGAAACTATGCTATTATATTCACCCATCTTAAAAAGAAATTCAACTGAAAAGTAAGTATACTGTAATAAAGGCAACAGTAGTATACCACTGTTCAAAAGTCATATATCGATTAAGAGAAAACAAATCTGGGTTACAAACTAAAACCAAGGGAAACACATCAACTATAAGAGAAAAACAGCCGAACAACAGACACACTGAACTTCAACCAAAAATAAACCCAAAATACGTAGAAACAGACTATTTGAAAAGAACTGACTTGGTACTGGACATTTTAGAAAAAAATGGTTGGTTGAACCTGGTTTTATAGTATTTTAGTTATTTAATTACAATTTTTTTTATAATTTTAGAAACAGCCCCTCAACCAGAGGAAGAAGCTGAATTAGTGCCTGCCGAGGAGACAAAAGTTTTGGAGGGTCAGGACATTGAAGTACCTGATAAAGTGATTACATCTACAACAGAAATCACAACATTAGACACTACTGGAAGTGATATCATCACTTCTGAGACGGAGGAAGTTTCTTTCGAAATCGTAACAAAGGAAACAGCAGAGACTGTTTCAGAAGAATTTACGATAGAAGAGACACCTCTTCCTGAGGAGAAGGAAGTTCCTCTCAAGGCGACAGTTCCCGAAGTCTCCCAAACGTTCACAGAGGAGACTGAGGTTTTGATAAGCCGAGAAACTCGACCAGAGGATGTTTCCCTCACAGCTACACTTCCAGAAGTCTCTGAGACTATTACCGAAGAGACTGAGATCTTAATAAGTGAGGAAACTAAACCAGAAGACATTAAAGAGGAAATTACTATTGAGGAACAACTGTGTCAGCCCAAGGAGGAACTTCCTCAGTTCGAAGAGGCTCCCGAGGAGGAGAAACCAGATATAATTGAACAGGAAGAGGAAGTGCCTACCTCGCTCACTGGGGAGGCTCCAGTATTTACAACAAAATTACAACATTTTAATATTCCTGAAGGACAAACAGTTAAATTTATCTGTATTGTTAAAGGAATACCCCGCCCAGATGTCACATGGATCCTTGACGATCATCCAATCACAGATGCTGTTACATACAAGACAGAATATCTTTCTGATGGTACTTGCACTTTAGAAATAGAAGAAACCTTTAAAGAGGATGAAGGAGAATACATATGTAAAGCCACCAATACATTTGGTTCAGCAAAAACAACAGCTAACTTGACATTGAAAGGTATGTGTGTTACAATAGTGGCTTTGATATCATTTGGGTTTCATTAAAAACACATTGGAAAACATAAGTATAGAAGAAAACATTAAAATTTAGCATTTAATAGATAATTGCGTTTTTCACTGGTCAGAATTACCTTTTTTTTCAATTTTTTGTATAATTAAAAGTATGAGATACTTAAAGTTTAAACAGTTGGGAACAATCAAATATTTTGGAAAGACGACTAGTATTTTCATATCTTGAAAATGTTGAAAAAGGAAAATATTTAGTTGGTATCCGGAAACCAATTTCATAATTATTTTTTTTAATATTAAAGTACAAGTTATTAGATTTGACTGTGTTTTTTCCTATTACATTTCTCCTTGATATGAGTCATGTCCTAAGTCCTATGTCTTAAAAGGAACGTTCTAATCCCAAGTTTTTCCTCCTTTCAAACATTCCCTTGAGTTTCCTATGTGGTCTAGTCATACCTTATGTGAAGTTAAATAAAGTTCAACCAATTGTTATGCTTTCTTTGTTTCCCTTGGTGAGCATTTCAAGTTTTACAGTTGAATGACTTTAAAATTATTATGAGATTTATGTTTTGTAATGTTAAAAAAACTGTGGTTAAGATAAGGGAATATTATCTGCATATTCTATTTCACTCATGAAAAATTGTGAATATATAGCTCTTTGATAATGTTTCCTTTTTCAAGAAAATTTGTTAACTTATAAATCATATACTGTGGATTTATTTATTTTTATGAGTTCAAATTTTTGCGAAATGAGTAAAAAATAAATTGTGGAAATTTTATTTTGTGTTTTTGTCAAATTATGCATATAAGCATAAAAAAATGTATTTTGTTGAACATTTTAATTTGTGGTTCATCAATTTGAATGAAATTCATAAAAATTTGTATCCCACATATAATAATGAATTCAAAGTATGCTGTACCAGGATACAGTTGAAAATAAATTCTTAAAACTCAGAAAAAGTATTTTTTATTAAGGATTAATTTTAAGTAAGATAAATATAAAAATGTATGAACAAACTAAATGTATGCATATAAAGAATGAAAGCTATTAAGGACTGGTAAGTTGCTTATGTCTTAAGTATTTTAATATTAATTCATCTTAGAACTTCCTGAGATTGAAGTTACTAAAGAGGATGTAGAATCAGTGTCACAGGAAGTAGAATCAGAGGAAAAACCGGTATTTGAGATTTCTGTTGAGGAGGAAGCTGAAATAATGGCTCCTTCTCAAGAGACCATAACCATCGTAAGAGAAACGATAACAAAAGAAAGTAGTAAAAAACTGATTGAACAATATTCAGAAACTGTAGAAGAAGTTAAAAAACCAATCGGAAAGGGTGAAGAGACACCTGAAGAAAAATTCAGGACAGAAATAGAACTAAAACCAGAAGAAGAGGCCTCTGAAGAAATATTCAAAGAATCAATAGAAATTGAAAAGAAACCAGGCTTTGAGAGGTACAACTAGATATCACTGTTGATAAAACAATAACCGAAACTGTGACAAAGGTTACAGAAACTACAACTGAAACTGTAGAAGAGGTTGAAATTGTTGGCCCTGAGGAAGAGGTCATTGTCACTGAGAGAGAAACACTTGAAATCAGTGAGAAACCAGAAGAAACAGAAGAAGTTATTGTTGAACAACCCGAAGACAAACCAATCGAAAAGGTTGATGAGACACAAGAAACAATTCAGGACAGAAATAGAACTAAAACCAGAAGAAGAGGCCCTGAAGAAATATTCAAGGAATCAATAGAAATTGAAAAGAAACCAGACTTTGAAGAGGTACAACTAGATATCACTGTTGATAAAACAATAACCGAAACTGTGACAAAGGTTACAGAAACTACAACTGAAACTGTAGAAGAGGTTGAAATTGTTGGACCTGAGGAAGAGGTCATTGTCACTGAGAGAGAAACACTTGAAATCAGTGAGAAACCAGAAGAAACAGAAGAAGTTATTGTTGAACAACCCGAAGACAAACCAATTGAAAAGGTTGAAGAGACACCTGAAGAAAAATTCAGGACAGAAATAGAACTAAAACCAGAAGAAGAGGCCCCTGAAGAAATATTCAAGGAATCAATAGAAATTGAAAAGAAACCAGACTTTGAAGAGGTACAACTAGATATCACTGTTGATAAAACAATAACCGAAACTGTGACAAAGGTTACAGAAACTACAACTGAAACTCTAGAAGAGGTTGAAATTGTTGGACCTGAGGAAGCGGTTATTGTCACTGAGAGAGAAACACTTGAAATCAGTGAGAAACCAGAAGAAACAGAAGAAGTTATTGTTGAACAACCCGAAGACAAACCAATCGAAAAGGTTGATGAGACACAAGAAGAACAATTCAGGACAGAGATAGAACTAAAACCAGAAGAAGAGGCCCCTGAAGAAATATTCAAGGAATCAATAGAAATTGAAAAGAAACCAGACTTTGAAGAGGTACAACTAGATATCACTGTTGATAAAACAATAACCGAAACTGTGACAAAGGTTACAGAAACTACAACTGAAACTGTAGAAGAGGTTGAAATTGTTGGACCTGAGGAAGAGGTCATTGTCACTGAGAGAGAAACACTTGAAATCAGTGAGAAACCAGAAGAAACAGAAGAAGTTATTGTTGAACAACCCGAAGACAAACCAATTGAAAAGGTTGAAGAGACACCTGAAGAAAAATTCAGGACAGAAATAGAACTAAAACCAGAAGAAGAGGCCCCTGAAGAAATATTCAAGGAATCAATAGAAATTGAAAAGAAACCAGACTTTGAAGAGGTACAACTAGATATCACTGTTGATAAAACAATAACCGAAACTGTGACAAAGGTTACAGAAACTACAACTGAAACTGTAGAAGAGGTTGAAATTGTTGGACCTGAGGAAGCGGTTATTGTCACTGAGAGAGAAACACTTGAAATCAGTGAGAAACCAGAAAAAACAGAAGAAGTTATTGTTGAACAACCCGAAGACAAACCAATCGAAAAGGTTGATGAGACACAAGAAGAACAATTCAGGACAGAGATAGAACTAAAACCAGAAGAAGAGGCCCCTGAAGAAATATTCAAGGAATCAATAGAAATTGAAAAGAAACCAGACTTTGAAGAGGTACAACTAGATATCACTGTTGATAAAACAATAACCGAAACTGTGACAAAGGTTACAGAAACTACAACTGAAACTGTAGAAGAGGTTGAAATTGTTGGACCTGAGGAAGAGGTCATTGTCACTGAGAGAGAAACACTTGAAATCAGTGAGAAACCAGAAGAAACAGAAGAAGTTATTGTTGAACAACCCGAAGACAAACCAATCGAAAAGGTTGAAGAGACACCTGAAGAAAAATTCAGGACAGAAATAGAACTAAAACCAGAAGAAGAGGCCCCTGAAGAAATATTCAAAGAATCAATAGAAGTTGAAAAGAAACCAGACTTTGAAGAGGTACAACTAGATATCACTGTTGATAAAACAATAACCGAAACTGTGACAAAGGTTACAGAAACTACAACTGAAACTGTAGAAGAGGTTGAAATTGTTGGACCTGAGGAAGAGGTCATTGTCACTGAGAGAGAAACACTTGAAATCAGTGAGAAACCAGAAGAAACAGAAGAAGTTATTGTTGAACAACCCGAAGACAAACCAATCGAAAAGGTTGAAGAGACACCTGAAGAAAAATTTAGGACAGAAATAGAACTAAAACCAGAAGAAGAGGCCCCTGAAGAAATATTCAAGGAATCAATAGAAATTGAAAAGAAACCAGACTTTGAAGAGGTACAACTAGATATCACTGTTGATAAAACAATAACCGAAACTGTGACAAAGGTTACAGAAACTACAACTGAAACTGTAGAAGAGGTTGAAATTGTTGGACCTGAAGAAGAGGTCATTGTCACTGAGAGAGAAACACTTGAAATCAGTGAGAAACCAGAAGAAACAGAAGAAGTTATTGTTGAACAACCCGAAGACAAACCAATCGAAAAGGTTGATGAGACACAAGAAGAACAATTAAGGACAGAGATAGAACTAAAACCAGAAGAAGAGGCCCCTGAAGAAATATTCAAAGAATCAATAGAAATTGAAAAGAAACCAGACTTTGAAGAGGTACAACTAGATATCACTGTTGATAAAACAATAACCGAAACTGTGATAAAGGTTACAGAAACTACAACTGAAACTGTAGAAGAGGTTGAAATTGTTGGACCTGAGGAAGAGGTCATTGTCACTGAGAGAGAAACACTTGAAATCAGTGAGAAACCAGAAGAAACAGAAGAAGTTATTGTTGAACAACCCGAAGACAAACCAATCGAAAAGGTTGAAGAGACACCTGAAGAAACATACAGGACAGAAATAGAACTAAAACCAGAAGAAGAGACCCCTGAAGAAATATTCAAGGAATCAATAGAAGTTGAAAAGAAACCAGACTTTGAAGAGGTACAACTAGATATCACTGTTGATAAAACAATAACCGAAACTGTGACAAAGGTTACAGAAACTACAGCTGAAACTGTAGAAGAAGTTGAAATTGTTGGACCTGAGGAAGAAGTCATTGTCACTGAGAGTGAAACACTTGACATCAGTGAGAAACCAGAAGAAACAGAAGAAGTGATTGTTGATCAACCCGAAGAAAAACCTTTTGAGAAGGAAACTGAAATAATGGCTCCTTCTGAAGAGATAATTATAATGGAAAGAGAAACAATAACAAAGAAAAGAGTGAGTAAAACTGAGATAAAACAAGATGAACTTGTTAAACCTGAGAGTGAGTTGACTGTCACTGACAGTGAAACACTTGAAATCAGTGAGAAACCAAAAGAAGCAATTGTTGAACAACCAGAAGAAAAACCAATTGAGAAAGTTGAGGAGACAACTGAAGAAAAGTCCAAGAAATCAGTTGAAATTGAAAAGAAACCAGACATGGATGAGGTAAAACTTGATATCACTGAAGAAGATGAACTTGAATTTGAAGAAGCAGCTGTTTTTGTTGATATAGAAGAAGTTGCAACAGTTTCTGAAGACATGAAGCCTGAATATAACATTGAGGATGAAGAAGATATTCAAGGATCCGTTTCTGACATTGTTGATATTACAGATGATGAACTTGAATCTGAAGGCCCGGATGTTGAAGGTTTTGTGATGGAAGCTCCTGAGGATGACTTCTTCTCAGAGGAAGAAGTCGAGGAGTTAGAGGAAGCAGAAGAAGTTGCAGAAGAAAAAGAGGAAACAATTGTTAAAGATTATGTTGTTGAGTTTCCAGAAGAGGAACTTCCTGAAGAAGAGTATGTCATTCTTGATGTGGAAGATGCTAAAGGGGTCATCATAGGGAAAGAAGATGTTGAACTTTCAACTTTTGATCTTCTTGAAGAGACAGAAAAGGTTGAAAAAGTTGACAGTGTAGAAACTGTTTCTAAAGAAAAGTCAGAAATTTCTGAAATCACAATTGACACTGAAAAACCTACAGTTACTGAAATAATTGTTGATACAAAAGAAAAGAAATCAACAGAAGAAGAAACAACCTCAGTATCTGAGACAATTGAGGTCAGTGAAGTTATTCCTGAAGAAAAACCAGAAATCACTGAAATCACGATTGATACTGAAAAACCTACAGTTACTGAAATAACTGTTGATACAAAAGAAGAGAAATCAACAGAAGAAGAAACAACCTCAGTGATTGAGACAATTGAGGTCAGTGAAATTGTCCCAGAGGAAAAACCAGAAGTCATTGAAATCCCAATCGATACTGAAAAACCTACAGTTACTGAAATAACTGTTGATACAAAAGAAGAGAAATCAACAGAAGAAGAAACAACCTCAGTATCTGAGACAATTGAGGTCAGTGAAGTTATCCCGGAAGAAAAACCAGAAATCACTGAAATCACAATTGATACTGAAAAGACAACAGTTACTGAAATAACTGTTGATACAAAAGAAGAGAAATCAACAGAAGATGAAACAATATCAGTATCCGAGACAATTGAGGTCAGTGAAGTTATTCCTGAAGAAAAACCAGAAATCACTGAAATCACAATCGATACTGAAAAACCTACAGTTACTGAAATAACTGTTGATACAAAAGAAGAGAAATCAACAGAAGAAGAAACAACCTCAGTATCTGAGACAATTGAGGTCAGTGAAGTTATCCCAGAGGAAAAACGAGAAATCTCTGAAATTACAATTGATACTGAAAAACCTACAGTTACTGAAATAACTGTTGATACAAAAAAAGAGAAATCAACAGAAGAAGAAACAACCTCAGTATCTGAGACAATTGAGGTCAGTGAAGTTATTCCTGAAGAAAAACCAGAAATCACTGAAATCACAATTGATACAGAAAAATCAACTGTAACTGAAATAACTGTTGATACAAAAGAAGAGAAATCAACAGAAGAAGAAACAACCTCAGTATCTGAGACAATTAAGGTCAGTGAAGTTATTCCTGAAGAAAAACCAGAAATCTCTGAAATTACAATCGACACAGAAAAACCAACTGTAACTGAAATAACTGTTGAAACTAAAGAAGAGAAATCAACAGAAAAAGAAACAACCTCAGTGACTGAGACAATTGAGGTCAGTGAAGTTATTCCTGAAGAAAAACCAGAAATCACTGAAATCACAATTGATACAGAAAAACCAACTGTAACTGAAATAACTGTTGATACAAAGGAAGAGAAATCAACAGAAGAAGAAACAACATCAGTATCTGAGACAATTGAGGTCAGTGAAGTTATTCCTGAAGAAAAACCAGAAATCACTGAAATCACAATTGATACAGAAAAACCAACTGTAACTGAAATAACTGTTGATACAAAGGAAGAGAAATCAACAGAAGAAGAAACAACCTCAGTATCTGAGACAATTGAGGTCAGTGAAGTTATTCCTGAAGAAAAACCAGAAATCACTGAAATCACAATTGATACAGAAAAACCAACTGTAACTGAAATAACTGTTGATACAAAGGAAGAGAAATCAACAGAAGAAGAAACAACATCAGTATCTGAGACAATTGAGGTCAGTGAAGTTATTCCTGAAGAAAAACCAGAAATCACTGAAATCACAATTGATACAGAAAAACCAACTGTAACTGAAATAACTGTTGATACAAAGGAAGAGAAATCAACAGAACAAGAAACAACCTCAGTATCTGAGACAATTGAGGTCAGTGAAGTTATTCCTGAAGAAAAACCAGAAATCACTGAAATCACAATTGATACAGAAAAACCAACTGTAACTGAAATAACTGTTGATACAAAGGAAGAGAAATCAACAGAACAAGAAACAACCTCAGTATCTGAGACAATTGAGGTCAGTGAAGTTATTCCTGAAGAAAAACCAGATATCACTGAAATTACAATCGACACAGAAAAACCAACTGTAACTGAAATAAATGTTGAAACTACAGAAGAGAAATCAACAGAACAAGAAACAACCTCAGTATCTGAGACAATTGAGGTCAGTGAAGTTATTCCTGAAGAAAAACCAGAAATCACTGAAATCACAATTGATACAGAAAAACCAACTGTAACTGAAATAACTGTTGATACAAAGGAAGAGAAATCAACAGAAGAAGAAACAACATCAGTATCTGAGACAATTGAGGTCAGTGAAGTTATTCCTGAAGAAAAACCAGAAATCACTGAAATCACAATTGATACAGAAAAACCAACTGTAACTGAAATAACTGTTGATACAAAGGAAGAGAAATCAACAGAACAAGAAACAACCTCAGTATCTGAGACAATTGAGGTCAGTGAAGTTATTCCTGAAGAAAAACCAGAAATCACTGAAATCACAATTGATACAGAAAAACCAACTGTAACTGAAATAACTGTTGATACAAAGGAAGAGAAATCAACAGAACAAGAAACAACCTCAGTGTCTGAGACAATTGAAATCAGTGAAATTCTACCGGAGGAAAGACTACAAATTTCTGAACAGGCAGATATTGTTGTACCCAAGAAAATAGGAATGGATACTCTTGAAATTCATGTGGACAAAAAACCGGAAATGGAAAAACTAGACATTTTTGTTAAGGAAAAACCTGAGATGGAAAAGCTTTTCATTGAGAAAGACCATGACAATGAAGAGATTGCTATTTTCCTCGGTGGAAAGCCTACAGAAGTAGAAGAAAAACCTGAAGTTGAACTTGAATTTGTTGTTGAAGAGAAAGTTGAAATCATCCCAGAAGAGGAACAAACAGTTGAAGAAGTTTTAACTGAGGAGAAACCTCATATTGAAGAAACAGAAGTTATCATTGCAGATGATGAACAATTCCCAGAAATCTCAACTACTGGTTCCCTTACTGAAATATCTACTGAAATTGACAAACTCCCTTCTAAAGAGGCTGCAGTTGAAATAAGCAAACCAAAAACTGAGTTACAAGAAATTGATGTAACTATTGAGGAACAAAAAGAGGCAGCGACTATCACAAAAGAAGGTATTTGGTCTGCTGCTAAAATTAATACATTAGGTGCTGAGTTGCAGGCAGCATGACTAAATTTTCACGCTTTTGCATTGTGAAATAATGTGATCGAGGAGCGGATAGGTCTTTATCACAGATAAATAAATTATAAAAATATGATACAATTAAATCTCTTTTATCCACACCCTCTCAGTCATGCATGAAGAAAAAAAGCTTTTCATGCTAGATTTACATGGTTGCAATTTGTGTGTTTCCCCCTCCAATGTTCTTAAATAAAAGTTAATTAAACTAACGGAATGTATTGTGTTATAAATCTTCTTGACAGGTAAGGTGTTTATGTATATCACAATTGATTACTTTGAAAATGCACGAACTCTTATTTTAATCTTGAAATTCTGTCTTTAAACTGAAAATTTTTATTTCTGACTTATTTCTAAAATTCTTGAATGGCTGCTTAAAATATTTGAAAATTAAAAATTTAAATCTAATAGAGCCAGTTTTTGAAATGTGCATGAGTTTTGCATGATTTTTATATCGTTGTTTCAAACTATTTCAAGCAAGTGTTAAATTTATAAGAGTTAAATGATCAGTACTTTACTAGTTTTAATTAAGAATTTGATTTTAGATTTTTTTTTTTTTTTTTTTTTTTTTGTAATTAAGATTTTCCTAAAGAGATAAATATTAAAAAAAAAGTTGCCCTTTGAAACAGTTTTCTTTGAAAATTACAATTTAGCAATCTTTTAAATTTCTGTAAACATTGACATAATTAGGGTTACTTCTTTACTTATGCAACAATACATTGTGTGGTGTGTTTGTAATTTTTTTTAAAAGAAGATCTACGGAAAACAAAATCAAACTGAATTGACTAAACAAGTTTATTTAAAATGTTAGAAAAAAAGAAATGAAACAATAAATGCAGACATCATGACAGAGGCCAGATCTTCAATTATGATGAAATAATATTAGTATTTATCATATCTATCTACATCATGCCTTTCCGATTTATTAAAATATTCTAACGTTGACTATCACATGTTTTCTACAGCTCAAGAGACAGAACAGCCAGTTGAAGAAATTGAGGAGATTTCTGCTGATTTCAAGTTTGATCTCCAAGAAAAACCAGATGAAGGTAGGACGATTTGTCACTTTGTTTCTCTTGTTAACTATTAGAAGTATTACATATTTACCATGTGTATGGTCATTTCAACCTGTTTTCCTTGATTTCTGTGTCATGGATTGAACCTTTCCCAGTGTTTGGTAGTCTTAAAAAAATGTCTTTCCTATTCCTTATAGTATTAGGTAGAGAATTAAGAACTATTGTATAGTATGGTATAGATTTTTAGTCAATTGCATGAAAAATTCACTCTCGTTTCTTCACATTCAAACTTGAATTCTGTTTCTTAACAACTATAATTAGAATTCATTTGATAAGGAAAAATAAACTATTAGTATGATTTTTTGTTGAAATAAAATTTTATGCAAAATGAAAATATCTATAAATAGTAAGGGGTTTACCTAATCAAACTGTCACATGATATAAACCAGTTAATTTCGTAAAAGATCTTAAAAATCAAAAATTAAAAGCTGTTTTTATCAAATTTTTTTATCAGACAAGAAAGTAAGTTTGAGAAACCTTTGTAAATACTGCTAGGCTCACATTGACATGTTCCGTATGATAAATATTGTGAAACAGAGTAACAGAAAGAGAAAGAAAAAAGTTGGTTATACAAACTTCTAACTTTTATTGTAGTGTTTCATTCATCACAAATGCTTTCTTATGATTGAAGCACATTTTATTTCTAAATTACATTTCTTTTTGAACAATGAGTTAATAGTTTGATGTAAATTTTTACAAAAGTGTATCTTTTGTTAATCTGTGACAGTTTAATCTTCCTTAAAATTTGTGATAAATATTAATTTCACTGATCCATATTGGTCCTTTTATTTTGAATCATAAAACCATCATCACATTGCCTCTTAGTGTCTTATGATATATTGTGTCATTGGGTTGCTGTCACAGTATAGTACACACATTTTCTTTTATTCCTGTTTATGCTCCATATTTGTTTTTTTCTTAAAATAAATGTTACCGAAAAAATTCCATATCAATACTTTTATTTTTAGAATTCTTAAAACATATATAAGTAAAATAAACTTTTGAAATTAATATTAAGTTTTATTAATTTATATATCTGAAGGAATAATAATAAGTCTGTAATGACCAGCTGTAGTTATAGGAATCTTGGTATGAATTTCCCCTCCACAGTGACTATCCAAACCCATGTTGTATACATTTTTCCTTATGTTTTCCCCTTTATATCCCAGATACCACTGAGATTGAACAGACAACATCTCTTAAGGAGGTGATTCAGAGTCAGATTTCTGTTCATGATAAAACATCCATATCACAGGTTTTAACTACCGACAAACTAGATCAATCCGAAATCGTCCTTGAAACTATGGTCGAGAAACCTGATGAAACTGAAGTTACCTTTGAATCTGAAGAAACTGTAACTACTGACATTGTGACTGAAGAGAAACCCGAGATCTCTAAGATCACTGTAGAAAAGGAGAAACCAGGAGTTTCAGAAATCACAATTGAAACTAAGGTAGAAAAACCTGAGGAAACTGAAGTTACTTTTGAATCGGAAGAAACAGTAGCTACTGAAGTTGTGACTGAAGAGAAACCCGAGATCACCAAGATTACTGTAGAAAATGAAAAACCAGGAGTTTCAGAGGTAACTTTTGAAACTAAGGTAGAAAAACCTGATGAAGCTATAGATACTCTTGAGGCAGAAGAATCTATGTCAGAGGAAGTAGAATTAGAGGAAAAACCAGTATTTGAGACTTCTGATGAAAAGGAAATTGAAATAATGGCTCCTTCTCAAGAGACCATTACTATGTTTAGAGAGACAATAACAAGGGAAAAGGTTAGTAAGAAACAGATAAAACAATACGCAGAAACATTAGTTGAAAAGATAATGGAGGAGGTTGAAGAGACACATGAAGAAAACTTCAGGACAGAAATAGAACTAAAACCAGAAGAAGAGGCCTCTGAAGAAATATTCAATGAATCAATAGAAATTGATAAGAAACCAAACTTTGAAGAGGTACAACAAGATATCACTGTTGACAAAACAATAACCGAAACTGTGACAAAGGTTACAGAAACTACAACTGAAACTCTAGAAGAGGTTGAAATTGTTGGACCTGAGGAAAAGGTTATTGTCACTGAGAGAGAAACACTTGAAATCAGTGAGAAACCAGAAGAAACAGAAGAAGTTATTGTTGAACAACCCGAAAACAAGCCTATCGAAAAGTTGATGAGACACAAGAAGAACAATTCAGGACAGAAATAGAACTAAAATCAGAAGAAGAGGCCCTGAAGAAATATTCAAGGAATCAATAGAAATTGAAAAGAAACCAGACTTTGAAGAGGTACAATTAGATATCACTGTTGATAAAACAATAACCGAAACTGTGACAAAGGTTACAGAAACTACAACTGAAACTGTAGAAGAGGTTGAAATTGTTGGACCTGAGGAAAAGGTCATTGTCACTGAGAGAGAAACACTTGAAATCAGTGAGAAACCAGAAGAAACAGAAGAAGTTATTGTTGAACAACCCGAAAACAAACCTATCGAAAAGGTTGATGAGACACAAGAAGAACAATTCAGGACAGAGATAGAACTAAAACCAGAAGAAGAGGCCCCTGAAGAAATATTCAAGGAATCAATAGAAATTGAAAAGAAACCAGACTTTGAAGAGGTACAACTAGATATCACTGTTGAAAAAACAATAACCGAAACTGTGACAAAGGTTACAGAAACTACAACTGAAACTGTAGAAGAGGTTGAAATGGTTGGACCTAAGGAAGAGGTCATTGTCACTGAGAGAGAAACACTTGAAATCAGTGAGAAACCAGAAGAAACAGAAGAAGTTATTGTTGAACAACCCGAAGACAAACCAATCGAAAAGGTTAAAGAAACACCTGAAGAAAAATTCAGGACAGAAATAGAACTAAAACCAGAAGAAGAGGCCCCTGAAGAAATATTCAAAGAATCAATAGAAATTGAAAAGAAACCAGACTTTGAAGAGGTACAACTAGATATCACTGTTGATAAAACAATAACCGAAACTGTGACAAAGGTTACAGAAACTACAACTGAAACTGTAGAAGAGGTTGAAATTGTTGGACCTGAGGAAGAGGTCATTGTCACTGAGAGAGAAACACTTGAAATCAGTGAGAAACCAGAAGAAACAGAAGAAGTTATTGTTGAACAACCCGAAGACAAACCAATCGAAAAGGTTGAAGAGACACAAGAAGAACAATTCAGGACAGAGATAGAACTAAAACCAGAAGAAGAGGCCCCTGAGGAAATATTCAAGGAATCAATAAAAATTGAAAAGAAACCAGACTTTGAAGAGGTACAACTAGATATCACTGTTGATAAAACAATAACCGAAACTGTGACAAAGGTTACAGAAACTACAACTGAAACTGTAAAAGAGGTTGAAATTGTTGGACCTGAGGAAGAGGTCATTGTCACTGAGAGAGAAACACTTGAAATCAGTGAGAAACCAGAAGAAACAGAAGAAGTTATTGTTGAACAACCCGACGACAAACCAATCGAAAAGGTTGATGAGACACCAGAAGAACAATTCAGGACAGAAGTAGAACTGAAACCAGAAGAAGAGGCCCCTGAAGAAATATTCAAGGAATCAATAGAAATTGAAAAGAAACCAGACTTTGAAGAGGTACAACTAGATATCACTCTTGACAAAACAATAACCGAAACTGTGACAAAGGTTACAGAAACTACAACTGAAACTGTAGAAGAGGTTGAAATTGTTGGACCTGAGGAAAAGGTCATTGTTGCTGAGAAAGAAACTCTTGATGTCAGTGAGAGACCAGAAGAAACAGAAGAAGTTATTGTTGAACAACCCGACGACAAACCAATCGAAAAGGTTGAAGAGACACAGAAGAACAATTCAGGACAGAAGTAGAACTAAACCAGAAGAAGAGGCCCCTGAGAAATATTCAAGGAATCAATAGAAATTGAAAAGAAACCAGACTTTGAAGAGGTACAACTAGATATCACTTTGAAAAACAATAACCGAAACTGTGACAAAGGTTACAGAAACTACAACTGAAACTGTAAAGAGGTTGAAATTGTTGGACCTGAGGAAAGGTCATTGTACTGAGAGAAAACTTGATTCAGTGAGAACCAGAAGAAACAGAAGAAGTTATTGTTGAACAACCCGAGACAAACCAATCGAAAAGGTTGATGAGACACCAGAAGAACAATTCAGGACAGAAGTAGAACTGAAACCAGAAGAAGAGGCCCCTGAAGAAATATTCAAGGAATCAATAGAAATTGAAAAGAAACCAGACTTTGAAGAGGTACAACTAGATATCACTCTTGACAAAACAATAACCGAAACTGTGACAAAGGTTACAGAAACTACAACTGAAACTGTAGAAGAGGTTGAAATTGTTGGACCTGAGGAAAAGGTCATTGTTGCTGAGAAAGAAACTCTTGATGTCAGTGAGAGACCAGACGAAACTGAAGAAGTTATTGTTGAACAATCAGAGAAAACCTTTTGAGAAGGAAACGAGATAATGGCTTTCGAAGAGATTATTTAATTGAAAGAGAAACGTAAATGGAAAGATTAAAAACTTTAATTAAGAAATACAAAGAACAAACTGAAGACAAACCATCAAAAAGATGAAGAAAATAGAGGACGCTGAAGTTCTGTCAGCAGAAGAAACTACAGTCTCAGAAATGGTAATGAAAAAAACGAAATACTGTGAAAGGAAACCAGGAGTTTCGAAATAAAATGAAACTAGGTAGAAAACCATGAGAAACTGAAGTTACTTTTGATCAGAAGAAATAACTACTGAATTGTGACGAAGAGAAACCGAGATAACTAAGATCATGTAGAAAAGGAGAAACCAGGAGTTTCTGAAATCACAATGAAACTAAGTTTGAAAAACTGAGGAAACTGAAGGACTTTCGAATCTGAAGAAACTGTAACTACTGAAATTGTAACTGAAGAAAACCCGAGATCACTAAGATCACTGTTGAAAGGGAGAAACCAGGAGTTTCTGAAATCACAATTAAAACTAAGGTAGAAAAACCTGAGGAAACTGAAGTTACTTTTGAGTCAGAAGAAACTGTAACTACTGAAGTTGTAACTGAAGAGAAACCCGAGATCACTGAGATCACTGTTGAAAAGGAGAAACCAGGAGTTTCTGAAATCACAATTGAAACTAAGGTAGAAAAACCTGAGGAAACTGAAGTTACTTTTGAGTCAGAAGAAACTGTAACTCCTGAAGTTGTAACTGAAGAGAAACCCGAGATCACTGAGATCACTGTAGAAAAGGAGAAACCAGGAGTTTCCAAAATCAGTATCGAAACTAAGGTAGAAAAACCAGAGGAAACCGAAGTTACTTTCGAATCTGAAGAAACTGTATCTACTGAAGTTGTAACTGAAGAGAAACCCGAGAACACTGAGATCACTGTTGAAAAGGAGAAACCAGGAGTTTCTGAAATCACAATTGAAACTAAGGTAGAAAAACCTGAGGAAACTGAAGTTACTTTTGAATCGGAAGAAACTGTAACAACTGAAATCATGACTAAAGAAAAACCAGACATAACCACAGTCACTATGGAAAAAGAGAAACCAGATGTTTCAGAACTAACTATTGAAACTACGATTGAAAAACCTGAGGAGACAGAAGTCATCTTAGAGACTGAAACAACAGAAGTTTCAGAAATTATCCCAGAAAAAGAAACACCAGAGATTTCTCAAGTAGAAGAGGACACCGAGAAACCTGAAGTTACTCAGTTAGAAGTTGAAACTGTTATTAAAACAGAGGAAGAAAGCACAGATTCTGTAAGAGCAGAACAAGGTTATATGCCTGAAATTATTCCAGAAAAGGAAGTTTCAGAAGTTAGTGTGGAGGGTGACAAAGCTATAGTTTTTGAAGATGTTACTGAAAAGAAACCCAAAATCACTAAGATCACTGTTGAAAAGGAGAAACCAGGAGTTTCTGAGATCGCAATTGAAACTAAGGAAGAAAAACCTGAGGTAACTGAAGTTACTTTTGAGTCAGAAGAAACTGTAACTACTGAAATTGTGACTGAAGAGAAACCCGAGATCACTGAGATCACTGTAGAAAAGGAGAAACCAGGAGTTTCCAAAATCAGTATCGAAACTAAGGTAGAAAAACCAGAGGAAACCGAAGTTACTTTCGAATCTGAAGAAACTGTATCTACTGAAGTTGTAACTGAAGAGAAACCCGAGATCACTGAGATCACTGTTGAAAAGGAGAAACCAGGAGTTTCTGAAATCACAATTGAAACTAAGGTAGAAAAACCTGAGGAAACTGAAGTTACTTTTGAATCGGAAGAAACTGTAACAACTGAAATCATGACTAAAGAAAAACCAGACATAACCACAGTCACTATGGAAAAAGAGAAACCAGATGTTTCAGAACTAACTATTGAAACTACGATTGAAAAACCTGAGGAGACAGAAGTCATCTTAGAGACTGAAACAACAGAAGTTTCAGAAATTATCCCAGAAAAAAGAAACACCAGAGATTTCTCAAGTAGAAGAGGACACCGAGAAACCTGAAGTTACTCAGTTAGAAGTTGAAACTGTTATTAAAACAGAGGAAGAAAGCACAGATTCTGTAAGAGCAGAACAAGGTTTTATGCCTGAAATTATTCCAGAAAAGGAAGTTTCAGAAGTTAGTGTGGAGGGTGACAAAGCTATAGTTTCTGAAGATGTTACTGAAGAGAAACCTAAAATCACCAAGATCACTGTTGAAAAGGAGAAACCAGGAGTTTCTGAGATCGCAATTGAACTAAGGAAGAAAAACCTGAGGAAACTGAAGTTACTTTCGAATCTGAAGAAACTGTAACTACTGAAATTGTAACTGAAGAGAAACCCGAGATCTCTAAGATAACTGTGGAAAAGGAGAAACCAGATGTTTCAGAACTAACTATTGAAACTAAGGTAGAAAAACCTGAGGAAACTGAAGTTACTTTTGAGTCAGAAGAAACTGTAACTACTGAAATTGTGACTGAAGAGAAACCCGAGATCACTAAGATAACTGTAGAAAAGGAGAAACCAGGAGTTCTGAAATCACAATTGAAACTAAGGTTGAAAAACCTGAGGAAACTGGAGTTACTTTCGAATCTGAAGAAACTGTAACTTCTGAAATTGTAACTGAAGAGAAACCCGAGATCTCTAAGATCACTGTAGAAAAGGAGAAACCAGGAGTTTCAAAAATCAGTATCGAAACTAAGGTAGAAAAACCAGAAAAGAAGACTTTCGAATTATGTGGAGAGACAAACTATAGATACTGAAGATGTACTGAAGAGAAACCTAAATCACCAGATCACTGTTGAAAAGAGAAACCAGGAGTTTCTGAGATCACAATTGAAACTAAGGAAGAAAAACCTGAGGAAACTGAAGTTACTTTCGATCAGAAGAAACTGTAACTACTGAAATTGTAACTGAAGAGAAACCCGAGATCTCTAAGATAACTGTGGAAAAGGAGAAACCAGATTTTCGAATAACAATTGAAACTAAGGTAGAAAAACCTGAGGAAACTGAAGTTACTTTGAGTCAGAAGAAACTGTAACTACTGAAATTGTGACTGAAGAGAAACCCGAGATCATTTAAGATCACTGTAGAAAAGGAGAAACCAGGAGTTTCTGAAATCACAATTGAAACTAAGGTGAAAAACCTGAGGAAACTGAAGTTACTTTCGAATCATGAAGAAACTGTAACTTCTGAAATTGTAACTGAAGAGAAACCGAGTCCTAAGATCACTGTAGAAAAGGAGAAACCAGGAGTTTCAGAAATCAAGTTATCGAAACTAAGGTAGAAAAACCAGAGGAAACTGAAGTTACTTTCGAATTGAAGAAACTGTAACTACTGAAGTTGGAACTGAAGAGAAACCGAGATCACTAAGATCACTGTTGAAAAGGAGAAAGCCAGGAGTTTCCGAAAAACACAATTGAAACTAAGGCAGAAAAACCTGAGGAAACTGAAGTTACTTTCGAGTCAGAAGAAACTTAACTACTGAAAGTTGTGACTGAAGAGAAACCCGAGATCACTAAGATCACTGTAGAAAGGGAGAACCAGGAGTTTCTGAAATCACAATTGAAACTAAGGTTGAAAAACCTGAGGAAACTGAAGTTACTTTGAATCTGAAGAAACTGTAACTACTGAAGTTGTGACTGAAGAGAAACCCGAGATCATTAGATCACTGTTGAAAAGGAGAAACCAGGAGTTTCTGAAATCACAATTGAAACTAAGGAAGAAAAACCTGAGGTAACTGAAGTTACTTTTGAGTCAGAAGAAACTGTAACTACTGAAATTGTACTGAAGAGAAACCAGGATCACTAAGATCACTGTAGAAAAGGAGAACCAGGAGTTTCTGAAATCCCAATTGAAACTAAGGTTGAAAAACCTGAGGAAACTGAAGTTACTTTCGAATCTGAAGAAACTGTAACTACTGAAATTGTAACTGAAGAGAAACCTGAGATCTCTAAGATCACTGTAGAAAAGGAGAAACAAGGAGTTTCTAAATCACAATTGAAACTAAGGTAGAAAAACCAGAGGAAACTGAAGTTACTTTCGAATCGAAGAAACTATAACTACTGAAGTTGTGACTGAAGAGAAACCGAGATCACTAAGTCACTGTTGAAAGGAAAATAGAAGCAGATTCTAGAATCAAAAATTAAACTAAGGATAGAAAAACCTGAGGAAACTGAAGTTATCTTTGAGTCAGAAGAAACTGTAACTACTGAAGTTGTAATACTGAAAAGAAACCCGAGATACTGTTCAGTTAGAAAGACGGAGAAACCTGGAGTTTCTGAATATAGAATTGAAACTAAGTATAAAAACATGAGGAACAACTGAAGTTCTTTTGAGTCAGAAGAAACTGTAACTACTGAAGTTGTAACTGAAGAGAAACCAGAGATCACTGAGATCACTGTAGAAAAGGAGAAACCAGGAGTTTCCAAAATCAGTATCGAAACTAAGGTAGAAAAACCAGAGGAAACTGAAGTTACTTTCGAATCTGAAGAAACTGTATCTACTGAAGTTGTAACTGAAGAGAAACCCGAGATCACTGAGATCACTGTTGAAAAGGAGAAACCAGGAGTTTCTGAAATCACAATTGAAACTAAGGTAGAAAAACCTGAGGAAACTGAAGTTACTTTTGAATCGGAAGAAACTGTAACAACTGAAATCATGACTAAAGAAAAACCAGACATAACCACAGTCACTATGGAAAAAGAGAAACCAGATGTTTCAGAACTAACTATTGAAACTACGATTGAAAAACCTGAGGAGACAGAAGTCATCTTAGAGACTGAAACAACAGAAGTTTCAGAAATTATCTCAGAAAAAGAAACACCAGAGATTTCTCAAGTAGAAGAGGACACCGAGAAACCTGAAGTTACTCAGTTAGAAGTTGAAACTGTTATTAAAACAGAGGAAGAAAGCACAGATTCTGTAAGAGCAGAACAAGGTTTTATGCCTGAAATTATTCCAGAAAAGGAAGTTTCAGAAGTTAGTGTGGAGGGTGACAAAGCTATAGTTTCTGAAGATGTTACTGAAGAGAAACCTGAAATCACCAAGATAACTGTAGAAAAGGAGAAACCAGGAGTTTCTGAAATCACAATTGAAACTAAGGTAGAAAAACCAAAGAAACTGATGTTACTTTTGAGTCAGAAGAAACTGTAACTACTGAAGTTGTTTCTGAAGAGAAACCCGAAATCACTAAGACCACTGCAGAAAGGGAGAAACCAGGAGTTTCTGAAATAACAATTGAAACTAAGGTAGAAAAACCAGAGGAAACTGATGTTACTTTTGAGTCAGAAGAAACTGTAACTACTGAAGTTGTTTCTGAAGAGAAACCTAAAATCACAAAGATCACTGTAGAAAAGGAGAAACCAGGAGTTTCCAAAATCAGTATCGAAACTAAGGTAGAAAAACCAGAGGAAACTGAAGTTACTTTCGAATCTGAAGAAACTGTATCTACTGAAGTTGTAACTGAAGAGAAACCCGAGATCACTGAGATCACTGTTGAAAAGGAGAAACCAGGAGTTTCTGAAATCACAATTGAAACTAAGGTAGAAAAACCTGAGGAAACTGAAGTTACTTTTGAATCGGAAGAAACTGTAAAAACTGAAATCATGACTAAAGAAAAACCAGACATAACCACAGTCACTATGGAAAAAGAGAAACCAGATGTTTCAGAACTAACTATTGAAATTACGATTGAAAAACCTGAGGAGACAGAAGTCATCTTAGAGACTGAAACAACAGAAGTTTCAGAAATTATCCCAGAAAAAGAAACACCAGAGATTTCTCAAGTAGAAGAGGACACCGAGAAACCTGAAGTTACTCAGTTAGAAGTTGAAACTGTTATTAAAACAGAGGAAGAAAGCACAGATTCTGTAAGAGCAGAACAAGGTTTTATGCCTGAAATTATTCCAGAAAAGGAAGTTTCAGAAGTTAGTGTGGAGGGTGACAAAGCTATAGTTTCTGAAGATGTTACTGAAGAGAAACCTAAAATCACCAAGATCACTGTTGAAAAGGAGAAACCAGGAGTTTCTGAGATCGCAATTGAAACTAAGGAAGAAAAACCTGAGGAAACTGAAGTTACTTTCGAATCTGAAGAAACTGTAACTACTGAAATTGTAACTGAAGAGAAACCCGAGATCTCTAAGATAACTGTGGAAAAGGAGAAACCAGATGTTTCAGAACTAACTATTGAAACTAAGGTAGAAAAACCTGAGGAAACTGAAGTTACTTTTGAGTCAGAAGAAACTGTAACTACTGAAATTGTGACTGAAGAGAAACCCGAGATCACTAAGATAACTGTAGAAAAGGAGAAACCAGGAGTTTCTGAAATCACAATTGAAACTAAGGTTGAAAAACCTGAGGAAACTGGAGTTACTTTCGAATCTGAAGAAACTGTAACTTCTGAAATTGTAACTGAAGAGAAACCCGAGATCTCTAAGATCACTGTAGAAAAGGAGAAACCAGGAGTTTCAAAAATCAGTATCGAAACTAAGGTAGAAAAAACAGAGGAAACTGAAGTTACTTTCGAATTTGAAGAAACTGTAACTACTGAAGTTGTGACTGAAGAGAAACCAGAGATCACTAAGATCACTGTTGAAATAGAGAAGCCAGGAGTTTCCGAAATCACAATTGAAACTAAGGCAGAAAAACCTGAGGAAACTGAAGTTACTTTTGAGTCAGAAGAAACTGTAACTACTGAAAATGTGACTGAAGAGAAACCCGAAATCACTAAGATAACTGTAGAACAGGAGAAACCAGGAGTTTCTGAGATCACAATTGAAACTAAGGTAGAAAAACCAGAGGAAACTGAAGTTACTTGCGAATCTGAAGAAACTGAAACTACTGAAATTGTAACTGAAGAGAAACCTAAGATCACTAAGATCACTGTAGAAAAGGAGAAATCAGGAGTTTCTGAAATCACAATTGAAACTAAGGTAGAAAAACCAGAGGAAACTGATGTTACTTTTGAATCGGAAGAAACTGTAACAACTGAAATCATGACTAAAGGAAAACCAGACATAACCACAGTCACTATGAAAAAAGAAAAACCAGATGTTTTAGAACTAACTATTGAAACTAAGATTGAAAAACCTGAGGAGACAGAAGTCATCTTAGAGACTGAAACAACAGAAGTTTCAGAAATTATTCCAGAAAAAGAAACACCAGAGATTTCTCAAATAGAAGAGGACACCGAGAAACCTGAAATTACTCAGTTAGAAGTTGAAACTGTTATTAAAACAGAGGAAGAAAGCACAGATTCTGTAAGAGCAGAACAAGGTTATATGCCTGAAATTATTCCAGAAAAGGAAGTTTCAGAAGTTAGTGTGGAGGGTGACAAAGCTATAGTTTCTGAAGATGTTACTGAAGAGAAACCTGAAATCACCAAGATAACTGTAGAAAAGGAGAAACCAGGAGTTTCTGAGATCACAATTGAAACTAAGGTAGAAAAACCTGAGGAAACTGAAGTTACTTTTGAGTCAGAAGAAACTGAAACTACTGAAATTGTAACTGAAGAGAAACCTGAGGTCACTAAGATCACTGTAGAAAAGGAGAAACCAGGAGTTTCAGAAATCACAATTGAAACTAAGGTAGAAAAACCTGAGGAAACTGAAGTTACTTTTGAGTCAGAAGAAACTGAAACTACTGAAATTGTAAATGAAGAGAAACCAAAGATCACTAAGATCACTGTTGAAAAGGAGAAACCAGGAGTTTCAGATATCACAATTGAAACTAAGGTTGAAAAACCTGAGGAAACTAAAGATACTTTTGAATCGGAAGAAACTGTTACAACTGAAATCATGACTCAAGAAAAACCAGACATAACCCCAGTCACTATGGAAAAAGAAAAACCAGATGTTTCAGAACTAACTATTGAAACTAAGATTGAAAAACCTGAGGAGACAGATGTCATCTTAGAGACTGAAACAACTGAAGTTTCAGAAATTATCCAAGAAAAATTAACACCAGAGATTTCTCAAATAGAAGAGGACACCGAGAAACCTGAAGTTACTCAGTTAGAAGTTGAAACTGCTATTAAAACAGAGGAAGAAAGCACAGATTCTGTAAGAGCAGAAAAAGGTTATAAGCCTGAAATTATTCTAGAAAAGGAAGTTTCAGAAGTTAGTGTGGAGGGTGAAAAAGCTGGAGGTATAGAATCAGACAAACAGAGGGTGTTGATACCTAGTGATATGGTTGATCAAGATAAAATGTTTAGTCATATTTCTGACACTGAAATCTCTCCTTTGGAGGTCTCTACCCTTCCTGAAATGAAGCAAGAATTTGTTACAGGTATCAAACAAATTTCAGTCAGAGCACTTGGCTGTTCAAATTTGTCAGCATTTCACAAAAGTTAATTTCAAGTGAACATTTCAAATAATGTTTCCCATGTGAATGCTGATAAGTTTTGATGGTCAAATGTAGCTGACTTAAGCTGTGTTTGCTAAATACTGACCATATGCTAATGCACAGCTTTCACTCTATTTTTTGGCAACATTTTGGAGCAATATTTTTACAACTTCATTAACAACTAAAATTTAGAAAAAAAATCTCTTTTCTTTTTATCTTTATTTTTATGATGGATAAAATTTGATCATATTGAGGGATGGAAAAGGGATTTTATGGTTTTAGAAAATAAGGCATGTAATTTAAGCATGAATGCTTCTGTCCTTTTTCAATGCAGTATTGTTCTATGAAAATATTGCTTGAAAAAATGTCTGTAAATGAGAAAAAGAGAACATTCATTGGTAAGTTGTAGCATGGTGTGCCAGTTTAAATTATGTTATACAAAAAATAGTTTAGTTATCAAAATAAGATATTTTTATCATTCAGCAAAAAAATGCTTAGCCAGTTTGTGAAAAGAAAAGGTTTAATGTTATATCAATCTGCTGAATGCATAGTTTGGAGGAATGTTGAAGCTAAATTAAAATTGTTTGCATTGAAACATTAGTGTCATAATTTGTATGTTTCTAAAATATCTAGTGAAAGAGATGAATTATTTCTAACTCAAGAATTAAGTCTAATAAAATTTTATATAATTTCAGTGTGTTAAAATTATAAAATGAATGTTGTAGAATTATAAGAAAATTATATAGAAAGTAGATTCACCTATATATAGCTAGTAATTAATGAATGTATTGATTGAAAATGTGACCCATTTGTTCTAATTTAGCTTTAAATTTTTAGAAGTTGTTTTTAAAATGAAAAGAATTATTAATTATTTTGTTTTCTAATTTCAGGAGACGATGTTGAGGCTGAGTTCAGACTCAGTGAAACAGTTTCAGATAGTGTACAGGATGTACAGGCTGAATTCAGACTGAGTGAAACCTTGTCAGAAAAGGAGAGACTAACAGCAGGTATGACTCGTCACACATCAGATATAATTTTTATCTAATGTTTATTCTATGTATTGTAAGGTATAAAAAGTCTTTACCAGCATTCTTATCTATGTGCATTTTTGCTTAAAACAAATTACAAAATTTTGTGAAAGGAGTAGGGGCAGTAAGGCCCTTATTTGGCCCAAAAATCCCTGCAAATTTAAAAGTTATCATACATATTCTTAAATTACTGAAAACTTGACTAAGGCATAAGGAATTAAGAAAAACAAAACAAATTTGACATCAAACAAGATCCCATGACAACAAATCATGACTAAAATTGCATATTTTGTTAAATTTCGTGATTTTCGATGTTTTTTTATCAAATTTGAAGTATATTTAAGATTGAAAAAGTATGTGCGCACCCAAGAAACAACTTTATATTTGTAGAGATTATGCCAATAGTTATAATAAAACTTCTGTTAAATTATTTTGTTGTTTCTCGGCTGCGCAGGATGTTTCCACAACGGAAATAAAGATAAAAAACTGCATAAATTCTATATTTTTCATCGTTTTTGTGAAAATAGTATACATTATGACGTAATTGTGACGTCATCAGATAAAAATCTTTATGTTTTTCATTTACATTTCTTGACCCTATGCATTTCTAAACATTATGTGCCAATTTGAAATAGTTATCAAACATTTTATTTTCTCTGGCCAAAACTAGGCCTTAATGCCCCTACTCCTTTAACTTTTTTATTTTTGCATGAAGTGTAAACATGAGAAAAGGATTGTAATTGTTAAAAAGTTACAATAAACCTTCATATAAATAAATATTTTGATATTTTCCAGAAGAAGAGAAAGAGATAATTTCAGATGAAGAAAAGAGAAGATCACTGTCTGTTTCCTCTGAAGAAATAGAAGAAGAAATCTCAACTATTGAAGAGAAACCAGAATCACCAGTGACTATCAGTAAGTTTGGAATATTCTGGATCTAAATAAGTTCCTGTGTGATTTCCCACCAAAAAATTTTCACAGTATCTCAGATTTTGTCAATAAATCAATAAGAAGCAGATTCTACCACTTTACCTCAAGCCTCACATTTAAGATTTTGAATATGTGCCTGCCTCTGTTGTGTAAATATTATAATTAAAGGGTATTATATTACAAGACACTGTAATAAGATCAGATTTCATGTAATTTATTATTACCACACATTGAGTGACAAGGTAAAGAAAAAGCTGCATACAGAATTACACATATAGGTCCTCAAAGACAAAAAATGGAAACACTTAAGTTTATAAAAATGATTTTATTGTGTTTTCTAACAAGATTTGATGTTGGTGAATATTCAATACCTCATACCTACACAAATAAATCATCAGAAGTACATTGAAAGAAAAGAAATAAAAACAATGCCAGGCGCATGATAAGTTAAACTGATTTCTACTTTTAGCTGTCGAAGAAAAAGAGATAACTAAATCCCCTGAAATAATCCAGTATTTACAAGACATATCTGCACAAGATGGAGGCCAAGCACAATTGGTTTGTAAAGTCACAGGCCTGCCACGCCCGACAGTCACATGGTACAAGGGAGAGGAGATGATTTTCCCATCAGAGGAATTCAAAGTATCCTATGAAGGAGATGAATGCACACTAATCATCGCTGATGTTTACCCTGAAGATGCAGGACAGTACAAAGTTGTGGCTAAAAACGATGTCGGAACGGCTATGACAACTTGTGATTTATCTGTCTTAGGTAAACAACTTTAAACTCCATTTCTGTTCTTAAAATTTATCTGAAAAAAGAGAATTAAATCTGAAATAAACACCAAATAAAGATTATTGTTAAACATAAGTCTCCAAAATACTCCATTTATTTTAATGCTTATTAATTAGTATCCCACAAATACAACATAATTTACTATTATTATTTTAACAACCTATACAAAGACATTTCCATGATAATATTGTATGGTTTGAGATATCATAAGTCATGTTTTTACCTAGCATGAATAAGTGAAGATTTTAATGTTAAAATGACCACAAGTATATATATATGTCCCTTGATGTTATAAATTAAATATATATTTATGTGTAGCCCCAGAAGAGACAGTAGAAGAACCTGAGTGGTTGGCTCCATCTTTTATACAGAAACCTAAATTCCAGACGGTTGATGTTGGACAAACTGTAATGTTTGAAGCCAAGATTGTAGCCAACCCAGGACCACAGGTAAATTATACATAGTTAACATATGATTTACCATGTAGTTGTCTATATAAAAAGAAGATGTGGTATGATTGCCAATGAGACAACTCTTCTTCAGAAACAAAAAAAACATAAAAATTAACAACTATAGGTCACTGTTCGGCCTTCAACTATCAACAAAGCCCATAATGTATAGCCAGCTAAAAAAAGTCCTGAAATTTTATGTACAAAACAATGAATGAAAGATAAATATGTAACACAGCAACAAACGACAAAAATTATTTGAAACTTGTGGGTTTTTTTATCGTTGTGATTTCACTTGCAATTTATGAATTAAATATTGTGTATATTTAATTAACTGACTTATTTAAATCAGATCCACTGGACCAGGAATGATATTCCATTGTCCAGTGACAAGAAAATCCAGATAGAGACAAAACAAGATGACCACTTGTACCACACCACTATCCAGCTGACCGATGTTATGCCTGAAGATGCAGGAACTTACAAAGTGACCAGTCAAAATGACTATGGAGAGGCTAGTGTCTCTGTGTCACTGCTAGTCAAAAGTAAGTCTAATTTAATTGGTTGTCGAACTAGCTAGATCTACTGTATACACATGTTTGTAACTTTTTAGTACAGCAGATCTAACTTGATATATCAACAGTTTGTTATTTAATCTAATTTGATTTGGTGTTAGTCCAAAACTGTCAATAATGACTTTTGTATAATCAGATTATCTTTGTATTTCTTGATTTTAGTATTGTAAGTGGGAAAAAGGGGGAACAAACTTCTTAGCTGAAACTTGACATAGGAGCTTGATATGTTGGTAATAGTGAAGTGATATGACCCTTCTGCAGAAATCAGTGAACTCTTGGCAAACAAGCCGTAACAATTTTTCTGCTTTAATTAGCAATCAGTTGCTATTTCAGAAGACAACCAATTGCATTGTTTATCTTTTACAGAACCATCTGGTCCAGAACAAACAGACTTCAGAGAAAAACTACAGACTCAAGTGTAAGTCTTGTCACTGATCTCATCTAACTTTTATTCACTGGGAAAAGATATGTTGTCAGACTGATATATTACTAAAAGCATTGAATTTGTTATAGCTTTATTGTAGCGCATTGTTTCTTGTTACATTTTATGGAAATTGGTTGTTCTTTTTTAGGGCTGATTAAAATAATTAAGTTTTGTAGCATGAGCTAACTTATTAGTTTATTTGAATGATGTTATTATTAAGTCTTTTATTTTACACAAAAGCATGAGGTCAAAGTACTTAACTGTTTTGTTTAGAAGTTAAAAGAAATTAAAGTATTAAAACATGGCATGAAATTGAATTTAATTAATAATAAAAGCATGAGTTCAATGAGGCAAAGATGTTTCTACTGCTATTAACTAGAATCATTAGAATGAGTTGATTGCATGTTTAAATGTTGTGTGTCTGCAGGAAAACTAAAGTTGGCGTCAAAATCAAAGCAGAGCAGGTTGACTTCCGTAGCTTGTTACAAAAGTCTACAGTCAAATCTAAGTAAGTTTTAAGTTTCTTCTGTTGAAATCATTTCCTTCCAAAGAATATTGCATGGAAGACTGTTAACATGGTAGAATGAAATTTACGATGGTCAAAGGCCAGTTTGTTACTATCCAGATGTGAAAACAAAGAGCCATAACCTAGAAACTGATTGTTCTTTCCAGAAAATAAAGGACCAAACCATTTCCTAGATGCTTTGAAAAACCTAAAGGACACGCACTCTTTCCTCTTTAAATCTTGTTTGCCTTTGCCCACTTTTCATGTTTATTGAAAAGTCAGTAAATATTAAAAAAAAATTGTTTACATTGAAATATGGATAATTGTTTGACTTCTTCAAATTTTCATTATATAAGCATTTGTTTCAAAATTTATAAATCATTGTACTGTAAAAGTTCTAACTCATCTACAAAAATGTTAAAGTATTGACCTTTCAATTTTTGAATTATTCTGTGTCCAGATTAAAATGTATCATTTAAATGATATGTGTATATTTTGTTTACTTTATAAATTTGTACTTTAGGAAATTTGCTGAAGATGTTACAGGAGAAGATGTAACAGAAGAACAACAGGCAGAACAGAAAGATTTCAGAGACATTCTCAAGAAGGTAATTCAGGGGAGATAATCTTCTGCCCTTTTGGATGATTTCTGCTATTATAGTTCAGATTTATCTAACATGATAAATGAAATATGGTATGATTGCAAATGAAACAACTATCCACCAAAGTTCAAATGAAGTAGAAGTAATAAATTATAGGCAACCATGCAACATTCAACAATGAGAAAACCCATACCATAAAGAAGGCTGATCTCTTTTAGTACAGCCATTTCTGCGTTTTATTTCTATGAGCAAAAATTAAAAAAAAAAACATGGATTTATCTACAGATTTCAAGTATTTTGTCTCTTTTTCATAAATATAAACATAGATCTTCCAGATTCAACCTTTATTTACCTTCCCTGTGTAAACAGTTTCTTTTATATTTACCTTTTCTAATTTAAGCTTTTACCATGAAATGCTAAAAAAAATATTTATAAGATTAACATATCTTATTTTTAATTCTATATAAAATATAAAAGCAAGTTATTTAACTGATATTCTTTTATTCTAATAAAACAGGCTGACAAGCTTGAAGCACCTGAATTTGTTAAGACCATCAAAAACCAGGAAATACCTGAAGGTGACGAGGTCAAATTTGTTACCAAGGTCAAGGGTAAACCTGAACCAACTGTTACTTGGTTCCATGACGACCAGACCATTGTATCTGATGACATCTACAAGGTCATCCCTGGTGAAGAAGGTGAAAGTACTCTTCTACTTCCTGAAGCATTCCCAGAGGATTCTGGGAAATACTCAGTACAAGCTGAAAATGAGGCAGGAAAAGCTGAATGTTCAGCTGTTCTCAAGGTCATCACTGGTAGGTTAAAAGTACAATAAGCATATGGTACTGTTGGTGTTTCTTTTGATAGATTTGTATTATAAAGTACAAAGAAAATGTCATATGAATGTCACCTTTTTTAGGAAATGGAAAATATCAAATTTCTAGTTTTAAAGGTATTTGTCATGTTTTAACAGTTGCTTTTATATTTTGAAAAGATTTTCCTCAAAATTACAACTGAATTGATATTTTACCTCAAGTTATAATTTTGGTTGTTTTTTTCCTGTAGAAGATGAATTGGATGCAGGAGAAGAAGCACAAAAACCAGAAGTCATCAAGAAAGTAGAAGTTGTAGAACAAGAAGCTGAGCAACTAGACTTCAGGGATGTTCTCAAATCTCAAGTGTAAGTAGGGACAATGTCAAAATAAAGAATGCTGGAATGTTTTCAAAAATGTGTTTCTTATTATTTTTCATCAAGAACAATATCTGGAAATGTTTGACCTTATTTGCATGGTGTTTGAACTTATTTTTGAATGTATGGTTAGAATGAAGAAATATCTAAATGAAAATATTTTAAAAAAATCATTCATTGCATGGTTATCCCTTAAAATAAAATTAATTGCAGACGTAATAATGTTCTATGTTTTGTTTTTTGATTTGTAGCATGTGTTCAAATTTTAAACCAAGTAGAAAAATTACAATTGAAGACACCATAGTTCAGAACAAAATGTTTATTGCAAGTTTTCCTGCATAACTCTTTTTCCATTAATGTATTGTTTGTCTTGCTCTTGCATGTTTAGAAAAACTAAAGTTGGTGTGCAATATACGTATGAGCAGTTGGATTTCCGTACAGTTCTTAAAACTACAAGTGTCAAGTCAAGGTAATAATTGTAACTAACCCATAGTCATAGTGTAGCATGGTGCATGTTAATTTATTGAGAAATAATATTGAATATTAAAAGAAGAAGATGTGGTATGATTGCCAATGAAACAAGTCACCACCAGAGACCAAATGACAAAGAAATTAACAACTGCAGGTTTCCTTACAGCCTGATCTTGATCAAATTGCAAAGTTTTATCATATTCAGTAGCAAAGATAACCTTTTGCAGCTATTCCAAATCACATCATTAAGGGGGCTTTCGGGTCTAAATCATTTTTATATCCCACCTACGATAGTAGAGGGGCATTATGTTTTCTGGTCTGTGCCTCTGTTCGTTCATCCGTTCGTCCGTCCGTCTGTGCCTCTGTTCGTTCATCCGTTCGTCCGTCCGTCTGTGCGTTCGTTCGTCCGTCTACTTCAGGTTAAAGTTTTTGGTCAAGGTAGTTTTTGAAGAAGTTGAAGTCCAATCAACTTGAAACTTAGTACACATGTTCCCCATGATATTATCTTTCTAATTTTACTGCCAAATTATAGTTTTGACCCCAATTTCATGGTCCACTGAATATAGAAAATGATAGTGCGAAGTTCAGGTTAAAGTTTTTGGTCAAGGTAGTTTTTGATGAAGTTATAAAGTTACATCAACTTGAAACTTAGTACACATGTTCCCTATGATATGATCTTTCTAATTTTAATTCCAAATTAAAGTTTGGACCCCAATTTCACGGTCCACTGAACATAGAAAATGATAGTGCAAGTGGGGCATTCGTGTACTATGGACACATTCTTGTTTTTTATTTAATATAGGATTTCTCTATATTTTTCTATACATAAACTTTATCTTATACTTATAAGAGAAATGAAATAAAAAAATGGGGTCACTGTTCATTTACGCTCACAATCTGCCTTCGCAAGAATCATACTTTTTTGTTAATGTCCTTTTTTTCTGTTGTACTAATAGGAGAAATAGCGGTAATATCGAAATAGAAAAAGAACTAAATTACAGAAATCGCTTAAATTTTACAGTTATTTAGTTTATGTACAGCTTAATTGAAATAAACAATAAAAAAAATATAGGTTTCTGATGAGTTAAGAAAGATTTTTCAATTTTAATGCCAAAAAATGGCATTTTTGCACTAATGGAGATAATTTGGAGCTTTTTCAATGATATCTACATTGAAAGTCACCTGGGGCCAACACAAATTGATTTTTTGGAATGATTTTTGTACCTTATTATGATAAAGTAACAACTACTTAAGGTCATAAATAAAATTTGTAATGAAAAATTAATTTTTATTTTTAATGTTTTAAATTTAATGTTTATTTTTTTTCTGAAAATCTTATACCCGCGAGCCTCCTTCAATTAAAGTTTCAAGAATACTGTCAGTCCAATTAACTGATATAAATGGAAAGAGAATATATTTGAATTTTGTTTGAATCCGTGGTATTGTCTTTTATTTAACCAGTTTTTCATATTTTTTAATGCATTCTTCGACTCCTTCACTATTATCTTATTGAAGTTTAAAACCTCTTTGTATAACTATTGTCAAAGTTGATTTAAAACAACATGATATAAGCAAAATAGGCACTGTGTATTGTTTGTTATTTACTCTGAATTAATTGGTAATGTTTTCACTACATGACTACAGAAACATGATATAAACTTGTATCTTACTATTGCTGCAGAATTACTGTATAATATATATGTTGATCATCTCAATCCAGAGAATGAATGATTGTTTAATTTGTATGTGCATGTTTTTGTTTATTAGGAAATTTGATGAAGATGTTACCGGTGTTGAAACAACAGTTACAATACAGGAAGCTGAACAAGTGGATTACAGAGATGTTCTACAAAAGGTAAGCAATAAAGGACAAAGAAGTCATTTAGAATTAAGATATATGTCTTGTTCATAAATGTAAATCAGAGACTCAAGTTAAAATAACAAAATGGTTCTTAATCAGAGATGACTCAATGAACTTACTAAAACAAATTTTTTGAATTTGATAATATTTCATGAATTTACCGTATGCTTTATAGATATATTTTCCTTGTTTCTGTTATTGGATTACTGTCTCATTGATTTTTACCCCACAGTTGGTTCCGTTGGAATGAATTATTTTTCTTTTATTCACCAGAAACAACCAGAAGAAGATCAGGTTGCACCAGAGTTTGTAGTCAGTATTGGAGACATGAAGATTCAGGAAGGTGAATCTACCAAATTTACAGTCAAAGCCAAAGGTCAACCAGCTCCAGAGATCCAATGGTTTGTCAACAATGCACCAATCAAAACTGATGATATCTATCAGGTGATTCCTGGTGAAGAAGGGGAGAGTACTCTGGTACTTTCTGAAGCTTTCCCAGAAGACAGTGGTGTGTATACAGTGAAGGCCATTAATGAAGCTGGACGAGCAGAAGCCACAGCTTTACTTACAGTTAATGGTAAGTCACTCATACAAACAGTTTATCTCTAGAAACTGAGAGAACTTCATTGATTGATAACATTTTCTTTCTTTGTTCTATGGCATAAAGTTTTGAGGCTTGCCACATTTTGAAATATTTTATATTTACCTTCAAAACTCCTCCAGTTACTCCAGCTAGCTAGCTCCACCAATAAAAAACCTGGCTACCATGAAATATAGCCTAGTAGCAGTAAACACCAACAACAATGTAATCTTCAAAAATAAAAATGTTGTTTTTTTCGGTGAAATAGGAATGTGTGTGGTATGATTAAATAAAAACTTGTAAATTGAACAGGACATTAACCCTCTATTGGGAGGTTTTCAAGGAAAATCTGATAAAAATTTAATGTTTTTTAAAGCTCAGTTAAAGAAAAATAAACTGAATTTAAAGATTTTGTTTTAGAACTTATTGAGGCTGAGTCGCCACAACCTGAGGAAGAAGAAGACAAAGAGGAAGTGACCTCATTTGTAATCAAACCAGAAGATGAAACTGAGGCTGAGATCACAGTTCAAATATCAGAGGAAAAAGAACAACCAAAAGAAGATATTGAGGTAAGCTAGGTTATAATGGAGAGAGAGAAATAAGGGTGAAATATTAACTTTATAAATCTTTTAAACCTATATATAAATGCTTTATTGCACTTCGGTAAGTTTTTATTTCCAGAAATATAAACACTTAGCAGGCAAAAATTTGCACCTTTTTTGATAATACACTTTTTGTGAGAAATAGTATTTGAGGGTCTTAGGATTTTTTTGTTCATTATATGAAATTTGCACAGTAATTTCAAACTTTTTAGGAATGATTATTTTGATGCTATAAAAAACTTCTTACTCATGTTGTTAATTTGGCATGCACAAAGTTTCTTGTAGTATCACATTTCCATCTTCTTATCGGAAAATATGGTCAATTCAAATTAAACTTCATTTATCAGATTCAAGTGTCTTTTCTTCTGTAAATACAATGCAAAGCATTTTCAAAATGTAAAGTTGTGTGCTAAGTTACTGTCAAATGCACACATTTGGCCTGAGTAATACAAGCTTCTTAATACAATTAATATTTCAAGATTTTTTATTTTGTAATTTATTAATTTTTTTAAACACTTCATTGATTTTTGTTTTCATGTTTTCTATATATCAAATGGCAAAGCTTTGCTGTTGTTGAGCTAACATTTGTTATTCATTAAACTGTTGATCGAGAACTATTTTTCTTGGTTACCAATTCACAATTTCAGAATCTGAAGAACTTTTAGTATTTTAATTGTTTGTACTCCAAAGTAGAAATAATATCACATCATCTGGTATATTTCCATTGTTGAGGACGTTAATGGCAAACACGTTTTGCTGTATGGGATGGAAAAAATTACCCAGAATGCTTTATATTCTGAAAAGGTGAATTGGGAATGTTGTTCTCTCTTGAAATGACGAACGACACAAATAAAGCATCACAAGGTTAACAAATCTTTATATATGTATACATTTTTTTTTCAAAAATCATTTACAATTAAAATGAAAGTAATACTGATTTCCTTTGAGAAAGAATGAATTTCTAAAACTGGTGATGCTAAGTTTGTGGACAAAAGTTCAACTATATATAGTGTTCTCTTCTCTCATTTTACTTATCCTCAAATATTGAATTAAATCGCAGGGGCTTGATGAAAATGACTAAAGAATTTTCTTACTCAGAAACAAGTTTATTTTAATATATTTAACTTTAGTAAAATGAGGGTTAAAACTGTGTAAAACATCTGTTCTGTTCTTGTCTTATGGGTTCAAATTAGCTTTAACATTTGAAAGGTTCAGGACCATTTGCATTTTCAAGTTAACATCAATGTAAAGAATGGGAGGTCATAAAATTTATTCTCTGACAGAAAATTAAAGAAAGGTCCTGGACTATAGACCAAAACTAATTTGAACCTCATTTTGACTTAAGCTATAGCTACAATTGACAACTGTGAACTGTGGTGAAAGGTTACTCATTATAATTCCCTTGAAATATTCTTGAATATTTGTCTTTTAAATGATAATTATCATATTTTGTCTTTAGATTTAAAAATAAGCAGCAGTAGAAAAAGTTCATTGCTGGCTTTTTAATAATGAAAGGGAGATAACTGTTTGAATCACATGGTTTGTTTCTTACTTTACCACATAAATTACAGATTGTCGCTGATTATCTAATATAAAAAGTATTGCGAAAGTACTGTTATTTGTAATGTGTCAATTTTCTATTATTTAAAAGTGAAAAAATAAAGGTCACCTTGTATATAACGGAGTGGCATTTTTGAGATCACTAGTATGATTTATATAATAGGAAACAACTATTGTTAAAAGAAAATTGAAACATACAAATGAAATTTCTTCTCAATGATAACAATATATGGCACCAACATCATCATAAGGAATATTGAGCAGATGCAGTAATTTACTCATGTGGATAAATGTAAAATATTATTCAAATCAGTTCTAGATAAGTTAAAAAAAAATTACTCATGGTTGAAAGCAGAAAAAAACTTACCAGTTTCATTTTGATAGCTATAAACAAGTCTTAGAAGCTTCTGATTAATTTAGACTTAATTTTGTTATATATAAGGAAATTGGTTAGAGGCATATACCAATTTGCTTGAAGTTTAAGTGAAAACATTTCTTCCATCAGTGAATATTTTCTTTGACAATTATTGTCAAATTTTATTGACATTGATGATTATGGTGCCATATGAGTTCTCAAATACAAGTTATTTAATAATTAAACTTTTATATGTTATATGCATTTGAATTAGGGGGAGTTTAGTTAGGGTTGGCAAAATAAAACCAATTATCTGATTTGGAAAGTTATGAATGAAAATCTTCATTGTTTGAAAAAAGAGCCAATTTGGAACTTTATGGGACTAATATTTAAACCATCTGCAGTTTACAATTATTTTAGGGAAACAGAGACAAATGCCTTATATTTTCTCCATACCATTTAAGTTTAAAACGAGTGAATTAGCATGTTTGTTGTTGTTGTGAGCATGCTCGCTTGTTAACCCTGTCTTTTTTTGCTTCCTGCACAGCTTGCCTTCTCACCTGTTGACCGCACGCCTACACATAGTTACACATGGACCCTCATGTCCTCACCTTATCCTGATCAGCTTTCACAAACTCTTTTAAAGGAGGAGGTTATAATACAACCTGAGACAGAGGAGGAAGAATCATCTACAAGGTCTATTCCGGAGGATGTCAGTTATGAGGCCTCCTTTGAAGAAGATTATACTGTGTCAGCTGACATGTCAATAGAAGAACCTACACCTACTCAGCCAAAAGATATCGAGGCTGAGAGGTTGTTCCCTGAGGACAATATACCAGAACAACAAGAAGGTTATGTAATGGTATCAGACGATCTTATTCCTGAAAAACCAACGGAAGAAGAATTCACTATCATATCAAAAGAAGAAATTCCTTCTCTAGACCTTCCCAAAACTGCCTCTGATGACGATAAGGATGTCAAACCATACTCTGGTGGATCTACAAGTTCATTTGACGAGGAGAAACCTGGACTGATTGATAGACCAATTAAACAGAAAACTGATGAAGACATATCTATTTCAAGTGATGAAGTGTCAGAAGAAGATATTGAGGAGGATATATCTGTTTCTTCTGCCACATCTGAGGAAGAAATTGAGGAAAAAGGATTTGAAGTATTAATGCCTGACATTGTTCCCAAGGAAAAGGACCAGAAGAAAAAAGATATTTCTTCACAGGAGATTAAATCTAAAGCTCCTGAAAGGGTTATCCTTGAAGATATCCCAATCCCAGATGACGCTAAAAAAACAAGTAAGGAATTTGAGTTTGTTCTCAGTGAAGCAGAAAAGGGTAAACAAGTACAACAGCAAGTTGAGGAAGAGATTATCTTACCTCTCGTAGAACAACCTGAATTCTTAACAAAGGACATCACTGAACAAATTGACATTCCAGAAAAACCAACTCCTTCTGATATAAAATTCCTAGGTCAGACAGAGGAAGGGGAGATAACTGCTCCTGTCAAACCTCTTCATGAAGAACAACCTGTGGATATCACTGGAGGACAAATATCTAAAACATGGAGACCTGATGTTATAGAACAACCTACTTTACCATCCAATGAGCAATACAGGGGAAGAATCCAAGAAAAAGAGATTAATGCCCCTGAAAGGGTTGTAAGGGAAGAAGAATATCCCGTTGATATCGAAGAGGAAGATATATCTGAGGAAAGGAAACAAGATATTACTGAAGAGCAAGAAGATTATGAGGCAGATGAAATGATTATCTACGAAAATCAAGAACAACCTGAAAACATTGGATTTATAACACACACTATTGATTATCTTGAGACGGTCCCTGAGGAAGACTCATTCAACTCCTCCCAGGATGCTAGTTTCTCTGTAGACGATCAACCAGATGGACCAACAGGTGAAGATGTCGCTGTGGAGAAGGTCGTCATGAGAGCTGTGATTGAGGACCAAGATATTGAAGAATCAATTGATATATCACAGGTACAATAATACAGACAAAGGGTAAAGGTCAGGGGTCAATAAGGTTCATCGAGGAGCATGGATGTTATAAGGATATAAGGGTAGAAATTGGGCCAGCAAGTAGCATGGATGTCGTACAAAATTATATAGATAGTGATATGAAGAGTAGGACCTTGGTGTCGCTAATAAAGCATGTGAATACCCGTTATAGAGCATAAATGTACATATCTATGCTAAATAGACCTCCCATGAAATAAACATGATTTTTATTTTGTATTAGATATTGCTCATTTTAGGTCAAATCCATGTATATATAAAGATCCTTTACGTAACAAACAACAAATATAGTCATTCAATTATTTAAACAAATGGAAAAAAATATCTTAATCAGAAGAAAGTATAGTAAAATAATATATTGGAAAAGATCTATTCAGTGAAACCTATCTGAACAAAATGCTTTCAGAGTTAAATATTTGTTTTGGATTAAATCAATGAGTTTTTTTAATACAGGTTAATTATTTGTTAAAAGTGGTGTTACACATGAAGAGTTCATTTTAGAAAGGATTCCTGTTGATGCCAAGTCTGATTTATATAGGTTTCACTGTATATAGTTCCTACTCCCAAACATATGAATACTAATCAAGAGAAACATTGTAGACTTGTCATATGACTATACTCATCATGACTTATATCTATATAACATTCATGCTCATAAATATATTCTCATCTAAATCTATATATGGCTTGGGCAACACTCATCTGATGGAGGTGGGAGATGAAGCATAGATTATCTACTACTCGTGAAAGATACAAAAAGGTGCATCAAGAGACCTAACATAAACTTGCACGATGGTGATTGGTTGAGACATATGAGTAATGCATGAGTGAAATTGATTATTTTACTCCCTTACTTTCCCCTTTTTCCAATATTTATATCCAATTCCATAAGATTTAGATTTTATCCTGATTTTTATATTCGCCCTATTATTATCATATATAGATGATAGATTATCCAAATTTTCCCTCACTGCATTCAATTGTTATAAGCATTTTGTAAATCCACACTTAATGCACTGTTAAAACTGCTTCAAAAGCAGGATTTAGTATTATGATACGAGGTTAAAAACAAGTTATTTTAAATGTATATTGGCTACTTTTGTATATTGAGAAGAGTGTTTTCTGGTATTTAAGAAAAATATATGCTTATTTATTTCAAAGGTGACAGAGACATTTACAGCTGATGTTTCTGAGGAGATTGTTATCCCACAATTCCTCAGAGATTTATCAGACCAGGAAGTGACAGAAGGTGACACAGTGACCTTCATTGTACAACTGGCAGGATCTCCATTCCCAGAAATCTCATGGTAAGGGGTTGAACGAGAATTTTATTTTGCTAGATTCATTCATGAAATTTATTTCAACAAATAGAGTCATTTAAACTTTTACTATTTTAAGAAGATTTGAATGAATATTTTATACTTGCTTAGGATATGTATCATTTACAATATTTGTTGAAAATTTTGTACTGTTTGCTTCTAAATATTTAATTGTTCTGTTCCCATTGTCCAGGTACAAAGATGGTAAACTAATTGAGTCAGGTGATCATTACAAGGTTGAGGTCAGAGGTAACTTTGCTTCTCTGATTTTGAAAGATGTGATGCCTGATGATGATGCAGAATACACTGTCAAGGCCACCAATGAAGCTGGAACAACATCCAGTGTTGGACAGCTCTTTGTTAATCCAATTGGTAAGATACTATAAATTATAGAAAATTTAATCTGAAAAATAAACTGTTATGAGAATTTTTATCATAAAAATATTATATGCAGTAAAATGGGATAATTCATGCAGTAAAATAAGAACAAACTTTGATGACAGAAATAATACGACAAACAATCTTGATTTTGGAATCTGATGTTTTTTGTGGAGAGGAGATTGTACACTTAATTGTGTAAGGTAAAGTTTGTATTGTAATGGAGATATTAGCAGCAGTTGTTGTGGTAACTGTATAAAAGTCTGTCTGTTTGTCTTAACAAAACCACATTATAACTGTTAACATTTAATAATTCTTTGCCTATTTAGAAACATGGGAACTTCAAGGAAAGGTAAAAATTATTTTCACAGAATACACTGGTATTCACATTTCAGTCTGGTATTCACATTTCAGTCTGGTATGCACACAGTGATTGTTGTCAGGGATATTATTATAAATATGTGGGGAATTGTTTGGTTTATAGCTCACCTACATCTGATGAAAAAAAAAACCAATCTATTTGACCACTTCACCACTATAAATAAAAATATTGATAATGCCTATTTAAATAACTTTTCGAAAGTAGATAATTTTACATTCACCGAACTACATCACCAAAAAATGTATAATTACAGATCTTGTTAATAATTTCCATAGATAATAGGTGAGCTAAACAAACTGTCTGGGTCTTCAAGTTTGTGAATACACTGAGCGTTACAATTTCAATACACAAAAAATGCAAGAATATGCAATTTATTTACAGAAGTGTGTTTTCAAGAGGAAAATGATCAAAATTCTGACAGTACTGTAATTTAATTTACATTTTTACTATTATGTAATAAAATACTGGTCATGGGATAAATAGTCCAGTATACCAGTATAGAATAATATATATAGGGACGCTTTAGTGGTTTGATCCATTATATATTAATTGGAATGTAATATTTTTAATTTTCACCATTATTTTTGTTTTTATTTTCGTTTTTGTTTTGTTGAGGTTTGGGTGAAGGTTGTAGATATGTTTTAATTTGAAGAAACATAAACCACATTGAAAATGAAAATTCATTCATCTTACCATTGCTTACATGACTTTGATTTTTTATGAAAAAAAAATTGCAGAATTTTTTAGATTGTCATCATTGCTTAAACTTATATCTATCAGCTTTATAGAATATTGTAACAGTAAAGCAGCAATCTGATTATCTAATTAAGTTAACATTGCCTTATATTTGTAGGTGAAGCACCAACATTCATCTCCAGAATTGATGACAAGGAGATCGAGGTTGGAGCGCCCATTGTCCTTGAATGTCAAATCAGAGGACATCCCAAACCAAGAGTATCCTGGCTTAAAGATGGAGAAGAAATCATAGGAGACAGATTTATGTGAGTTATTTAGATCAATAATTTCTGGGTACATATGATAAGTAAACTTGTTGATGTGGTTCATATGTGTTTCTCGTTTCTTGTTTTTTATATAGATTAGAATGTTGGTTTTCCTGTTTGAATGGTTTTACACAAGTAATTTTTTAGGCTCTTTATAGTGTGCTGTTCAGTTTGAACAAAGACTCCTTGTTGAAGACCATACTTTGACTTATAATGGTTTACTTTTACAAACTGTGACTTGAATGGAGAGTTGTCTCATTGGCACTCATACCACATCTTCTTATATCTATTATATGATATACATCATTGTGAATTCAGAGAAATATGCTTCATGATCAAAAATAGATTTATTGATTAATTTGGTAATTTCATATGATTTTTTTCCCATTTTGAAACTCTGTAAAAATTATCTTAACAAAGCAATACAAAATGTTTGGTAAAGCATAGTAATTTATCATATTGATTTCTTGTAGCTATGATGTCAACGAGGAAACTGCCAAACTAACAATTTTAGACACAATTCCCGAAGATGAAGGAGAATATACCATTAAAGCAATCAATGACAAAGGTGTCGCCACTAGTAGTGCTGAAGTTCTCATCCAATTAGAGGCACCAAAATTCACCGATACATTGAAGGATGTCAGTGCCCAGTATTTAGACACTGCTGTTCTTGAATGTAATGTTCATGGTAAACCAACACCTAAAGTCACATGGTTGGCCAATGACGCCGTTATTGAGGAAAGTGCCAAATATCATATTAGACAAGAAGGCGATCATGCTGTGTTGGAAATTCATGATGTTTCATTAGAGGACTCTGACATTGTTTACTCTTGCCGTGCAGAAAACGCTGCTGGAGAAATCATATGTTCTGCAAATGTTGAGACACAAGGTATTCTTTTATAACTGTTATATCATGTTATTACATATATCCCAGAATGCTTCAGTGAATATGCACACTGCCTTGAAATGATTAGCAGTTCCAAAGTCAGTGCAAATGTAAATTAACTGATTAATAGAAAACTTTTTAACATTATGGGTTTCATTTTATGAATGTTTTCTAATCTTTTACAAAATCACTTATTCCATTTGAAATATTGCCTTATTAAATTTCTGTCTAATATTTGAAGTATTTATCATTTGTATAAAGGTGACAGTTTATATATAGCCTTGTGACTGAAATGCTAATTCATCAAAGGGCAGTAACTCTTTATGAACAATTAACATAGACAGGTATCTACAATTTGTATAACAACTGCATTTCTATCATTTGTTTTTCATCATTCTTTTCCCGCATGTGATGCAAAAAATATGCAGATCTTGAGGATTTATTGTTGAATGTTTGCAATGAACAGTTTATTTACATGTGACAATGTTGATGAAAACTGGATTATTTCATTTTTACTCATTATTTTTTTCATTTGTATCTGCATTTATTGTTATAACTCATAGTCCTATATGTAACATAGATCAAGTTAATTCACTTAGTTACTAGAATATCTAAATATTTTCTACAAATTTTGTATATTTTGTAATTAGTAAAGTTAATTTTTTGTATTGAAAGATTGTTATGAATGTTTTTAAGTATCAAATGACAAACAGAATTGTTCCATTGCAATTTAAAGTACAATGTACATTTTTGTACTTTGTTCTAATCAAGAACTTAGATTCCCTAGACTTACATATAACATTGATTTTGTACCGGTCATTATTTCAAATTTTTACTGTTTCTATTCAAGACAATGAAAAACAACTTAATTAATTGATATCCAATTGATGGTGACAACATTTTGTAAACAATCATATTGTTATTGAACAACAATTTTTCACAACATTTCCATTTTCTGTTGTTTTGTATTATTTTCTGTTTCAGCATGTGATATAAATGTGTGTGCTCGTAAGAACAAAATGTGCATGTAATATTTGTTGTTGTTGCATGGCAACCATTAAAAAAAACATTGAAAGAAATATGAAAGAATTGATTTTTCTTTAGGTCCTGTTAAAATATATATTTTTTTTAATAAAACACAATTGATATAATTAGTTATTATGGAGAATGATCATCTGATATGTAAAATAACTTTTATATAATGTAGCATACAGGAATAGAGAAATAAAATAATGACAATATAGGAGCGATTTTATAATTTTGTTATCAAGGGGAGTTAATCTGTATTATAAAAGAAATATTTTAAATTGTCTCCCCTAGGTAGGTTCATATAACCTATGTTCTTCTATGTATCACTTCAAAAGCTGTCTCTGCTTTTCTCTGCAGTATTATTCCTTGTCTCTCTACATATATATTTCTTTATTCTTCAAGGAAGATAAGAAGGCGAAATATTAAAAGAGATAAAGTAAAATTGTATGATTGTTTATTTTTTTGCAATTTTCAAAAGAGATTTTTTCACATTCCAAATTGACCATTCCATTGCTTTATTATTTATTTTATAAACATGCAAAGCATTAAAATAAGAACAAATTCTCATTAATGTAGTAAATCATTCCATACTCTTAGAGACAAAATTTTATATAAAAAATATTCTATTAATATGTAAATCATGTACTAAAGTTTATATTTATTGTGGTTTGTAAATATTTGGAGATAGAAAACAAATTGAAAGAGTAAAAGAAAATGATATGTATAGATATAATATATATATATATATGTTGGAACTGATCTTAGTTATGTAAACAAAATATTCGTAAAATAAATAAGTTGAAACAACACCATATTTTGTGTCTTATTAAACATTATGAACTAACATAACAAATTAAGTCCAAGATTTTCACCAAAAAGGGGTCATATGGCTGGCTTATTTAAATGTGCATAAATTTTTAAAAGGAAAAAAATGACAGATTATGCTTCATTCTTTGAGGAAAATTTTAAAGGAAATCTTGATTTAATTTGTTATGGTGACACGTTAGTTTAAATGTTTCTGACCCAGCTTGAATGTTGTAGTTTTGTTTTGCCATGCCATTGTTTGCCTTGTTATTGTGTTGCTTGCGATTGAAGACGGTTGAATGTGAGACTTAGATATTGCTACTTAAGAGTACATACAATACACTGTAACAACATCAGTAGTGAGATCTCTTCATGGTTTGTGATAATTGGTATTTGGTAATTCCAGGAAATAGAATTATACAGATTTATGCATGTTAAAACCTGCCATATCTTGACAACACCAGTAACCATGAAATTTTACAAGGCCAGAAGAATGTTCAGTTGCTCCTGTTAATGAAGTTTAATTGATTAAAAGTTTAACACCACTTTAAACTCTTATGTCAACTGTTCCAGTTTTTGGTGGAGTAAATCATAGTACCCAGCAAGAACCATCATCAGCAGGAAAACTGGCAGTCCATTAAACTCTTCTATTCTTGTCATACCCCAATGAGTCAACTTTTGTAGTGTTGAGGAGTATACTAGATCTTATCATTTTTCATGTCATTGCAAAACTTTCAGGTTATATAATTGTTATTAAGCTTGATAGATGAAGTTACAGGTTGAAGTTTTTTAAACAGATTGGATATCTGTTTTGTGAAGATACAGTTTTTATGTTGTCTTTTAGTTGTGAGGGATTTTTACATTATTTGGTGGAAAACCTACAATCCTTTCGGATACAGATGAATAATATTCACATAGAAAACTATTAGGTTGATTGTAGCCGAGATACCATCAAACAAAACATTGAATTCTGGAGCAACAACAAGCCAGATTACCTAACATCAGTGTCACACATTTTTTTTATCAACATGGAAGCAAAGATTACATATGTCTCTGCTAAAAATATTCCATTTTTCTATGGTCCATTTATAACCAATTTTAATTCTGTAGTCCTAGTCCTTATTTAGGCATGGGTTTAAATGAGGTTAAGAATTATAAAAAAAGCTAAGGGTAAATTGGGATGAAGATATGGGTTACTACTTGGTAAAGGACCTTTAAAAAAACGGCTATTGAATTCATGTACTTTTCTGTCTTTTGAATAAAATGATCTCAAACCATTGGGCTGAACAAATGACTAACTTCTGTTATACTCTATTGAATATTGACACTTTCACAAATGAATTTTAATTGGTTGATAATTACTATTACTTCCTTCAAAATATTCAATTTTAGTCAATAATGAAAAGTGATAAGTTGGAAATAGTATTTTCAATAGTCTATTGGTTTCTAGTCATGCTGACAAAGTATAAATGCAGGTCTTTGTGGTTAAAGTTCCCAAAAGTGTGACTAAAACAAAACCAATAGATCTTGTCCTTGATCTGTAATTATCTGGTTCAATGGTTATTGATCATTTGATCTGCTTTGTTTTATCTACATGGAGAGATTTTACCTGTAAATTTACCTGTTGTCACCTATTGACACACCTGTCTAATCTTCCATTTCCTGCATCCAACACTGCATGTTATACCTGAAGGGTCAACTCATGTGTCATTATCAATGATGTGAGGGTCTATAGGAGTGGGTCTGACATAATGTAAGAGATTTGTCGTCATATTTGCATGTGAATGTAGTGGGTTTATTGTGAATATATTATAATATTAAATGCATGAGATTAGAATTTTTGTGGTTTTTGTGTGTTGATGCATGAAAATCTTTAGTAAGTGTGTAAAGTGTGTCAACCCACCCGTGGAATTAAATTTACAGATGCATGCAGAAGCTAGTGCAGCTAAAACTTGAGGATGAAATTTGTTCTTTGAAAGATTATTACATATAAAAATTCAAGTAAAGTCAGATTTTTATCATTCATTAAATTATATAACAGCTTTTGAAAATAATCTTGCATGGGAATATCAGTATGTGATTTTTTTCTTATTAACAATTTAATTCATAAAATATTAAAGGAATTTTGATATTTAGCACAAGGTTTTATATTTCATTAGTGATATGTTATTTTTTTTTGGTAATGTAATTTCAGTGATTGTAAGGGTTTCTCTTTGTACATAATTCTGAGATAGTACTAGTACAAGGTTGTGCTATAAGTTTTTCAATTATTAACCAAAAATATATTCATTGAATTGAAATACATTTAAAGATTGAGCTTTTTGATAAGTATTTAAACATGTAACAAATTATTGAATTATTTTCACTTTCAATTTTTGACCTTTGAACTGTAAAAAAAGAGATCATTATGTAAAGCTAAGCTGGTATTGAATTACATAGCTAAGCGGACTAGCAGAGCCTTTGTTGTAACAGTTAAAAGTTGAATTATACAAATATTTGTGGACAGTAGTTATTCTTTTCCTTTCAACAAAATACCTCATATAATGTACAACAGTATTTAGTGGTAGTGAATTAGACACTTTAAACCCAGTAATTTGCAATTCAACGCTATTATTTATTGTAAGTTATATATGGTGTTGTATAACTTTTTTGAGGCTTTATATGAGTGAGTTATAAAAAAAGTATATGGAAAAAGGTGTACTATCTAAACATACTATTCAAAAAGTGGCCGTTAGCAAAAGGGTATTAGTTACCTTAACATATCTATCACCCTACCATAGGTTAAATAAGAAGATTTTTCGTTCAATTATATAATAAAAAAAATTTAATACAAGTACCCTTAAGCTTTTGTAGTAAAAATAGACAACTTTCAATTAACAGAGAAACAATTAAAAGCCAGTATACTTGCGCATGTGGTTCTTACAATTCATGTAGTAATGTGTTGGTTTCACTCTCAATATTATATAACTCTCACCTAGGGGTACTGGTACCTGGTATGAAACATCAGTACATTTATAATTATTAAAATGTTGTATTCTTTCATAACCTTTTTTGTAAACTGCCAATATTTGTTATATAAAGAAAAAAGAAAATATACTATAATGTTTGTATTTTTTATGAATAAAGTGTTTTCATTTGTAATTCACAATAAAATTTTGGTTCTTTGAATTTGTTTTTTCTGCATCAATCTGAAAATTACAAAGATTAGAAATCCATGATTTAAATAAAATATCTTGTTCATGAAACAATGGTATAATAATACCTTCTGATTCTTTTGTAGAAATTTCACCAGAAACAAGAGAATCACCAGAAAAAGTTTCTAGTAAGTAAATTATATTAAATTCATAAGAAAAAAAAATGAATGCCTTGTTTATTTAATTGCTAGTCCTGAGAACATTTTTCTCATGAACTCAGCCTGCATTCAATTGAAATATTGAAGGGCACACATAATGCATATTTTGGGTGGAAAAATGCACCAGCCAAAATATTGCAGTCTGTAATGTATTAATAGGTACATACAAATACTTGTTAAATGTTAATGCTGTGAAATCTCCTTTAAATCCAGTAGGAAGAATTAAAACAGCATAACTTATTTATTCTGAGATTATTACTAATTCATTTTGGGTTCAAGAGGTGTTATTTAATTAAACCAGACGGTTTTGAGTGTCAAAAGAGTCTGACCCCCTCCTATACCTCTAATGGAACGTGATAAGAGATAATGAACCAATGTATTGCTTGTTGTTTTATTCATCAACATGGGTCATTTCTACTTAGAATTGACATAAAAGTAAACAAAACTTTTGACATGTTTGTCTTTATCAGAAAGTAATTATAGAAAAGATAGAGTTGTCTCCCATTGGTAGTGTAATCATGTATCTTCTTCTTACATAAGGGTAACAGTTACACATAAAATATATGGTACTCATCAATAATGAAAACAATTATATATGAAAAATGTGAACATGAAATAAATTCTTTAAAAAGTTGATCTTCAGATTTAAATGTATTAAAATTTGAAGATAAAATTTCATGTTTCAAATTCTGACTTGTTGAATATTTTTATATAAATTTTGAAATTGCATTTAAAATTCTCGGGACATAAGATTAATGAGCAGAATAAAAAAATATTGTTCATAAGACATATTATCAGATTAGGATTTATACATTTTTGAGGTAATGACCGATTATCAGTGGTCAAGTAATTAAGTAACCACATAATTAGTTTTGGCCAAAGTTAGTAAACAGGAATAGGTAGCAGTTATGCTTGAATATGTTTGCTGTGCAGACATGATTTTAACATGAAAAATTGAAACAGTAATGTTTGTAAATTTTAATGAAAATTCAGTGAAGAAGTAATTAGTAAACAGCTTTACATAAAAATATTGAGATAAATTATTATAATTACCTTGTGGGCTTCTGTCACAGGAGGATTTCATTATGAAATTATCTTCAAAAAGTTTGTAATTAACATATGGAGGCATTAATTCTTGACGGAAAGGTTGATAGGTGTTTCACTCTGTACTAAAGATGTTATAGGATCCTATTAATTAATGTGTAAACACGAAGATGAACATTTGATCTGGAGTAGAAATTCTATAGGGATGTACAAATTGTAAAAAACCTTACTTCAAAGGATGACATTCATTTTATAAGTGACAAGTGAAAAAATGTTCAGATGAATATTGTATGAGGATATAAAAATGACATTTGTGTCAATAATATGTAACATCGGCAATGAACTTCTAATAGAGATTAAATGATTGATGAATGTGAATACACAATTAATTTATTCCATATCTAGATAAACAGGAAGATTTTTTAATGTTTTTATTTGATGTATTTGGATGTAATTTAAAATCGAATCAACTTTTACAAATCTTGACAATTTAGCCAGTGGCAAAAGAAATAAAAAATAAATTGAAAACTTTTTATAGGATGATATAGTGCTTTACAGATAGGTTCAATGAAGATAAGATAAAAGTGATCAAAATAAAAAAATCTTAATGTCCAGCATGTAGGCAATTAGTATTAGATGTGCTGACAATTTGTTTTATAGAACATAGTATTTAATGCTGAAATTAAATACGGAAATTCAATATTTTCATTGAAATATATCTGTGGATATCTTAGACCTTTTAAATGAAGTGTGTGAAAAACAAAAGAATGGATTTTAAAAATTGAAAGAAATTAACAGTGCATTCATTTTGATGTAAAGTTATGACATTTTTGGCCTGGTTTGTAAAATAAACCAAAACACTTATATGAAGAAAGTGATTTTTAGGCTGTCAACCTGAAGTGATCAGTTTATACAATTTTATAAATAGAAAATAATTGATATTAGACATGTGTTGCAAACATGGAATTTTTTACTTATACAACATATTAAGATGAAAAATATATAATTACAAAATTGCAATGTTATTTTTATAATGGCCTCAATAACTAAAAATGATGATATAAGCTAACTATGAAATGGAAAAATGGATTTTCTGCAGTGTCTTATTCTTAATGATGGATTCTTAATCATAAAATGTTTTATAACAGCAGTGTTAGCGAAATAGAAACTGCCTTGGATATGAATAAATTATGAATTTCATTGGAAAAAGATCCTGCATTTTGAAAACGAATACAAGCTAACCTATTGATTCTAATGAAAAATGGATGCAATATATAGATATTAAGCCAAGATGTGAAATAGGCTTTGAAGATTTAAAAAAATTACAATGTGCAATATTGAGACATTCTAGGAGATTTGTGCAGTGTCTTCTCACAAGGTGCTTAATTTGTTCAGTCTGCTAAAATGACTGTTGGGTATACTTATATTACTATTATAAGTAGTTTGAAAATTGAAACATTGACTCTAGAGTATTTAAACACAGGTTAGTTGAATAAGGGGAGATAATTTTATTGTTTTTGTTTTTTATGTTGTACCTCAAAAGTAAAGTACATTGTTGTTAAATCATTAATCTGTAGACTTAGACTTTATCTTTGTGCACAGAGAATTTAGATTTTTTAAATCTCTAAATCTCTAAATCTCATTCTCTTCAAAGTTCATTAGGTTCAGATAATTATAAATACAAATAAGTATATTTCGTACATGTAGTTTTCTTTTGATAATTTTTTACAATAAAAATGTTGGTAATTTGATTGCAGTAAACCTTAGATAGATATTGCAATAAAAAAGAACAATTAATGTAATGCAAACATTTTTGTAAATGCCTGATGAGAAGGGGGGGGGGGAGAATCTTAAGTAAAAAGCAAGCTTTAACTGAGGTAAAAGAGATTGAAAATATTTAATTTTAGTAACAGCTCTACAACTGAATACTTGTATGGGATTACACCTGATACTGAAATTGCTGAGTGGGAGTAACTCAGTAATTAAGGGTACTATACATGTCAAAAGTAGATAAAATTGTGCTTTATAATGGAAAGAAACATTTGTATTTTCATCTGATTTGAATGGACTTCTTTCAGTATTTTATGATTGAATTGCTTTCTATTACAGGCACAGATGAGGCTGTGAAAGGAGAGGACACTGCTGTCATTGTCACTGAAGGCAAAGCACCAGAATTTCTACTCAAGATACAAACAGAGACAGTAAGTTCATTGAAAATAAAATGAAATGTTATGATCCTTAAAAAAATTAGACAACAAAACATCATCAGATCAGCTTTAATTATTGTCTTCAATGATCCAAAATTTGTTTTGATTGATCAGTGATATCAGTTTCCTAGGTTTATACAGTTATATCAAATATTTTAAAACCAGGCTATATCTAAAAAAAATGTTAGTAAGCCTTGAAGCCTATATTCAAATTTGTTGACTATTACAAACCAACAGTTTGACCTCAGGTTTAAGGTCAAACTTTTTAACTGAAAATGAAATGACATTGTAATATAGATGATTCTTTTTATCTGATTTTAGAAATGCAATCAGTTATTTATTCAATATATATTTGTACTCATTTATAGGTTGAACAAGGTGAACTTGCTGATTTCAATGTAGAAGTTTTAGGAACACCACGACCAGAAATTCATTGGTTGTACAATGGTATTGAGATCCTACCAGACAAACGTCATGCTATATTCGACGAGAACAATTTATCCCACCTACAGGTGTATGACATTGACGAGGCTGTACGAGGTACTTACTCCGTCGAGGCTACCAATGATTATGGTACTGCCACATGTAGTGCTGAATTGGTGGTCAAAAGTAAGTAGCAATATGTATTTTCATTTAGCCTTCTGTTGATGAACAAATGACTTTTACATTTTCAGTTCTCTTTATTTCCCAATGACTTCTGTGAATACAACATTAAGTAATACCCATACATAGCTGAACAGCCAGTCATCCACAATACTTTAAATTCAGAGCTTGGGGCAGAAGTACCTACTTACGGTACTTATGGTTTGGAATATTGGGTCCTCAATGCTCTTCAACTTTGTACTTGTTTGGCTTTATGACTATATTGATCTGAGCATCACAGATGAGTCTTATGTAGACGAAACTCAAGTCTGGCATACTAAATCATAAGCCTGATACCTTTTGTAACTATTAGTATCAGATATTACACTTTAAAAAAAGTCAGCTTTTACATTGATTTTTGCACCAATTGAAACTTAACTGTCAAAAATGATTTAATTTTACAGCACAACCAGAAGAAATTACACAAGAACTCCTTGCTCCTAAATTCATTGTTGAGATACAGACAGTGGAAGCTACAATCGGAGAAACAGCCAAATTTACCTGTAAAGCTCAAGGACAACCCAAACCACAAATTCTGTGGTTCAAAAATGACAAAGAAATTACTAAGGATGACAACAGATTTAGTATACAATATGGTGATGAGGAAGGGGAGGAAACTCTACTTATTGTCGATGTATTACCAGAACATGATGGGACATATACAGTAGAAGCCAAGAACACTGCTGGTAGTACCAAATCTAAAGCTGAACTCTTTGTCGAAGGTAAATCTTCTTTCAAGAGAAACAGATATCATGGTTTTCATCATAATGAGCAAATCATATTAGCTTAAGTTTTCATAAGGTTTTTACATTGTACAAAATGCATATTATAAATACTTGTTAAACCAAAATTTTAATTCTGTAATTTAGGAGACAGTAATCTTGAAAAACTACTACAAATATTACTCTTCTACATAGTAAATATGTTTATGATGCCTCTTTTTAACAAAAGCATATGAAAGACCTCAGGGAATAGAGTAAATTGCTAAATCATTAATTGTACATTTGAATTGTAGAAGTGAGAGAGGACAAACCCTCAGCTCCAGAGTTCATTAGAGTACCAGAAAAAGTGTCTGCTAGACAACATGATACAGCTCAATTCATGGTCAAGGTCATTGGAACACCCAAACCTAAAGGTAAGAACATTCTTTAAGATTTACATACAGATATATTCTTTACCAATTGTCATAACTTACATTTGTTGAGTGCATTTTTTCCCCCAATTTTCTGATATTTTGCACAGTGTGTAAATATCTCGAGAGTCTAGATAAAAATCCAAGTAAACTTGAGACCTGTTTTTTATACATTTCTAAACTGAAATTTATCTAAAAAGTATTGGTTATTTACACCACTTTGCCAATGTGACAAACTTGGATCTTCCCTTATATGGATACATCAACAGAGTTTAGAACATTTTTTGTGAAAAACTATTCATGAAATCAGCTAAATAGTTATAAACATTGAAAAAGTATCCACAAAAATAAGTTTGTGTACTGTTTCTCATTATATTTTCTTTTGTAGTTATATGGAAGAAAGACAACATGATATTGGAAGACAAAGAACTCTACCAATTTGAAAAGTACGAGGACCAATACTGTTTTGAGGTGAAGGACAGTGATGTAGTGGATGCTGGTGTCTACACCTGTGTTGCTACTAATGAAGTAGGGGAGGTCACTGTTGACATTCCTCTGATTGTCAATGAGATAGACCGTGACAAGAGACTATCAGAATCCCCACTGGTCCTCCGTCACCAAGACACGTCACAAGCACCAGAATTCACAGAGATCTTTGAGGCTGTAACTGTAATGGAAGACAAACCATTAGAGTTAACATGCAGAGTTACTGGACTTCCACGTCCTGAGATCACATGGCTGAAGAATAACAAAGAGATTGCTCAGTTCCCAATGTTAAAATGTCATACGATGATGATACATGTACACTGAAGATAAAGAAAACCAACATCATGGACCATGAAGGAGAATACAAAGTTATTGCTGAAAATCCAGCAGGTATGGCTGATGTAACAGCACCAGTCACTATTGAGGGTAAAACAGAAAAACCAGAATTCACACGTAAACTTAACAACCGTGATGTCAAGGAAGGCAGACCTGTCAAATTTGAATGTTCTGCCAAGGGTATTCCAGCACCTGATATAACATGGTTCCTGAACAACAAGCCTGTAGAAGGTGTACGATTCCACACAGATGTCCGTAAGAGTTTCTCCGACACGATCTACAGTCTGAGTATTGATAAGACTGAGATAGAAGATGCTGGAGAAGTGAAAGCCATCGCTAAGAACAAAGCAGGAGAGGCTGTTACCATTGCCAAACTTCTTGTTGAAGGTATAGTGTTACATTTATTAAGTTTGTGAATCTACTCTTTTTATTCTAGAAGCATATCAGAATATGTTAAAAATTCTAATGTTTAGCAATTATAAAAATATTTTAATTTAGAATATTTTGCTTTCTAGACTATTTCATTACACAAATATTAAATAAAGTATTTCTGACTTTATATATCTATATCATTTGAGGAAATGGCAAAACTTTATTTATGTAGTTTGGATTTTTTGTTGACAAGATTTTGCACAGATTTGAGAAGATAAGTTAACCAATTCTGTTTTTTATTGACTAAATCTGGAAACTAAACAGTAATCATAAAAGAAAATTGTACTTAAGTAATTGTAATATGAAATTGTCTTTGTTTATCTATTAACAGAGAAGAAAGAAGCTCCTAAGTTTGTAAGAAAACTGGACACTGTGAACGTTGTGGAGAATGATACTGCCGTACTTGAGGTGGAAGTCACAGGAAAACCAAAACCACATGTCACTTGGTAAGGCTGTTATCTCTATATATGTTAATGCAGACTCTTTTTAAATTCTTTGTTATCCAGAAAGTCTATGAATGTGAAAATCACCTAAAAATAAAATTGTGAAATTGCCTGTAAAAGGGAAATAACCTAGAAATAATTGAGTGATACCTTACAGAAATAACAATCATAAGATTAGAAAAAATTTACAACATCTTCATTGTTTTGTGACATAGTTTGATATATATGTAAATGATATTGTGTATTGTAGGTTGACAATGGACAAAGAAATCCCTGACACAGACAGAACAAAGATAGAGGTTGAAGGTAATGTCCACAGACTGACTATCAAAGATACCAAGAAAACTGATGAGGCCCTGTACACAGCACGTGCCACCAACCCAGCTGGTCAAGTGTCTTGTAACGGCAGAATAAAAATACAACGTAAGTTTACATTTAAATGTACGGAATAGAATAACAAACCGTCACTATTTTGTTGTATGGAGTTTCAGTTTAAGTATGTGAATTTGAAAGTAAATAAAAGTTGAAGACCAAAAGTCACAATTTATATTTTTTATAATTAATAATTATCAGCTGTTTACATTTCAGTGTAAATTAATTTTAATTCTTATGTTCTGTTAATAATAAATGTTACTATTTTTTTCCTTTTATATTCCAGCTGCTAGAAGACCTTCTATTGTAACCAAAATGGCCGACACATTGCTTCCAGAAAATGCTCCTGCCAAATTTGAATGCCAAGTAGAAGGACTTCCTCTACCTAATGTTAAATGGTCAGTAATTTAATTTTCATGAGTTCAGTTGATTTAGCCATGAGATATTGAAATGTTGGTAAAGTAGTATAAAAATTCTAATAAACTACACAGTTATATTATGAATGTAAACATATATTGAAAATTGTATATAAAAAAATGGATGATAGCTATTTGGTAGTATTTACAAGATAATAAAAATGAATTGAGCATTTATAATGAAATTCACCAAACTTTTATAAAATAAAATTTTGTACTTTTGGATATGTTTCTGTTTACGACTGTTTATAGTTTATTTATATTCCCTTTGTCAGAATCTGTAATGCCATCTACCGATACCTTTAATTTTCTCTACAAGACATTTGATTTTCTCTACAATACATTTGATTGAGATTGTGTTTGTAGGTTTATCAATGATAAAGAGATAGAGGAAGGAGAGGATGTTCACATAAGATTTGACAGACGTAGGAGTACCTACACACTGGAGATTGACAATGCCACACCCGAGATGCAGGGTCTTCTCAAAGCTGTGGCTGCCAACGCCATGGGAGAACAACTCATGACAGCTAACCTTGAAGTCAGAGGTCAAGCTCCTAAATTTGAAGAAACACCACTCAAATGTACCATTCTGGAAGGTGAGAATGATATGCTTATTGACCAGATTTTTCACATACACATTATAACATATAATGCACAACAAAAATGTATTAGATATCCTCATGTTATAAATAAAATACAGGGATCTGTTGACAAAAATATATCAAATAAACCTGAAACAATTTTTCATCTATTGGTATTGAGGCATTAAAATCCAACCAGTGAATTTATAAAAAAACATAGAACTATATGAAATTATAGCAGAAAATTGTAGGTAAGGAAAATTTATTGCATAGCACAGTACTGAGTAGTCATAGTCTTCTATATGGTTATCTTACTACAGAAAGGACAATGTTCTATGGGATTTATATTGTTTATCAGTTTATTGACTGTATTATTTTACTTTCTAGGTGAATCTGGAATGTTCCGATGTTTGGTATCTGGTGAACCTGCTCCAGAAATTCTCTGGTCCAAGGGTAAATGGAATAAAATCAAAGATGGTGGAAAATACAAAGTATACAAAGATGAGACTACAGGTGAAGATGTCCTAGAAATAACTGACATCAAGAAGAAAGATGCTGGAACGTACCTGGTCACAGTTAAGAATGAGCATGGTACGACTGATGCACCAGCAACACTTATCGTAACAGACAAACCTGAGGATGTACAAGATTGGAAAGACATGCTCAAACACAGGTAACAAATCAAAGATCAAAGGGCATTCAGTTTGTAATCTACTGATTTCCAGTGTCTGGTTTTTTTATATGACATGTTTTAAAAACTGTGACATTTTTATCATTGATTAATATTAAACTTATAATTGAATTATTCAACCAACAAAGAAATAATACTGTGGATCCATTTATTTTCGTGGGTACCAATTTTCGTGGATTGCTGAAAAACATCATTTTCATGGATTTTTAATTTTCTTGGTTTTGCCAAGGTCTGCATACAAACCAATGGCAAATATGCAATTCGTTAAACATTTATATTTGTGGTTAACCTGAAACCATGAATTCCATGAAAAATTGGGATCCAACGAAAATTAATGAATCCACTTGTATATCATTTAACTGGTAAACAAATCACCAATCTCTATATTACAGAGAAATAGAAAGAAGACAGATTGAGGAAGAGGAACTATTACTCCCCAACCTTAAACATGTGGAGCAGGAGGAAGCCGTACCTGAAGACAAGAAGAAGTTTACCCCTGGATTCATGGAACACGATGAACCTGTCGCTTTTGAAATATTCAAGAAGAGAAGAGAGTCTCAGGTATAGTAGAAGGAAAACATATAATTAAGAATGTTTTCCACAACGCACAAAAATTAAAGATAGATGTTAAATAAACATTGTTTTAAAATCTCCAGATTTGTCACAGATGAATTAATTATTTCATTAAAATGGGTTTGATGTCATTCCAATTTTGATTGACAGTATCTTTGATTTTATTGGTATTGAAGAGAGATTTATTACAAATGAATTTGATTATTTTATAAGTTTAAACATACAAACAGGATATGTAGAATTACCCATCATTTGATCAATTTTTCTGACAAATTGCAAACAAATAAAATATGTTTGTTGATTATAACCCTGATTTTTTTTTAGCTGACTCAAATCCCAGAGCGATCAGAGCCAGAGAAGATGAAGAGAGAAAAGCCAGAATTAGAGACCTATGAAAAACCCAAACCTGAAGAGAAATCTCCTGAAAAAGTAGAAGAAAAGGAGAAAGAAAAATATGTTAGAGGAGTTAAACCAAAGGAGATTGAAGAAGTTGAAGAATTCCAACTCAAAATACCAAAGGCTGATGTAAGTGCTAGTAGTCACGATATTTATTTCATATTTTTATAAATATTCAAACATTAATTTGATGTATGACAAACTTCACATTCGTGAAATGAAATATAGATAGAATGCCTGTTTATTTTTGATATAATTATTTTCCAGTGGAAGTTTATAACTCCTCTCAAAGACACAACAGTCAAGGAAACAGAAGAAGCCATCTTTGAATGTGAATTGAACATTTCAAATGTTTCTGTGACCTGGACTGTCAAAGATCAGGTGATAGAACAAAGTCCAAAGTACATCATCAAATCTGACAAGACCAAACATACTCTCATCATAGCCAAATGTCTGCCTCAAGACAAAGGGGAGATAACTTGCTCATTTGCTAAATTACAGACCAAGGCTAACTTGACAGTTGAAGGTAAGTTGATGCAGTAATATAACCTGTCATTCTCTTCCAAACTTTTTTTTTTTTTTTTTTTAAATCTAAAACCTGATAAGGAGGTTCTGAAACTCATTTTGAAATTAAAAAGATGAAAATACTCAATCAACAATGTATGTAAAGGATCAATAACCAGCAAAACTTAAAAAGGCATGGTGAAGGTGTTGTCGACATTAGATTCATGAAAAAAGGAAAGTGCAATTATATCAAAGGAAACCAATTTTGCATGTTGATTTATCTTATACAAATGAAATATAAAGTAAAGTAAAAATCATAGATTAAACTATATATAATGTTTGTACAGAAGTGCCAGCAGAGTTCATTTTGAAGCTTGAAGATGCTAAGGTTGAACAAAACCAAGATGCAACCTTCACTTGTAAGGTCAACAAAGAGGATGTAGAGGTCAACTGGTTGATTGACAACAAAGAGGTGCCAGATTCACCAAAGTATGATGTGAAGCATGAAGATGTGACACATTCCCTGACTATTAAGGATATTGATGTTGGTGATTCATGTGAAGTGTCAGCAGTGTTTGGTGATGCATCAACATCAGCCAATCTTGTTGTCCAAGGTAAATTAATGAAAATTAGATAAAAAAATAATTACAATATGGTAAGAATAGCACTAAAACTAAAAATATGATACAGTAAAATTAAAACTATTTTTTAATTTCAACCTCAAATTATTTTATAATATTATAATAGAATTCATATTTGTTAATTGTCAAAAAGCAAACAATATTATTCCATTCATATCTAGCAAAAGAATATTCAGTTGACATTTTAGAGAATATATTGTTGGATATATTAGATTTTAATTCTCTTATAATAATTACAGACGTATGTGCTGATTTCTCCATGCCACTTAAAGATGCCACTGGTCTTGAGAACTCAACAGTTGAATTTGTCTGTGAGTTGACCATTCCATCAGATGATGTACATTGGTTCCTAAACGATAAACCATTACAAGAAAGTGATAAAGTCAAAATCATTAAAGACGGCAAGAAACACAGAGCTGTTATTAGTAATGTCAGCATTGAGGATGAAGGTCAAATATCAGTTACCGTTGGTGACAAGAAATCAACTGCTGGTCTCTATGTTGATGGTAAGTTTCTATATACTTCTCTCTATTACAATAATTCTGGAAGAATCCAATTGTAATAACTGTTACTGTTGTACATTGAAAATAAAACTGTTGGAAAAATCTGTCTATAACTGTCATAGACATTAAAAAAGCATTTAGTATAAATAAGAAGATGTGGTAAGATTGTTAATGATACAACTCTCCACCATAGACCAATTGACACAGAAATTAACAACTATAGTTTATTTTGTACCAAATATTATTCTTTCAGAAGTTGCACCTGAATTCACCAAGCCATTATCAGATGCTACCATTTTGGAAGGAGATACTGTAGAGTTGACTTGCGAAGTCAACAAAGAGGGCGCCACTGTCAAATGGTTTGCTGATGCCAAAGAAATAACTGATGATGATAAGTTTGAAATTATCACTGAAGCTACAGTACACAAACTCCGTCTAAAAGACGCCTCATTATCAGACGCTGCTGAAATTACAGCAAAGGTGGAAGATCAGAAAACTACAGCAAAACTCAGTATTGAAGGTATGTCATGGCATGATTCTTCACAACAGCTTTTGAAAATTGCTTCCTCCTTTTTGAATTTGAATTTATTCACAACCATGGATACATATTGTCTAAATAAGCATGACTGTGTCACAGATATAACTGAGATATTCCCCTGCAATATGTGTATAACTTTTTAATGATAATGTTATTGCTATTTGCTTGCAAATGTTCTGTTATTAATGTTGCTTACATGTGTAACATCTAAGGTATGTGAATACTGGTCTTAAAAAAAATAATTAAATGGCTGTGCTTTGTCATGTCTGTAATTACTGGCCATAAAACACAACATATAACAGCTATACTTTGTGATTTAAGTACACAAAATGCAATGTTTGTGCTTTGTTAATTTCCAAATATGGCACCTGTGTATTGTATGAGCATGATATTTGATTGGCATGAATTTCTCCTCAGATACACCTGTTGAATTCCTTGCTAAACTAACAGAACAGTTTGTTGAGGAAGACCAACAATGTGTTTTTACGTGTGTGGTCGACCGTGAAGATGTTACCGTTGATTGGTTCCATAATGACGCACCTTTGTTGCCTAGCGACAAGCATGTGGTTAAAGATGAGAAAAAGATGCACACTCTAGTCATAAAAAATACTGATCACTCCGACATTGGTGAATATACAGTTGTCGTGGGTGACAGTAGAAGTTCAGCCAAGCTGAATCTTGATGGTAAATTATTTATACATTGTTTGCAGTGGTAATTGAAGCACTGTGTTACACATATCATGTACACATATAATGTACACATACTATATACAGACTGGGTAAGGACTAACATCCTCGATTCAAAATACTGTTAAAAACTTTTATATTACAAAGATGGAATTTATGATAAATAAATATAATGTTATTTTAATTTACTCAGTCTTTTAAAATGAATTGGAAGCTTATCAAATCTGTTTTTGAAACAATGTTCTTCATTCAACTTTTATATCAGAAAGGATAATTTTATGTCAAAAGCATAATGAATCCATTTTTTACTCACATAAATAACATGTTTGTATACATCATTTTGGAAGATCATTACTAAAGACCTAAAGAAAACAACAGTATTTTGAAAATTTATACAAAAAGCATATAACAAGTGTACCTCTGATTATATATTTTCTTGTATCTATGATTCTTGCCATGGCTGTCTTTGCAATATGCAAATGAATTCTTCTGGAAAGATCGTATAAGACATTAACCTGCACTCTTCAAAACTCTCTTTGTTGCTTTATATTAATGAAAGCACATAAATAACTTTATATAAAAGAATCTCTGCACTTCTGAACAGTTTAAAATATTACTGGAAAATTATATATATTGTGTGAATTATTAATACACATTTTAAAATATAAAAGGAAACAGAAAAAGCAGAAATTAAGATCTTTATTTTGAAGAAAAAGTTAAGAAAACAAAATTGAGTTTTACAGCTGAGGAATAAAAGAGATATGCTTTGACCAATTAAAATTGACATGTATTTAATTATTACACTGTTTAACTTTTATCAGAAAAATGACTTTATCATCATTTCGCATGCTTATGCCATAACAAGCATATTACTTCTATTTATATTCAGATGAATAATTGCAAATGTTTGATGAAATAGTTATTAATCACTGATACACGTCCAGAAGATGTACCTAATTGGATTTAATCTAAAAATCCTAGATATTTTTGTATCATTTTGTTATATTGTAATGATAATTTGGAATATTCAAATCTTGTTCAAAAGTCAGTTTAACATCCACTCCCTTTTAAATTGGCAATCATACCACAAGTCCTTCTTTTAATATTAATAATCAATGAAAATAATATTTGATGAGAATAACCGAGATCATAGTACGAATGATTACCTGGACACTTTTTGAAAATCTGCGTTAAATTGTCTATTTATCTTCTGGATGTGTATGTTTTATGCATGTTGTGATCTCTTGCATTTTGTGTTTGATGTGTGTCTATCCCTGTTTTCCTTCCAGCATCACCCGTTTCCATAGTAACACCTCTAAAACAAACGGAAGGTTTTGAACAGCAGAATGCAACAATGTTGTGTGAACTTTCTGGTCGCACTACTGAAGCAATATGGCTGAAAGGAAACGATGTGTTAGAAGATTCAGAAAAATATCGAATGACATGGGATAGTTGCATGCACAGTTTAACAATAGTCAATTTAAATTTTGACGATGAGGCAGAATATTCCCTTATTGTTGGTGATAAGCGCACATCTGCTTTTTTGTTGGTCGAGGGGATGTACAGTAGAGTAGAAAGTGATATTGATGACTCGGATCATTTTTCAGAATCTCAGGGAAATATATATTGATTAAAACACTTCTGTGATAGTGAATTGATAAATTTTGCAAATTTGTGAAGATATTTACCATTTATATTTGTACATACATATATTCATATATTCAAGATTATTTATATATTTATTGCATGCTTGTGATATTTGATTATTGAAAAATTAATTCCGTGATACATTTAAATGACATTAGGTTATAAATATATTTTTCAAAGATAAACACATTTGGCAGCATAGGAATTTGATTATAGTTTTATTTTAGAGAAAAAGGAGGAAAAATATATAGTTTGAGACATAGAATAGAATAGTAAGAAGATAAGGGATGGTTGAGCCATTTAAAGCTGTTCTAATGATTGAAAATAGACTTATAGAGAGTATAAAGGATCTGTGATATTTACTTTTTTTTTTTAATTATTAAACAAAAATTGTATATTTTATTAAAATGAATGTATCTGCTGTTGATATGGATATGAATTTTACATATTTTGTGTGCATGGGACTTTTGCCTTCCAGATCTACCTCTTAATATGACACTAACTGTCAGTCGATTGAGAAAAAGACACGAACATATAGCTTCATTTATGTGCTCTGTATCAAAAAGTGATATTCTTGTTGATTGGTACAAAGATGAGCACGAATTATATCCGTCTGACAAGTATGAATTCGTAGAAGCTGAATGTGTGCATGGTTTAATTATTCATGATTTATGCATGGCTGATTATGGCAGTTACTGTGTTGTGATTGGACGGAAAAGAAATATGCATGGTGACCACTTGACCATGGGAGGTTTGTAAAGCTATACATTTCGTAATTACACTCTTGCCAAAATCTTTTATTTTTAATTGCCCAATATTGTACAAAACTTGAAGTTATTAAACTGAATGTTTTATATACTATGATTTTTACAAACAGTTGAGTCCGGTTAATTCACCTTCAAAATAATTCTGTTGATGTCATTACCATTCCTTCTATAAGTAGACATGTTTTTCTAGAAAAAGAAATATATAAATTCAATGAAATGAAAAAAGAGAAGGCTAATCCTGCTTTCATATGCTTATGCTTTTTGTTCTTCCAATTAATGAGATAAAGTAAATGAATACTTGTGCTTTAACTCAGATGCTTATCAAGGTAGATGTTGTCTTTGTTTATATTTAAAATGTTAGATTTGTTTTAAATGTTTTTAAGTTTTGATGGAAGGTTTTGGTATTCTTTGTTAATTTTATTTATACCTTGTCTATAATGGGGATAATTTAGAGCTATGTATATTGTCAAAAAAACCTTTTCTGGCCTTGAAGATATCTAGAAGTTCTTATAAGTGATTCCACTTTCATATACCATATTCAGGGTTGTTTTTTTTTTCGCATTATGATTGTGATTTGGGGCTAAAATGAGCCAGTAAAATGTCTGCAGAGTAGACATAGTAAAATTCCTACATCTAAAAATATCAAACAAATTTCTTGATGTACAGTAAATTTTGTTCAAAACAAGCAAGAAACATTTTAAGTGTTAGAGTTGAAAGATATTGAAAGTGTGTGTAAATTATTTATAAGAAATGTTATGCCTTTAATAGCATGTTTTTCCCGTACTAATGAATGAATAATTAGTATACTTGACTCGCATGCTTATACAAAATAAATGGGGTCTTTTTTGTTGCATTTCATTGGATATATTTGTTTTAAATTACATTGTGAATTAATTGAAATTTTTATGGCACAGTTGAGGATGATATGAATGAATTGATTATTTTAGAGGCCCCAGTACAATTCATCATACCTCTGGAGGAAGCCACTGTCCTTGAGGGAGAGAGCGTGACCTTCACATGTGAGACCACTGATGAAATGGCACCAGCCAAATGGTACAAAGATGGCAAAGAAATCGTCCCATCTGACCATATGCAAACTGAATCAAAGGGCAAGGTTCATAAATTGATTATACCCAAAGCTGACATTGATGACCGAGCAGAGTATACTGTACAGGTCAGGGACAAGACTAGCAAAGCACCATTGTTTGTTGAAGGTATGTACAATAACTCTGTTTGAATTTACATACATCAAAATTCAGATTTTAAAACTGCCATATTGAGATGGCTTCATCCACCATTTATTCATGTTTTGCAATATATATAGCAGATATAAGAATTCTCATATTTTACTTCTATTTTTAGAAAAACCACTGAAAATTACCAAACCACTTAGTGAGAGATATAACTCTGTGGAAGGTGACACTTTGACCTTGGTTTGTGAGGTCAACAAGCCTGGAGTTGTTGCTATGTGGCTGAAGGATGGAGAACAGATAACTATCACTGATGGTTATGAGATTACAGTTGATGGCTGTCGTCACATCCTCACCATACCAGACGTCACTTTAGATGATGAAGCTGAATACACCATTATGATTGGTTCAGAGGAGTCAACTGGACTGGTTCTTATAGAAGGTAAAGTACTTTTACTTACAAACCTATAAGTATCTAGAAAAAAATAATAAATAAGCAGGAAGTGTCTTTCAGTTTAATATGAATTCTTTATGTTCAAAAATAGAAGATCAGACAAATAAAAAATTGAATTTTAAAATCTTTTGTTTTACAGAAACTGCAGCCGGATTTACTCACAGACTGAGTGATACTGACGTAAACGAAGGCGAAATGATCCAACTAGAATGTACATTGAGTCGCCCAGATGTCAAGGTCAGGTGGCTGAAAAATCGTAAACCATTAACACCTAGCGATCGTATCAAGATATTATGTGATCGTTATAGGCATGTCCTACAGATTATGGAAGCTATCCCTGAGGATGAGGGCGAATATACCATCGAAATTACTGAGAATATTGAAAGTTCTGCTGCTATTAGAATCAGAGGTAAGCTCACAGAAAATAAGAAATTTCATAACGTAAGCAAATGATAACAACTTCATTGTGTGTGATATCTGCGGTTTGAAAAATTCTCAGGTCAATGGAAACCCAAGACTCTCAGGTTCTAATTATGATATGAAAATATAATGTCAAAATGTAAGTCATCATATATCCATATCTGTACTCTTGATGGGACTTTTTACTTCTAAGATAATCATAGATTTTTTAAAAGGATTCTTTTAGAAAAATCAAGTCTCATAGAACCAAAGTAGCATAAACTAAGTTGTATGTTTATCAATTTTTTACAGAACTGACACCCAGCTTTATCAAAAAACTTATGAACAAGATATCAAAAGAAAAAGACTCAGTTATACTGGAATGTGAACTGAACAAACCAAATATTCCTGTTAGATGGCTCAAAGATGGTGTGGAACTGGTACCAAGTGATAGAATCAGACTGGTGTCTGATGGAAACATTCATAGGCTCATCATTGATGATGCCACACTAGAGGACAGTGGCACATATACTTGTGTATGTGGCTCTGTAACTACAGAGGCCACTCTTGGTATAGATGGTATGTTTTATACTTTCTTATTGACAAATATAACATCCCAGAATGTTTATAAACAGTTAAAAAAAAATCAAATAAAAATGGCATGGAAAATAAGGTCAAATCAAAAAGGTTTAAGGACATGTTCCAAATATATTGAATGTTTGAAGTATTGTTAGTAAAATAAGATTTTTTAACCTAACAATCACACTTTAAGAAAAAGGCAGCATAGATATAAAATGTGTGAAATTGACGATTGTCTAACGTTTGTATTGACAAATATCTAATGTATGCTCAGAATGACAATATAATAATGCTTCCCACAGAATTACCAGCAGAGTTCAAGAGACCTCTAAAAGACATCACAGCCAAGGAAGAAGACCAAGTTATCTTGGAATGTGAACTATCTAAACCAAACAAACCAGTCAAATGGACAAAAGATGGGAAGGATATTGTCCCTGATGATCACATCCACTTCTCTGCTGACCTGTCCACACATCAGATGTCAATAGACAATGTCAGTCTAGACGACAAAGGAGATTACACATGTGTATGTGGGGATGTGGCTACAGAAGCTAAACTCATCATTCAAGGTAACACATCATATCATCCTTTTCACATAACTATAAAAAAAGAAGATGTAGTTTGATTGCCAATGAGACAACTCTCCACAAGAAACCAAAATGACACAGAAATTAACAATTATAGGGCCTTCAACAATGAGCAAAGCCCATACCACATAGTCAGCTATAAAAGGCCCCGAAATGACAATGTAAAACAATTCAAACCAGAAAACTAATGGAAAACTAATACATTTTTGTTAAGGACCAGATGAAGCATGCCTCCTAATGCAGGATATCTCGCTGTGTTGAAGCCTCCTAATGCAGGATGTCTTGCTGTGTTGAAGACCCATTGGTGTTCTTAAGCTGTTTTCTGCTCTTTGGTCGGGTTGTTGTCTCTTTGAAACATTCCCTATTACCATTCTCAGTTTTATTTTCATTAGATTTTAATGGGTTGATTTTGTCACTTGTAAAAAAAATCTTTACAGAAGTACATTACTCTCTTCAAATTAGCAATAACCTGCCAGCATTGCAATTGAATTTTCTGTTCTTTTCGCTTTAATTAAGCTGTATATCATAAATAAGGGTTTAAGAGTTTGATACAATATTTTTGTTTCCAAACTTTGCAGAATTTTAAAAACAAGATAATGAAACTGATTAAAAAACAGATATAAAACATGCACAGCATCTTAAGATATGAATAACAATGATTTATTTGTAGAACTACCAACTGGAGTGAAGAAACCTCTAAAGGATGTCACTGTGAAAGAAAAGGAACAAGTCATCTTAGAATGTGAACTGACTCGACCAAACAAACTTGTTAAATGGTTCAAAGATAACAAAGAAATACAGCCTGATGAACACATTCATTTCAATGTTGACATGTTCACACACCAACTGGTTCTGACTGATGTGAACCTACATGACACTGGTGTCTACAAATTGGTGTGTGGTGATGTGTCAACCGAGGCCAAGATCGTTGTAGAAGGTGGGTATCTTAACTCTCTCAGAAACTACATAAGATAATTCATATCTATTGTCAATGTATACTAATCCAAAAACACGTTTATTACATGAAATTTGATATAATATCGTTTTTGAGGAATTAAATTATGAAATTCTGTGCCAAATTTATATTTAGCCTGTCATATCATATGTATTTTCATGTTGTTTTTATTTTATAAGAATTATAACAATTTCAAAACTTCATACATTGATACAATTTTAAAATCTTCTGCCATTATAAAATCATTTATAAGTTATATTTGTATTTAGAAATCCCATCCAAATGCTAATTTGCATTAGTTCTATTATCAAAATATGTGTCCCAATCTCCTTTATATGTAATTAGTCCCTACAAACTGATGTTTTTATTATCAGAACTACCAACAGAATTCACTAAACCATTGGCTGATGTCACTGTTACTGAAAAAGAAACCGTTTGTTTGGAATGTGAGGTGTCTAAAGCCAACAAACCTGGCAAATGGTTCAAGAATGGCCAAGAAATGAAACAGGATGACAATGTTAAGTTTGTTACCTATGACAAAACCCATCGTCTGATCATAAAATCTGCTGTATTAGATGATGAGGCCGAGTACACAGTAGAGGTTGACGGACAGACATCCAAATCTCAACTCTATGTTGAAGGTAAATGTACTTCCCTGCATTACCAACCTATTATCGTACATTCAAGTTCTATAAATCCTCAAAGCTATAATTGATTACCCCAGAAAAAACAATCACATTTTTTATAACATTGTTTATTTTGAAAGTATCCTTGTCTGCAATGTACACAAACAACTCTGAAAATTAGGTAATTTAAAATAGTCCATTAGGTCTTATATTTAAAAAGGTACATGTATTTACAAATTCAGGAAATGGGTATGTAGTGAATAAATTGAGCATGACACAAAAAACTGGTCAACTCTTTTTATATAATTCCAATATTAAAGATTGTTCATTTATATTAACAGAGGGACCAGTAGAATTCCTGAGACCATTGAAGGAAGTACAGGTTATGGAGAAGGAACCAGCCACACTTGAATGTGAGGTCAATAAACCAGACCTTGTTGCTAAGTGGTTCCTTGATGACCAAGAAATAACTGGATCAGACCGAGTAGAACTGGTTGTGTATAGCACCATCCACCAACTCATACTTCACTCCACATCATTGGAAGATGAAGGGAAATACTCAGTAACCATTGAAGGAGCCAAATGTGCCACTACTCTACTTGTTGATGGTAAGGGTTTGGAGTTTTTAAGCATGTTTGAGTTTTCTACCAAGAATTTTAATTTCAGTGTGTGAAAAAGGAACTTGTGAATTTTTCTGTTTGCTTTAGTATTGAACTGGAGTGACAAGGCCCTTTAGGATGAGTTGATAAATCAGTCTAATTATTTCTAAAACTTTTTTGAATTATTTGACCTTAGAAGAATTTGATATTAATAAATCCCTTTAACCATGATTTCTGTTTTAATAATGAAACTGTATTAATTTGTAAATTGCTGATAGAATCGTCCTTTTGCAATCCCAGATTCCTCATGTTCATTTTATCATGTGACTTTTCCCAGAACCCCCAGCTGAGCTTGTGACTTGCCTGCATGATTTGATTGTGCCAGAGAAGGGAACTGCTGTGTTTGAATGTGAAGTTTCCCGTCCTTGGGCCAGAGCTAAATGGTTCAAAGATGGCGAGCCTATAACTGTTTCTGATGGTTATGACATCCGTGTGGATGGCACACGCCATCTTTTATATCTGCCTAAAATATCAAAAGAAGATGTTGGAAGATATACTGTCAAAATTGATGATAAAGAAACCACTGCTAGACTAAGGGTTAAAGGTATAAAAAGAATGGAAAAATATTAACTATTATACATCTACGTAGGCAGCTAGAAATCACCGTAGAACTACTTTTTAGTGAGATAGCTCAATTTATAACAGTTTCACAGCATGGAAATCTTTAGTGATATTTGAAAGAAAATATTCCGTTTTGAATGTAGGCCAATATACACAAAGATATTAACCAATATTTTCACAATGATATTTTGCATGATCAAAGTTTGTTATTTATAAGCTTACTTTATTTAGATTGTATGCCTTTAATCTCTTTTGGTGGCTGTTCCCTAAAATATGTCACATTTTTTTATGTAGAAAAATTGCACAGAGACATATAATAATTGTTTACTCTGGAAAAAATCTATGAATGAAGTTAATTTTCAAAAATGGGGAATATAAGTTTCAATTTTAATATGCTTAAGACCTTCAATTTAAAAATGTTTATTAACATAGCTTAATTAGAATAAGCTGGGGTGACCAGGTCCCTACCTTAAGGATCTGTATTTGTGGCTGATACAAATTTTTACCAGATCCACTACAAATTTGTTTAGTTTGGGGCTACAGCTCTCCTCCCCCCTTTTATTATTATATATTATTGATCCCCATCTGATCTTCAAATGTTGGTGGTTTACAATGCCACTGATATGTATTTCTGCATGAGTATTGTTGTTATGAATTATATTTTAGCATTTTGATAATACTGTGAAGTATGAAATTTAACTAATTTGTGGTCCATTTACAGATTAAATGTGGATTTTAAAACTATTCAACCATTTTTTAAGGTTGAAACCCCTGGTGTTAATTGAAATTAAACAAGCTTATAAATGAGACTGTGTTTTTTTTTTTGACTTGTTTTATATTTTGTTATCTTTTATAGCATTGCTTTAGGGGATGAATTTTTCTCATTGTTGAAGGCTCCTTCAGTTACCTGTTCACATCCTTGTCTTTTGGTCACTATGGCAAGTTCACACATGGTGATAGTTCTATATCTCTTTATTTCCTCATTTTGTATTCTGAAAAAAATATGGTATAATCAGTTGTAGGTTAATGAAGTTTAAAAATTTATAAGGTTATTTAAATGGTCTGAACACATAATCTTAATAGAGCTTTTTTTTTATTAATTCTTACAGAACTACCTCTGAAAATTGTGAAACCACTACAAAAAGTAGAGGTCAGTGAAAAGGAACAAGTGATCTTGACCTGTGAGGTCAACAAACCAAACATTAAGGCCAAATGGTTCAAGGACAAAGAAGAGGTAGAAACCTCAGAGAACATACATATAACAACACAGGAGACTGTTCACACACTGAAGATTACAGAGGCAACATTAGAAGATGCTGGACTTTACAAATTCCAAATCGAGGACAAATATTCTCAAGCAAAGGTCAAAGTTCAAGGTAAACCATAAAGAATGTCTAATTATAAAATTTGTAAATAGTTAATGGTAATTTTTTTCGTATTTTTCAGTTGTTTAGAAAAACATGAAATATTTCTTTTCCTTGTCATTTACAACAACTCTCAGCATTAGTTTGAGAAAAAGCTAAATACCAATCCATAAGGCAATTATAAGCTACGAGAAAAGTATTTCTTAGTCTTTTACCAGGCAAATTCATTAGTTTTTATTTCAAAAATATTCTAAGCATTTATTGATTCTTTTCTGTCAAAAATATTTTTTTTCAAATTTTAAAGGATATTTTCACACATCAGTCCCCTAAATGTAGTCTTACAATGATACATTCTTATTTTTTCTACAGAGCTACCTCTACAATTTACAAAGCCTCTTTCTGATATTGAGGTCATGGAAGGTCAAGAAGCTACTCTAGAATGTGTAGTTTCCAGGGCAGATCTACCAGCTAAATGGTTATGTAAAGGCAAACCACTACCAAAGGACAACCGAATAACAACAACCTGTGATAAGAACACTCACAAACTTGTCATGCAGTCGGTCACAATGGATGATCAAAATGAATACTCTGTTAAGATTGGAGATAAAGTATCCAAAGCAAAACTTTTTGTTGAAGGTATGTTGTTTAGTTTTAAAACTGTTCATTTTACATGGTCATATGAGTACGCAATAATATCTGTAGAACAAAACAAAAAAAATATGGTACAGATCTTGATGAAGTTGATTACATTTTTTAGAAAGGCAGAGAAATAAAGATTTCATTTAACTGTATCAAAACTTAAAAGACATTTAAAAACATTTTTCTTTGAATATGAATTACCTTCAGTAGAAAAGTTTTACTAGTATTTCTTATTTGTTTTTTGGGGTGTTTTTTTTGGTTGTTGCCTAAAACCACTTAATTTAACATTTTAGAAGAAGCAGTTGAATTTGTCAGAAAACTGACCGACATAGAAGTTCATGAAATTCCATCCAAGGCAATATTTGAATGTGAACTATCCAAACCTAATATCACAGCCAAATGGTTTAAAGACAACAAAGCTCTCCCATCAGATAAAAAATACAAGATGGTGGTCGAGGGTCCGGTACATCGACTAGAGATCTCTGACGTAGATGGTGAAGACGAGGGAGACTACTCTATCATAGCAAGGGGAAAGAACTCAGAAGCAGAACTCATCGTAGAAGGTTAGTTTGTTCTAGCAAACATTTACTATTAACAATTCAAACATATAGAAAATTAAAATTCAATTTTTAACAACTTAAAAATCTAAATATCTAAAATATCTAAAAAGTAGTAGACCTTTTTGATTATTTGTACCAGTATTATATGATGACTAGTGTAGATTCATTTATTATCATGGGTTCAAATTTTTGTGGATTGTTGATATGTGATACCATGATTTTGCACAAGTCTGCATACAAAATTTGTATTTCTTTGAACATTTAGTTGTTAACCGGTACATTTAAAACCCACATAAATTGGTATCCAATGAATAATAATCTATTTAATCTTATGACAGTTTAGTTTTAATTTAATAATGGCAGTCCAAGAATGTGAATTAAAGTGTCCATTGATTTATTTTAGTTGCACCTGAGCTCTTCTTGGACAAGAACTTCCAGGAGACCATCACACTCAAGGCTGGTCAGTCTACTGCTTTTGAAATACCATTCAAGGGTAATCCCCAACCCAAGGTCATCTGGACATTTAATGATGGGGAACTACCCAAGGACAAGAGATTAGAAACACAGACCATTCACAACATGACCACAATGAGGCTTGCAAAGGCCAAAAGGCCAGACGCAGGAAATTATAAACTAACCTTGGAGAATCCTAGAGGAAAAACATCAGTAGACATCAAAATGATTGTACTAGGTATAAATAAAGTTTTTAATTTGAATACTGTTACTCAAATGCATATGGATTATAATAATATGATGAATGAATACATTAATGATATATATGGAAAAATTTTGATAATTGTGCAGTTACATTTAATATTTTATTTTAAATTTGTTTACTCCTTGCTATTCAAATATAATTACAAGTGGAATTCAAATTTATGTTTTCCATATCATTTTCATTACAGATAAACCAAGCCCACCTCAAAATCTGACAGCACCAGAAATATTAGCTGATTCTATCACACTAAAATGGGAGGCCCCAGAGGACAATGGAGGTAGTGACATCACTGGATACCTCATAGAGAAACGTGAATTTAACAGACGATCTTGGCAGGAAGTTGACAAGGTCAAGAACCTAGAGTATACTGTTGGCAAGTTATTGGAAGGAAACCAGTATTACTTCCGTGTGTTTGCTCAGAATGAAATAGGAATGAGTGAACCAATAGAATTTAAAGAACCAATAACTGCCAAGAATCCTTTCAGTAAGTGACAGTATGCTTTATAATGTTAAATCGGATACATTTATAAAAGTTTTAAAATATATTCTTTTTGGCCTCATGTGATTTCTAGCCAACTTGGCAGAACTTTCTTTTTCCTAATTTTCTTACATTTTTTATATTTGATACAAGAGAAGATCTAAGTTTGACACAATGATTTCATTTGTATTTATCTTACTTTTCTTTTTAATTCAGTCTTCTGTCATAATATTTTCAAATCTTAAACATAAATAAATTTTGAATTAACTGACCACAATGGTAATGGATTTGGATATTACTGTTTAAAACTGTTTTTTCAGCTGTTCCAGATGCACCTGAAGCACCAACAGCATCTGATATTACAGCAACATCCTGTACAGTGTCATGGAAACCACCAGCCAATGATGGAGGTGCTCCAATCACTGGTTACCATCTGGAGAGACAATCTGGCTTCAGTCCTCGCTGGGCTCCTGTCAACAAAGATCTGATAGAAGGAATAACATATGACCTTTCTGACCTTGTTGAAGACAATACTTACATATTTAGGGTCAAAGCTGTCAATAAAGCAGGACCCAGTAATCCTAGTGAACCATCAGAAACATACAAGGCCAAGAATCCATGGAGTAAGTTGTTCCCCCTTTTTTATCAAATTTTGAAAAAGACTTAAAATTATTAAGGTTAGCTGTGGCTTTATACAGAGAAGGCAGTAAATTATTGTCTCTAACAGAAATAGTTTTGCAATGTAGCTTAGAGCATTAATATTGCTTATAACATTTTGTTTTACACTGTTACTTATTTTACTTCTTTTCAGCTAAACCTGGAAAACCAGAGGCCCCAGAAATTATGGGAACTGACAACTCCTCAGTTGCTCTGAAATGGGCTCCACCTGCTGAAGATGGAGGTGCTCCTATTACTAATTATGTTATTGAATACAAACCTGTTGATGCCTTCCGTTGGCTGAAGGCTAATGAGACCCAGACTGTGATGGAGACAACATTCAGTGTGACTGGTCTGAAGGAGGGAAGTCAGTTAGAGTTCCGTGTGGCAGCACAGAACAAAGCAGGTGTTGGTGAGGCCTCAGAACCCACCAAACCTGTTAAAGTAGAGGCTCCTTTGGGTAAGTGTGAGGATGTTATTCCTTTTCTTACTGTGAAATCTAACTTTTACAACATGGTATACATGATATATTTGAAATGTCAAGATGTTTCATTTGTCATGATAATAAAAATATCTTAACTTCTTTCTGAAAAGAAACAACATCAGTATGATCTTCACTGAATGATTTTATGCTCTATTTTTTTGTATGTAAACATTCATCTTTTCAAATATATTTTCATTAGAAAAAAAATAGTTTCCTTTTTTATAACAGATTCATCTTAATTTTTCTATGTAATAAGAAATATTTGAGATTTCATGTATGGTTTATTTTCCAGTTGGAGAAGCACCAAAACTCCTGGAACCCTTACAAGATACAACCATTGTATCACCTAATGACACCACCCTAGAATGTGATCTCCTACTGGGAGAACCAGAGGCAGAAATCACATGGTAAGTGGTTTTACAATTACAAAATATTACATGGTGTTAAATAGGGCCTATTATTTCCATTTTAAACCAAATTTGATAAATGTGCAAAGAAATATGTTTTTAGTTTTTTATATATTTTAGATTTGTACTTAATTCAAGTATAAATCATTTATTTTGAGCATTAGGTAACAACTCAATATAAAAAAGTTGAACTACAAAAACTTAAACTTATAGTCTTTGCAATGCTTCTTTTTTGGTGGCATCTTTAAATGTAATGCACCACCAACTGAAAATAATGAGTGAGTATATATGATTTTTTTTCTACCAAAGGTTTAAGGGTAAAAAGGAGGTGAAGAAGAGCCCTAAATATGAAATGAGTTATGAAGATGAGGTTGCTGGCCTAACCATCCATCAAACCAAACCAGATGATGCTGGGGTTTACAGTTGCCAGGCAACCAATATCATTGGACAAGTACAAACAGAAGGAACACTCTCTGTACATAGTGAGTTTGTTTTGGTTTCTCTTAACAAGATGTTACTTTTTATGCTTTTACTTGTTTACATACAATTCAGAAAGAACCAAAACATACAGCATACCAGAGAATCTGAATTGGGTTTACAGATGATGGCCCTTATCTACAGAGAAAAATTTACCAAAAAAATAAAGAATAGAGAAAGATAGCATTAGAAAAATTAAGAAAAGAGAATAATGGGGTTCTAAAATATAAATGATAGAGAATGATAAGGAAAACATTGAAAGAATGTAGAAAAATGACCTGAAAAAAAAGAATAAAGAAATGAAGGACCCCCATCAATTCAATTATTGAGGTTTTACTGCACAAATGTCTGAAATGAATGAATACCTAAAAAGAAATGTTTATGGAGATTTTGTTTCTTTGCAGCTCTCCCTCAACTTGATTATGACAACAAACTGAAGAGTAAACAGTCCATCAAGGCAGGAGGCTCTTTATCATTGACTGTTAATATCAGTGGTATCCCATCACCTAAAGTCGCATGGCTTTTCAATGGAGAAACAATAGAAAAATCACCACGTCTGACAATGGAAACAACAGAAGAGTTCTCTATCCTGACAATAAAAAATGCCACACTAGAGGACGCTGGAAATTACAAAATTACAGCAGAAAATGTTGTTGGAAAAGCTGAAGCTGACTTTGAAGTTGTTGTCAAAGGTCAATATCTGTTTTTCAGACTGAAACTGGAAATGATATTTTAGATTCATATGAAGTTAAATTGGTCATCTTTTACAATCTACTTTTGGAATATTTTTTAAGGAAAATAAGTATGAAATAATTATTTTGATTTGTATTGGTAATATCAATTTTTTATTCAAAATTTTTGATTAAATTTATTGAAGGAAAAAAAATACATATATGTAAAACCCTCTAGAGCATGCTAGCCAATCATTTATACAAATAAGAATTTCTTTCAACCATACCTTATTTGTTTTATAGACAAACCATCCAAACCAAACAACTTATCTGTGCCTGAAGTCCAGAAAGATTCTGCATTGTTGTCATGGGAACAACCCACTGACACAGGAGGATGTGACATCACAGATTACATCATTGAAAAACGTGATGCCAAGAGAAACACCTGGACACCCGTTGACAAAGTTGACAAATCGACATTTTCTTACAATGTAATGAAACTGTTGGAAGGAAATGAATATTACTTCCGTGTCATTGCTAAAAATGAGATCGGTTCAAGTGAACCAGCAGAAATGGACAAAGGCACTGTTGCTAAGAGTCCATTTGGTATGTACACAAGTTTTGTCAAAATTGAGACAATTATTTAGAGAGACATGTTTTGATTTTTATCGGAGAGTTTTGATATCTTTAAATGCATTATTGTTTGATCAAATTCATTCAGTTAAAAAAAATAGCAGATTATAAGATAACTATCATGTATACAGCAGTTTGACAACATAATGCTACGAAAATATGACCATATAAATCAATTGCATTCTCATAATATTACATTATTGTAAAAGAATATATTAGACATTGTTAATACTTTTGACCCTATTTTACAGATGTCTCTGATGCACCACAGAATCTACAGCCATCAGAAATTACAAAGTCATCTATGACCTTAACTTGGGAACAACCAGAAAACAATGGAGGTTCTCCTGTCATTGGTTACATGGTAGAACGTAAACCAGCTGACAGTACAAGATGGACAAAAGTCAACAAGAAATCCCTCTCAGATACAATGTTTACAGCCATGGACTTAGTGGAAGGATCTAAATATGAGTTCCGTGTGTCAGCAGAAAATGCTGCTGGTATCGGCAAGCCAAGTCAACCAACTGGACCAATCTTGGCTAAAAATCAATTTGGTAAGAAATACTATAAAAGAAAATTTTTGGGTCAATATCTGAAACAAACAAAAACAGATTCTGTAAATTCAGAGATTTTTGCATCCATTTATCATTGTGATTGTTGAACATTGTACAAAAATTTGAGGAAATGAACATGTATGAATAAAGCTTACAAATTTTTTAATGTGAGTTTTATTTTGGTGACACCCAACCAATTGCAATTTTCATATTCATAGAAACATTAAAAAAAAATCTGAATCTACAGGTACTATTCTATGCTTTACTTTTTATAAATTGTTACTTGGATAGAGAGTTGTCTCATTGGCACTCATACCACATCTTCCTATATCTATTAATTGTAAATATTTGGAACACTTACACAAAAGTATGAATATTGGTTCCACTAACAGTGCAGTTTTTTTAATCACCAACCCCTTTTGATATTGAAGACTGAGTTTAATAGTTTATCCTTCCTTCGATTTAGAAAAACCAGATGCACCAAGACAGCCAGAAATAACAGAAGTTACAAAGAATTCCATCTCTCTGAAATGGGTAGCACCAGAAAAAGATGGAGGAAGTCCTATCTTCAATTATGTCATTGAATCTAAACCACCAAGGTCACATAAATGGGTACCAGTCACACATAACATCCAGATACCTGATTGTGCCTTCACTGTAAAAGATCTTACAGAAGGATTTGAATATGAGTTCCGTGTTCTTGCTGAGAACAAGGCTGGATTAAGTAAACCTTCACCATCTACAGGTCCTATCTTAGCCAAGGAACCAATAAGTAAGTCGTTAATGGATTAATCAAGTTTTATGGGATATATTGTCTCATTATTTTAAACTTCAACAGTAGTTTCTAATTGCATACATGACTTAAAATTAGTGTAATTTTTATCTATAAGAAGACATTAAATAAAAAATTATTGAGTAATACAATCAGATTTTTTGAAAATAGTGTTTTTACATTATGGGATTTATAACAGTATATTGATGTGTTATTTTACAGTTGGAGAAGCACCATCAGTACTTGAGGGAATCCCAGACGTGTCTGTCTTACTTGGAGAAGCCACAACATTGGAATGTAAAATCAACGGACAGCCACAACCATCTGTGGAATGGTTAGTAAATTTAAATTAGGCTTTCGATTGTGACGGAAGAAATTGTATACAATTTTAGTATATAAAACTATATAACAAGACAATTTTTACTTGATTTTAATGTTGCATAATATAGAAGTATATGACAATTTAAGAACTGAAAAATTCAAATAAATAAGGTATGACTTGAACCACTATAGGTCATAAAGTTAAATATTTATTGCAAATTTCCTCTATATTTCATAATTATGTTTATTTACCGCAGTTTCATATTTTTTTTAATGTAAATTGCATCAATTCTACAAGTATAAATCTCACAACTCTGCAAAAACAAAAATGAGGAATTAAGTAAAATACAACTGTCAAATTTAAATAATAGTTTTAATATGTATTACAATTATTATCCTTTTGCATCAATAAAAACCTTGCAATAATGTGTTGATTTACTGTTGACATGATTCATAATATTCTACAAGTTAATTTCACGGTAAGCTACCTTTAATGAGATAATAACTCAATCTTAATTTGAAAAAAAAACTGTTGCAGGTCCAAAGACAACAAAACTATTCCTTCAACTAAGAAATATGAGACTAGCTATGACAACATGGTAGCCTCATTGACCTTGAGAGAGGTCACAGAGAAGGATGCTGGGACATACACATGTGAGGCCTCCAATGATTTAGGTTCTGTCTCAACCTCAGGACAACTAGAGGTTCAGGGTAAGATATCTGGCTCAAACTTGTTTTCCTTTCAGATATTTAACAATTGTTTTGAGGCATGTAGATTTTATAGTTGGTACAAACTGTAAAATGAACTTGTATGATTCTGATTTGCTTTTTAAGGGTCAAACTATTTCCAGTCGTCAATTCTCCATTATTGTTACTTTATAATACATAGTTATTGGCAAAAAGAAGAACTGTGCTGAATGAAATTATCTTAAAAAGGATATAACATACCACATAACTTTTGACTATTTACTTCAAAAGTGCTATAAAATTATCACTGAACTTATATTTTATAATGTAATAAGCATTAGATAAAAATATTAATTCTTTCATTTCAGCTGCACCAAAACTGGAATATGATAATAAATTCAGAGACTTAATAACTCTACGCAGTGGAACATCACTAAGAATTCCAGTAACAGTGAGTGGAATTCCTAAACCTTCTGTCACATGGTGTAAAGATGATCAGACCATCAAACCATCAAGTCGTCTTAACCTTGATACCACACCGACAGGAAGTACTTTACAAGTCAAGAAAGCTACCAGAGAGGATGATGGCATGTATGCAATCATGGCTGAAAATGAGGCTGGTGATGCTAAGGCAACCTTCGATGTAGAGGTCACAGGTCAGTCATATTTGGGGAATTATTGGATGGATATTAAAGCGTAAAAAAGTGAAAACTCATCAATATGAATGAGTAAATATGATTATAACCTGCATTCTGATATAGGATCCACACAACTGTATGCAGATCTTCATAAAATCGCAATAATTAATCTAGCATTTTAGTCCATATTCTCCAAAATTTGCAATAATAAATGCACACAATAATTTCTGAATTTATAGTATTCTAAGGCAAAATGTAACTAAGGAAACTGTTAAAAGTTGATGTTCATATGAAAATAAGGAGATGTTATATGATTGCCAATGAGACAACTATCCATCAGAATTCAAATGACATGGATATTTAGCTTTTTTCAAACTCAGTAGAAACATTGTGTAAACGTAAACCATTATAACTAAACAAATGGACTAACAATAGTGTTTTCATTGTAGACATCCCTGGACCCCTGAAGGACCAATAGAGGTCACAGACCTTCTCAAAGATAGTGTCACACTGTCATGGCAACCACCAAAAGATGATGGTGGATCAGACATTAAACAATACAATGTAGACATGCGTGAACAGAACCGATCCCAGTGGACTAAAGTTGGATCTGTCAAAGCACCAACCACAACTTTAACACCAAGCAGATTAATGGATGGAAAACAATACATGTTTAGAGTTACTGCTGAAAATGACATTGGTGTTTCCAAACCTTTGGAGACATCTGAATCAGTTATTCCAAAGAGTCCATTTGGTAGGTTTGGATATGCAACCCGAATTGACAAAAGTTTGGTGTTCAATATTAACAGCATGATGTCTTGAAAATGATTGTGAATGCTTTGTTTTATTGTTTTTGTTTAAACATACTGTGGATTCATTTATTTACGTGGGCACCAATTTTCGTGGATGAATGAAAATTGCATTTTTGTGGAAATTTAATTTCGTGGTTTTCCGAAGTCTTTATACAAGCCTTTGGAAACTTTGTCATTCGTTGAACATTTAATTTCGTTGTTCACCTATACCCACGAAATCCACGAAAATTGGTATACAACGAATAATAATAAATCCACAGTAAATCAGTGTATAATTTATGTAGCTTGACATTTTGGTCACAAATTACTTGGTTCTTTTTATCGGTGACAAGAAATGGCAAACATGTAAATAAAAGATTTATAATTTCTATATCCTAAATTACATACTGCTATGGCAGTGATAAATGTGGTCTTCTTTCACTCAAAATTCTGATAAATATGTTAATGTGCAAGAAGACCACATTTCTTTTCATATTATGATTAAAATCAGAGCAAAATTTACCATGATTGTCTTATTAGAATTGTTTTCATATTCATCAAAGCATGTGCCTTTATGTGTGTGAATCAAATATAAACCTATTTGAGTGAATTTGAAGAGAATTATCCATCCAAAAGTAAAAAAGTTCCTATTATTTCTAAACTGAAACAGGATTTTTAATGTGTCACCCAGGGGCATTCTTTTACTTAGGGACCCACATTTTTTAACTAAAGATTAGGTTTTGATTAGGACCTTTTATCTTAAGCTTAGTGTTTAATTAGGTTAAGGTTTAGATTATAAGAATTGGTTCATGTTGTGCATGTACCATACATATATTAATCGGTCATTGATGTTTAGGTATTGATCTCAGCAACCTTCTCCTTTAAAGAACAATTTATTGCATTTACAAATGTATGTAAAAAGGTGCATAAGACTTATAATCATGTCTTGAAGATAAACAAACAAGTATCTATTACAAATTTGATAATAACATATTCATTTCATAATGGAATATAACATGTTCCTTTCAAAATTCATCCCTGTAGATATTACATCACTAAATGGATCCTTTCATTATGTCAAATTTGAAATGAGCATTTTGAGGAATCATTGTTTACGTCTAAAGAACCCGGTCCATTTGGTCCAATTTAATTATCGAATCAAGTTTTAAATTAATTTCTAAAGAACCTGGTCCATTTAATCAAATTTATTTATCAAATCATGTTTTTAAATTTATTTTGAATTTTATATATCATACTCGAGCTAAATATGTGATGAAAAGATTTATTTACATATCAATTATAATGTGATTTTTACATCAATAACATTTTACATATTTTAACCATATATTATATTATAATTATCAATACTATATATTTTTATTATATTTTTATCATTAACTGCTGAAAATTGTTGAACATTCCTTTATTGAAATATGTTTTTTTATAATCAGAATTTTTTGAATTTTTAGAAATCAAAATGTATGACATGTGTTATAAGGTTGTGAATCTCCCTTTTTTAATGTGATATGTTATAGAAGTTATAGTAGTTAGTTATTAGTTAATTGAAGTTAGATTGTTAATTAATAGAATGTTACTAGTTACTAATATATTGTATATTTTGATCAAATCAAATGCATGACAGAGTGTCGTTGATTTTTAAAACCATTCATATAAGGGTTGAAAGCAAGAAATTATTGGATTGTAAAAGAAGTGGCCTTTTTTTGTCCTAATTTTATACATGTACATGTATCTTCAGAATCTTTTATCTATTCAAAATTTATTTTACATGTTTCATTGTATTTTATTTTGAGATACCATTATTGTATTTAATTTATCCACTGGATTGTGTTTTAAGTGCTTCAAATTTATTTATTTTTTTCATTTCATTCCAGTGCTAATTTTTTTTTTACGATGATCTTGGACAAAAGATCTTGTGCATGTGTTTTTAGATATTCAAATGAATGGTTTAAATGAAGTTATTATGTGAGATGCCTAAGATTAATTATAGTAATGTTGAATTGTGTACATTTTAATCAATAAAATGTTGAATGAAATAAATTATATTAACAAAATGTTTGTTTGTTTGTTAGTTAGATTGATAGCATGGCGTTTTATTGTTTGTCTCTTAGATTGATAGCATGGCGTTTTGTTGATTTTCAAGATTTTGCATGAAACTGAGACATTAGAATGCATCTGGCAACTTCACAAAAGATAGAGAAACTGCTAAAAAAAGATACCATGACTTTAAAAAAAGATACCATGACTTAAAAAAAAGATACCATGAACTGAAAAAAAGATACCATGACTAAAAAAAAAGATATCATGAACTGAAAAAGTTCATGAACTGAAAAAAAGATACCATGACTTTAAAAAAAGATACCATGACTTTAAAAAGGATACCCGACTTAAAAAAAGATACCATGAACTTATAGGAAAAATACCATGAACTTAAAAAAAGATACCACAAACTAAAAAATTAGTATACGTTGAATTGAAAAAGAATACCACAAATTAAAAAAGTAATATCGAGAACTAAAAAAATTATGCAAGGAACCGAAGAATAAAATATCATAAACTGAAAAAAGGATTCCATGAACTTTATAAATAATACCATGAACTTTTTGGTTTTGACATTTTCTACACTTTCCTCGAATGTTGCCTCTCAAACCTTTCCATATCTAGCTATGAAGTTCCTGATGTTGTAAGCACTTTAAACCTTTTTTGGTTTGGAAAAGTACTTACTTCTTGGTTTAGAGTTCTCATTTTGTTTATCAATGTAAGGATAAAATAATCATCAAAACCTCTATTAAAAGAATTTGATTATTGATTATTATTTGGTCCACATCAAAGCTTGATACTTAAATTTCTTGATTAAAATTGGGATAAAAAAACGAATAATTTGACTTTTTCAGCTCTTTTATTCTTTATTTGTTGTATTGTTTCATAATACAATCAGATAATTTTCAAGAACAAAAATAGAGTATTGTATGAAATGCTTACAATAAGAGATAATTGAAAAGCTATTATACAGAAAAAATGAACATTGACCACCTACATGAACTATCCATATTTTTATGAAAAGAAGTCCAATGCACAAAAAATAGTTTGGGGCAGCCTTGAATGGTTATTTCAGTAAATATTAAAGGGGATGCATACCTAAATTTTAAATCACAAAAAAAAAACCAGACAAAACAGATACAGGGGTAAAAAGCATCTGACAATCGTACAATAGTATGCAATATTAAAATAATAAGCATGCAAATTGAGAACATGAAGACTTCAGTTTATTAGTGCTATTTAAAATTCATCTGCAATAAAAATTTATGAATGACTTTAGGCAAACCATCAAAACCAGAAGGACCATTGACTGCATCTGACATCACAGCTGATAGTGTTAAATTGTCATGGCAACCATCAAAATCAGATGGAGGCTCCCCTATCAAAGAATACATTATTGAGAAATATGACAAAAGACGTTTATCCTGGACTAAGGTTGGGAGTGTGGATGATAAAACATTGAGTTTTGTTGTTCCCAAGTTGATAGAAGGTACTCCATACCAGTTCAGAGTATTAGCTGTAAACGCTGAAGGAGCAAGTGAGGCTCTTGTTACTGACGCAGAAATCAAACCTAAACAACAACCAAGTAAGTTAAATCCTGTTGATAAATATATTATGAATCTATCAAGTATACACATCATCGCTAATCCCGGCTGACCACAGAATCTGTCCCGCTTGAACTATTCAATTCATACAACAATCACTTTTCCATTGTGGCATCAGATATATTGTATTATGACGTCAAAATTTTACTGGAACCTGTGTGATGTCCAGTAATGGTGGACAAATAGCGATAAGGTGTATTCAAAAAGATGAAAAAAACAGAAAGATTCTTGTACATGGAGTTTGAAATTACAAATGTTTTAAAGTCAAAAGGGAATTGTCAACTATAGAAAGTGAAAAAAGGATGTTACATTTCTTTGTGTTGGTGCCAATTTCATAGATTTAGAACATTTTCTATTTTGTGGAAATCATTAGAAAACAAATTCTGCATTTAATGCCTACTGAAAATTTGCATTATACCAGATTTTTATGTTGCATAGTAAATAATATTTACACCCAAATCTATATTGATTTACTAACAAAAATTCATGAAACATTTATATACTCAATATACATTTTATAGCTACACCAGCTAAGCCAGTTGGACCAATCAAATTCTCCAATGTACTTGGTGATGAAGTGACCTTGAACTGGTCTCCTCCAAAGAAAGATGGAGGCTCACCAGTAACATCTTACAAACTTGAGATATCAGAAGATGGTAAAACATGGACACCACTTGATATTACTGATACGACCAAATATACAGCCAAGGGTCTTAAAGATGGACAGAAATATTACTTCCGTGTATCAGCAATCAATGACATCGGGGAAGGAGAGTTGTTGGTATCTGATGTAGTTATACCAAAGAAACCAATTGGTAATTTACATATGCCGTCCAAAATTGTATCTTTCTCTTCATTTCAAGTTTGAAAAATCACTTTTTGAGTCACTTTTTTTTTAGTTTGATACAATTTGAGAATCACTTCTTTTTTAAAGTACTGTTAAATAAAAATTATTGCGAAGTTTTTATTAATGTGAATACTGATCGCAATAATAAAAACTCCCATTCTGATATCTGATAAATGTAACTGAAGCAGATTTTACTGAAATTGCAATAATTAATCTCACATTTTAGTGCATTGTTGAAAATTTGCAAAAATAAATAAGCGCAAAAATTTCTGAATTTTACATTCATGATTTCTTTACTTGCAACTTGGATTTTTTTTTTTGGTCAAACAATATTTTGCAAATTTAAATATTTCTTTTAATTTTAGGAAAACCATCACAACCAATGGGACCAATTGAAATGACTGATGTCACAAAAGATTCAGTAACACTTCACTGGTCACCTCCAAAAGAAGATGGTGGAAGTCCAATCACTTCCTACGTCATTGAAAAACAAGACAAAAAACGCAAGACATGGACATCTGTCCAAAAGGTTGACGGTGAAACCAATCACCTTAAAGTAGACAAATTACAGGAAGGAACAGAATATACGTTCCGTGTACGAGCTGAAAATAAATCTGGACTTGGCGAGCCATTAGAAGCTGATAAAGCTGTATTGCCAAAGAGTCCATTCTGTAAGTTCATCCACTCTTCTGCTAAATTCTGTATTTTTATTCAAAATGGAAATAAGTTTGGATATAATATTATATCATTTTAAAAACAGTTAGTTTTTGAATGCACATGTACTGTGGATTCATTTATTTTTGTGGATATAATTATTCGTGGATTGCTGAAAACTTTCATATTCCTGGATATATTTGCTTTCATGGTTTTGGTAATCTCTGTATACAAAGCCTATTGAAAATATGTTATTCATTGAACATTTGAATTCGTGGTTCACCTGTATCCACGAAACCCAAGAAAATTGGTATCCAACAAATATTAATGAATCCACAGTATTAGAAAAATGAACATGAATTTTTGAAAGTGGTAAAAGTGTTTGCTATAAAACAAATTTCTCAAATCTTAAATATTCACATGGGTAATTATGATATTTTGTGTTACAGCCAAGCCATCAGCACCACTTGGACCTATAACAATCAGTAATGTCGAGGAGAGTTCTGCCGACATCGAATGGGAAGCACCCGAACAAGATGGTGGTGCTCCAATCGAAAAATACCAGATTGAATACAGACCTGCCAATAGGTCAACATGGACAAAGGCTGGAACTGTAGATGGTAACACTTACAAGTTCAATGTTAAAGATCTAAAGGAAGGTCAAGATTATTACTTCCGGGTCACAGCTATCAACAGTGAAGGATCTGGTTCCCCATTGGAATCAGCTGACATGGCCAAACCAAGGAAAATTATTGGTAGGTTTATAGCTTATATTTGATTAAATGATGTATGTATAATTTGTGGTCAACTTTGGGTTTTAATCATATCAATATAAAGGAAAATACTGTAAGAAAAAAACTAACCTTAAATCAATTTCTTAGGCTGTATTCATGACAAAAAAATAATGAATAGTGTACTTTAACAAAATGTATAAAAAGAAAATCAGTTCAAAGATATGATTAGAATTTGAAATTCTGGCAGTTACTGAGAAATATGGAACAAATGAAGAAATAAATGTCCTATTTCTCTTTAAAGTTGTTAGTTTTATCAGATGTTACAAAGTTGTAACAAACTTGTAACAAGCTTTTAAAATTTCATTCTTACAATACATTCCTTTCAGTTCGAATAAAATTTCTAAACACAAAAATGATAATACTATTGTTTCACAATATACCATTTGTTTGACAGAAAAACCAGGTCCACCAGAAAAACTGACAATAGCCAAAGTAGGACCAGACTTTGTTACATTGGACTGGACACCACCCGTAAAAACTGGAGGTGAAAAAGTCAAAGGATACATTGTCAAGATGAAGGAGGGACCATCAGATGAGTGGACCACTGTAGCTACAGTAAAACCATTTGACAATAGCTACAAGGTTGCCAACTTGAAGGATGGAGTTGAGTACACCTTCGCTGTATCAGCTGAGAACTCTGTAGGTCAAGGTGATATGTGTCAGCTTGATTCTACAGTAGTTCCCAAGAAACCTGCAGGTATGTTGGTTTTATTTGTTTTTGAGCTTTTTGTACTTTATGTGAAAGTAATTAATAGATAATAATAATTAAAATTCCAATAAACAGTCAACTGTCATATATTCCTGACTTGGTACAAGCATTTTCTTATGTAGAAAATAGTGGATTAAACCCGGTTTTACATCTAGCTTAACCTCTCTCTTGTATGAAATTGTATTTTTTGTTTGTTTATAAGGACCACCAGAGAAACCAGTAGGACCATTAGATACATCAGACATCACTAAAACTTCAGTCAAGTTGTCATGGAAACCTCCATCTAAAGATGGTGGATCTCCACTGACTGGCTACATCATAGAGAAGAAGGAGGGCAGACGTACGACCTGGTCCCTGGTTGATAAGATCGGTCCTGATGATACCACATACACAATAAAGAACCTGACAGAAGGAACAGATTACATGTTCCATGTCATAGCAGAAAACAAACTTGGCAGAAGTCCAGCTCTAGAGACAGACAAGACAGTTGTTCCTAAGAGTGAATTTGGTAAATAACATTAGTTTGTAAGGAATTTGCGTTTTTGAAACATTTAATTTTGATCCTTTCATGACTTTTAAATCAAATTTGTTTAGTCTAAATATTTTTCACTATTAAATTGTTTAGTGGTCCAGCATTTTTTTTTCTTATTTATGTATTGCAAAGGACAAGGCACGATAAGGCCCGTTTTTGGCCCCCCTATTTTCTCATTTTTCATATTCTGTTTTGGAAATCTACTTATCAGGTTAAAATATTCCCTAAGGTTTGAAGTTTGTTTCGATGAACTTCAAAACCATTAATTTCAGAATATGGGTGAGAAGAGGGGGTAAAAGGGCATCAAAAACATCAAATTAGGAAAAAATTACGATTTTTGGTCATTGTTTCTTAAAATTTAATTGGGTGTGCCTACTTGACCCAGAGAAAATTATGTCAATTAAGACAGCAAAAACAGTGCTAATGACATTGGAATAAAAATATTCTTGGGTCGCGTTGGCGCAGGCACTTAAAAACTAAAAATTTGTTGTACGAAACACCTTCAAAGTGAATGATAATTACAATTTTTGCAGAAAGTGTACCCCCCTCATCTCACCAAGTTGCTTAAATTATTGGTTTGAAAGTTCATCCAAACAAACTTCAATCATCAGGGAATACTTTAACATAATAAATAGCTTTCCAAAACAGAATTTGAAAAATGAAGAAATAGGGGGGGGGGGGGGGGGGGGGGCCAAGAACAGGCCTTATCCTTTGTCTTTTTAAAGAAATTAAGTATAACAGTCTATGTTTAAATCATTGATGATGCAAAGAGAAATATTTAAAAACATTTGACAGACAAATAGAAACAATTTTTTTTATTATTGAGTTTGATCAGGAAAAAACATCATGATATCTGAATCTTTTTATGAAAATACTGCAATATTTTATTCCAAATACTGGAGATTGGTAAGCATTCCTCAATTCAGATTTGTTCCTTCTGATTTGAGAATAATAAGTTATTATTATATTGATATAAATACCATTTCTTTTTTTAATAGACAAACCAGGCAAACCAGTAGGCCCATTAGATTTCTCTGACATAACCAAGGATTCAGTCACACTATCATGGAGCCCACCAACCAAGGATGGTGGACTACCAATAACTAATTACATCATAGAGGCCAAAGACTCTAAACGTACCACATGGTCCAAATGTGGAGATGTCAGTGCAGAAGAGACCATCTTTGTCGCTGACAAACTTTTGGAAGGTGGTGACTATTACTTCAGGGTTTCAGCTGTCAATGATGAAGGACCTGGAGCTCCATTGGAATCGGTCAAATCTGTCAGACCTCAAAAACAACTAGGTCAGATATCCTTTATATAATTTTGATTTACCATGTTCAAAATTGTGTTTATGTTAAAGTGGTTCAATATTGATAACGCAACTTGCCTAATTAGTATAAATGAATTAAAGAAGAGGGGTAAATATCCATGAGATAACAGCTTTTGAATTTAATATAAATAAGTTTCTGTACAATAAATCTAAGACGTAGATAAACTTAAAAGCAACTATCAAAGATCTGCCATCAACATTAAAATTCAAAAAGTGCTAAATTTGGAATTTCCCCTAAGGACAAATTTTCTATGAATTCCACATTTTCTCTGCTCTTGAGATAGTCTGATAAAATACACCTGCTTCTAATCTTTTAGAATTGTAGAAGAGTACTTTAGATTTCTTTTGTTGATGTGAATTTCAAGCCAAGTGAAAACCAGAATTATTAATCTATGATTTATTTGCAGAAGCACCACAAGCACCAGAAAATTTGAAGATTAAAAGTAAGAACACTGACAAGGTCACCTTGGAATGGAAAGCACCCAAGGACATTGGTGGGTCAAAGGTCACTGGATATCAGATATTCATGAAAGAAGATGATTCTGAAGACTGGAAAAAGATTGGAAGTGTTGGTTCATTTGACACGTCCTACACAGCCAAAAATCTGAAAACAGACAAACCTTACAAGTTTGCAGTTTCTGCTGAAAACAAAATAGGACAAGGACAACTTGCAGAACTAGAGACCCCAGTCACTCTACACAAGAAACCAGGTATTACTTTGGAATTTGTCTGATGAATATTTTTACACTTTCCTGCAAATAGAAAAATTGTATGAGAAAATAACAAGTAAATTCATCTGTTACCTTTATAATAACAGATTTTTTGTAATTTCAAGGCATTGTCACATCAACATTTGTTATCTATAAAACCCAAATAATCATTCAAAACTGCAATATATGCTCCTTTTATGAAGTACATGTATTTAAATATAATTTTGAATTTCAGAAAAACCATCAGCACCTCAAGGACCAATCAAATTCTCTGATATAACAAAGGCATCTGTTACATTGTCATGGCAACCACCAAAGGATGATGGCGGATCACCTCTCACAGTATACCATATAGAAATGAAGGAAGTAAGAGACCGAACCTGGTCTAAGGTTGACAAGATCCAACCAGATATAACAACATACTGTGTACAGAGATTAAAGACCAATGCAGAATATGTGTTCAGAGTAATGGCAGTTAATGAAGTAGGAGTTTCTGAACCACTTAATTCAGAAACTGTTATTCCTAAGAGTGCTTTTGGTAAGCACACTTTTGTTTCTTTTTTATGCCCCACCTACGATAGTAGAGGGGCATTATGTTTTCTGGTCTGTGCGTCCGTGCGTCCGTTCGTCCGTCCGTTCGTTTGTCCGTCTGTCCCGCTTCAGGTTAAAGTTTTTGGTCAAGGTAGTTTTTGATGAAGCTGAAGTCCAATCAACTTGAAACTTAGTACATATGTTCCTTATGATATGATCTTTCTAATTTTAAAGACAAATAAAACTTTTGACCCCTATTTCACGGTCCACTGAACATAGAAAATGAAAGTGCGAGTTTCAGGTTAAAGTTTTTGGTCAAGGTAGTTTTTGATAAAGTTGAAGTCCAATCAACTTGAAACTTAGTACAAATGTTCCCTATGATATGATCTTTCTAATTTTAATGCCTAATTATATTTTTTACCCCTTTTCACGGTCCATTGAACATGGAAAATGATAGTGCGAGTGGGGCATCCGTGTACTTTGGACACATTCTTGTTTCTTCATACAATAGAATAATTGAGGAATTAATTAAAACGAAAGGAAATAATATTAAAAATTAATTACAACTACTTTTTGTGTTCATTGTCTTTTCTTTTCTTTAGATGCACATTTTACATTTTACATTTTTCAGTTCATATTCAAACTGCTCTGCATGGAAAATGAATATATTTGCAAAATGTTTTCTTTTAATTGTTATTTCTTCAAACTACATACTGTTTGAATCAGTTTTAGTTGTTGAGTACTATAAATTACTTGTTTTTTATTCAGACAAACCAAGTGCACCTGAAGGTCCATTTGAGGTTGCAGACCTAACAGAAAAATCTGCTATGTTGTCATGGAAACCACCAAAATCAGATGGAGGCTTGCCTCTTTCTGGTTACATTATTGAAAGAAAAGACAACAAACGTCCCACCTGGGTCAAAGTTGACAAAGTTTCACCAGAGACAACAACTTACAAAGCCAACAACATGTTGGAAGGAAACACGTACACATACCGTGTTCTGGCTGAGAATGAAGAAGGCGTTGGTCCAGCATTGGAAACTAGAGAATCCATTAAACCAACAAAACAAGCAGGTAAGTTTTTTATTATTCAAGGCAGATAACACCTTCATTATCCATCAACAAATGTGTGTCAGATATTAGTAAATATAAAAAAGAAGATATGGTATGATTGCTAATGAGACAACACTTCACAAGAGACCAATAATACAAAAACAAGTCATTCAACAATGAGCAAAATGGCCCTATAATGACAAATGTAAGGCTAGAAAAGCTATCAAGAAAAAATATGCATGGATAATTTGATTAATTTAAAGTTGAAAATATTTTACAATCCATTTAAACCTGAAATCATCTTATTATTTTAACAGCTGTCCCAGAATCACCAAGAGGCCCACTCAAGGTCTCCAACATCAAACCAACATCATGTGACCTAACATGGAAGTCACCTGACAATGATGGTGGAGCACCAATTGTTGAGTTTGTCATTGAATCATCAACAAATGGTGAGGACTGGATCCCAGTAGGAAAAGTAGATAAATTCAGCAACACCTTTACTGTGAAAGAACTTGAGGATGGTAAACAGTACAGCTTCAGGGTTTGTGCTGTTAACAAAGTTGGACCAAGTACACCTCTGACTTCAGATTCTGTTAAAATACAAAAAGCACCTTCTGTTCCTGAAAAACCAGTAGGACCACTAGAAGTCACAGACATTAATAAGGATTCCGTGACATTGTCATGGCAACCACCAAAATCAGATGGAAATTCACCAATTACAGGTTACATCATTGAAAAACGTGAACCATCTAGAAACTTATGGTCCCCAGTGAAACGTGTCAGTGGAGATGTGACATCTTGTGTTGCTGACAAACTCCAGGAAGGAAAGGAATATATCTACAGAGTCACAGCAGAGAACAAAGTCGGTCAGAGTAAACCACTGGAATCTGACAAACCTCACAAGGCTAAGAGTCCTTATGGTAAGTTACAACAACTGACCAGTTAGCAGCTGACAAACTGGACTCAACTATTGGTCTAGTAGCTAACTCAAATGGGAAGTTGATAAGGCAGTTTGCTAAGATGAACTCATAACTAAAATTTACAAAAAATAAGTTTAATATAAAATAAAAGATGCTTTTTGATGTTGTTATAATAGTTATACAAATTTAAGCATATGTTAAAAGAGAAAAAAACATAAGTATTTAAGGCGTTTATTCAGTTATCATTTTCAAACTTTTCAGACAAACCATCAGCACCTGAAGGTCCAATAGAGGTCACTGATGTAACAGAAAAATCTGCTGTATTGTCATGGAAACCACCAAAGAGTGATGGAGGATCACCACTAACAGCTTACATCATAGAAGGTCGTGAAACCAGACGGTCAACATTAAAAAAAGTGGGAGAAGTATCACCAACATCCACAGAATTTACTGTCAGAGATCTGGTACTAGGAAATGAATATATCTACCAAATCATTGCTGTAAACAAAGAAGGACAAAGTCCACCATTACAGACCAAAGACAACATTAAACCAACCAAGGAAATATGTACGTTAATTTGATATTTTTTAAATGATTTAGTCTTGTACACTGAGAATATTACCCAAAAACATGAATAAAATTCAAGGTTTTTGTAACTGATGTTTATTTATATAAAAGCTCATCTGAACAAAAAAAAACAGTATGACAATAATTTTTTCCAATAAAAAACTATCATTAGAAAAAACAAAAACATGAAAATTCCTTACCTCTATTCCAAATTATACATAAAAACAGATTACATGTATTTACTTACCATGTTCAGGGGTCGATTTATATTTACAAATACAGTAATAAAAACTAAGGTTTATATTTTATTTTACACAGCAACCCCAGGAGCACCCAGCTTCGTCAAAGTCACTAAAACTGGAAAGGACTTTGTCGACCTTGAATGGAGTAAACCTAAATCAGATGGAAACTCTAAGATTACTGCCTATCACATCAGAATGGCCAAAGGTCAACCAGACAACTGGACAGATGTGGCAAAAGTCAACAGTTATGATACACACTTTACTGTCAAAGATCTTGATGAAGGTGTAGATTACTACTTTGCTGTGGCAGCTGAGAATGAGGCTGGAATTGGAAAACAAGTGGAAACTGACCAATCAGTAAAACCAAGCAAACCTAAAGGTATATATTAGTGTTGGAGATATTTTTTATGATTTTAAATTCCAAAGGTTTTGGGAAAATTACAACTATAATGGATCATGTAAAATACAAGTCATCTTGGCTATTTGTCAAATTACAATATAACTTCACTTTTGATATGTACTCTTCTATATTTGTAATGTTGATGATAATTCGAAGCCTATGCATGATTAAGATACCCTATTATTCATCTTTTTGCTTCATATTGAAAATTTTGAAACGCTTCAACTGATATTAGTTTTATACCCATTGAACAGTGAACAATCTCAATGACTTATTATACATCATTATTTGGTGAAGCAATTTTTAACTGTTTCAGAGCAAACGCGATAGATGTTTTAATGAATTATCTGTTAATATCGTTACCTTGCTGACTATTGTAGAAAAGCCAGATGTACCAGAAGCTCCATTGGAAGCTACTGACATATCAAAGGATACAGTAACATTGTCATGGAAACCAAGTCCCAAAGATGGCGGATCACCAATAACAGCCTATATTGTGGAAAGCCGTGACAGTTGGAAAGCGAAATGGATGCCAGCAGGAAAAACCGAAGCAGACACTTGTACCTATACTGTTGATAAACTGAAGGAAAAACAGGAATATTACTTCAGAGTCTGTGCTGAAAATGTTGTCGGAAAATCTGACTACCTTGAAACACCAAAAGCCATCACACCAAAGAGTAAATTTGGTAAGTTGAAGTGGATTTGTGCTACTTACTATCCAACAGTTGTATTTAGAAATTATAGAAAAATTTTAAGAGCTAAATTGAAACATTTTTTTTTATACTAAAGACTAAAAATATTCATGCTAAGTGCCACATGTGCTTAGAACCTGAAAATTTGGATAAGATAGTTATCATACAGTTACAGTTAACACATCTGTTTTTCCTGCCCTGGTTTGTTCCCTTTTTCTCATGCAAATCTTAATATTCTATTTTCATTAAGAAAATAAGAAAATTGTTTAGTATATAAAGATATATTTTTCAGACAAACCAAGCGCACCTGAAGGTCCTTTAGATGTGTCAGATTTAACAGAAAAATCTGCTGTGTTGTCTTGGAAACCACCAAAATCAGATGGAGGCTTGCCTCTTTCTGGATACATTATTGAAAGGAAAGACAACAAACGTTCTAACTGGGTCAAAGTTGACAAAGTTTCACCAGAAACAACAACCTACAAAGCAAACAACATGTTTGAAGGAAACTCATACACTTACCGTGTTCTGGCTGAGAATAAGGAAGGAATCAGTCCAGCGCTTGAAACAAAGGAATCCATAAAACCTACAAAACAAGCAGGTAAATATAAGTACATTTTACTTAAATGGAACTTATTTTCATGTTTGAATTTTTTGGATTAGTCTTAAATATTGAACTATATAGTAAAAATATGTTCTTGAAATTAGAAAAAAGGAAATGTGAGACATTGAGACGGCAAACTCCATGACATATTATCAAATGACATCTATTATATCTAAGGTCAACATACTGTTCCAATAAAAGACAGATGATTAAAATAATTTCTATTACTCCACAATCTTAATGAGAAAACAAATCATCAGAAAAAAAATCAAACTTTTCAAATCTTGAGAGAAATTATTCTTATTGTCTACAAATGAATTGCAAAGTACCTAGATATCTATTTGATAAGGAATATATTAATACTAAAAATAATTTTGTTTTTCTTATGAATTTCCATGAGTGAAACTGATTCATTGTTTTATGTTTATTTAAAGATAAATATATTTTATGAAATAAAACATCTTTTATTTTTACATTTTAACAGCTGTTCCAGAATCACCAAGAGGCCCACTGAAGGTCTCCAACATCAAACCAACATCATGTGACCTTACATGGAAGTCACCTGACAATGATGGCGGAGCACCAGTTGTTGAGTTTGTTATTGAATCTTCAACAAATGGAGAGGACTGGATCCCAGTTGGAAAAGTAAATAAATTTAGCAACACTTTCACTGTTAAAGAACTTGAGGATGGTAAACAGTACAGCTTCAGAGTTTGTGCTGTTAACAAAGTTGGACCAAGTAAACCTCTGACTTCAGATTCAGTTAAAATACAAAAAGCACCATCAGTTCCTGAAAAACCAGAAGGACCACTAGAAGTTACAAACATTAATAAGGATTCCATGACATTGTCATGGCAACCACCAACATCAGATGGAAATTCACCAATCACTGGTTACATCATTGAAAAACGTGAACCCTCTAGAAACTTATGGTCCCCAGTGAAACGTGTCAGTGGAGATGTGACATCTTGTGTTGCTGACAAACTCCAGGAAGGAAAGGAATATATCTACAGAGTCACAGCAGAGAACAAAGTGGGTCAGAGTAAGCCACTGGAATCTGACAAACCTCTCAAGGCCAAGAGTCCTTATGGTAAGTATTGCTATTAGACCCGAAGAGACTTATACTAAATGCTTAAATTTCTCAAAAAAAGAATATAAAAATTAAATTGCTGTACCAAGTCAGGCATATGACAGCTGTTATCCATTCATTATATGTGTTTCAACTTTTGATTTTACCCTTTGCCTAGGGACTGTCACTTTCCATTTAGAGTTTTCCTTAGAGTTATGTATTTTTGTTATTTTACTTTATCTTTTGTTGAAAGTAGTGTTGTCAACGGTTAACCGGTTAACCGGTCGAACGACCGAATACCAAATACCAAAAACGCTAACCGGTTAACCGGACTTTATTCAATTTGATATAAATTTGTATTGAATTCATAAAATTGTTATGTTTTATTTAAAAATTGTCGTCGTGTAATTAATTTGACAGATCAATTGCATTGTCCAGTATATTGATTGCTCTTGTTAACCCTAAAAACATTAAAAATTAATTAGAACTTGTCTCCCAGCTCGGGGCAATATCTTAAAGAAACATAATTAGTATACATGTTTTTTTAACAGTAACTTTAAATCAGTAATAATTTTACGATTTACTTCATTATTTCATTTTTGATCTAATATTGTGTAGACCTACATCTGAATGTGCAACCTCCGTCGTGCAAAGCTCAATCTTACTTGAAACAAAATGCTTACTAAAAAATTGTGAAATGCAAAAAAAAATGTGAATTTACTCAATGTATACGTGATAGTACGAGTAACAGTCATGCTTAATCATTTCAAATTGAAACACTCCGCATTGTTGACAATAAAAGAAAAGAAAAGAATAATCAGTTTCAGACATATTCAATTCAACGAGATCAAGAAGTTTTATTTTTTATTTTTCAATCTGAAGTTGGTACAAACGCTATAGTTGATACGGTGTATTTGATTATTAAAAGTCAAACGCCAGAAATCCTCACAGACAAGCCTGATAATGCCAAAGGACAAACATCATTTCTAAAAGCGTAAATTTATGACTTGGATGGAAACTTGTCAAATTGACACTCACACCACATCCTAAATCTATGTGTAGGGTACTATAGATAAGGCTTTCAAACACCAACTTAAAACTACGGTTAACCAGTCGAACGATTATCCGAATAACCGGTTAGGCAAAAGTGTACGATTTGACAACACTAGTTGAAAGTATGCTTTTGAAACAGTTATGGAAGATACAATTCTGTTTTCAGACAAACCATCAGCACCTGAAGGTCCAATAGAGATCACTGATGTAACAGAGAAATCTGCTGTATTGTCATGGAAACCACCAAAGAGTGATGGAGGATCACCACTAACAGCTTACATCATAGAAGGTCGCGATTCAAAACGATCAACATTTAAAAAAGTGGGAGAAGTTTCACCAACATCCACAGAATTTACTGTCAGAGATCTGGCACTAGGAAATGAATATATCTATCAAGTCATTGCTGTAAACAAAGAAGGACAAAGTCCACCATTACAGACCAAAGACAACGTCAAACCAACCAAAAAGATCAGTACGTGTCTTCAATTATATTGACAAATAACATAATACAAAAGTTCTAATATACATAGGTTTTCAAGAATAAAATCTTCAAGGTCATACATTATAATAAATCATAAAAATAGGACCAATGGAAGTGGATATAACATTGACTGTAGAAACTAGTTCAATATTGAATCATGGTAGGTCTTAGATTAAAGATACACATGATGAAATGCATGGTAAATATTTGTTTATTATTACAGCTGTCCCAGAATCACCAAGAGGCCCACTGAAGGTCTCCAACATCAAACCAAAGTCATGTGACCTAACATGGAAGTCACCTTCACAAGATGGCGGAGCACCAATTGTTGAGTTTGTCATTGAATCTTCAACAAACGGTGAGGACTGGATCCCAGTTGGAAAAGTAGATAAATTTAGCAACACCTTCACTGTGAAAGAATTAGAGGATGGTAAACAGTATAGTTTCAGAGTTTCAGCTGTTAACAAAGTTGGACCAAGTACACCTCTGACCTCAGAGGCTATTAAAATAGAAAAAGCAGCGACAACTTCAGAAAGACCTGAAAAACCAGGAAAACCAGAAACACCTGAAGGACCACTAGATGTCAAGGACATTCAAAAAGATTCAATGACATTGTCATGGCAACCACCAAAATCAGATGGAGGTTCACCAATCACAGGTTACATCATTGAGAACGTGAACCCTCTAGAAACTTATGGTCCCCAGTGAAACGTGTCAGTGGAGATTTGACATCTTGTGTTGCTGACAAACTCCAGGAAGGAAAAGAATATATCTACAGAGTCACAGCAGAGAACAAAGTGGGTCAGAGTAAACCACTGGAATCAGACAAACCTAACAAGGCCAAGAGTCCTTATGGTAAATTTTTAAATAATTGTTTTAGATTATCATAACAACTGCATCAATATACAGGGAATTTTCCTTAAAAGATAATACTTAAATGTAGCATGGATTTTGTAATAAATCATTTTAGTCGCAGATCTCAGATATTGCTTTGATTATAGTTAATTTATCATAGTTTAAGATATGTATTTGCAAAGTGTCAATTTAAATACACAACAGAACATAACAATTATTTTAACTTAAACTTATTGCAGTTTCAATCTTAACTAGTATATTTAAAGTGGTTATTTTTTTATTAAAGACAAACCATCAGCACCTGAAGGTCCAATAGAGGTCACTGACATTACTGAAAAATCTGCTGTATTGTCATGGAAACCACCTAAATGTGATGGAGGTTCACCACTCACAGCCTACATTATAGAAGGACGTGACACAAGACGATCAACATTTAAAAAAGTGGGAGAAGTTTCACCAACATCAACAGAATTTACTGTCAATGATTTGGTCCTTGGAAATGAATATGTCTTCCAAGTTATTGCTGTAAACAAAGAAGGACAAAGTCCACCATTACAGACCAAAGACAAAGTTAAACCAGTAAAACAAATAAGTAGGTGTATTTATCTGAAACTGTTAAAGAAAAAAATCAACATATATTGAAAACTTGCCCCCTTTTTCTGTGCTGTATGTTAATAAACAAGTGAAAAAAACACAGATTCAAATTGCATGTAGGAATACAGATGTATTAATTTATTTACAGAATTTTTTGCATTTTTAATATTTGATTTACACTTGCATATTTTCTATTCTTCCTTTTGGGTGATATTTTAGTTAAATTTGGCTTATTGTGAAACACTGTTCAAAATATTTGTTCATATTTTATTCTGACAAAAATTGAAGTCAATAAGTTTTAAATATGTATTGCTTGGGAACAATACTTATATATTAAATATTGTGATGTGGATAATATTACTAACTTTTACCTATATAATTTTAGGCAAACCAGGAGCACCAACTACCTTGAAAATCACAAAGTCTGGAGTTAATTTTGCCGACCTGAATGGAGTAAACCTAAATCAGATGGAAACTCTAAGATTACTGCCTATCACATCAGAATGGCCAAAGGTCAACCAGACAACTGGACAGATGTAGCTAAAGTAAAAAAATTATGATGAACACTACACTGTAAAAAATCTAGAGGAAGGTGTAGACTACTACTTTGCTGTGGCAGCTGAAAATGAGGCTGGAATTGGAAATCAAGTGGAAACTGGTGAAGCGATCAGACCAGCTAAACCAAAACGTAGGTTTCATTTTTGATTTATTGTACCATTCTGAAAATAATTTCAAATAATTTAATTTTGGATGTAACGCGTTTCTGATTGGCTGACGTTATTTTGTTATGAGCCCATAGACATAATTAAGTCATGTGACCGTGACATCATTAACGTTTTTTTCATGGTTTTCTACGGTTTAAAATGGAATTTAGAATTAAATTATAAGAAATGACTAATATTTTTTCTGTCTATTCGAAATAACATAAAAAATGTGGTGCACACTGTTAAATAACCCGCTACACCCGTTATTCAGTGTGCACCAAATATTTTATGTTATTTCGAATAGACAGAAAAAATATTACAGTCATTCCTGAAATATTTTCTCAGCAATTCATCACCATTTCAGATAATTTAAATTTAAATTATTTTGAAATCTAGATATAAAAAGAAAATTTAGAAAAATATCATTTTATAATGTCAAAGGGATGATATTAAATTAGTTTATAAGGAGATAAAACGTTTTGGTTCTACGATCATACTTGATCAAATCTTCTACTAGAATTTAAATATTATTCAATTTTTTAGAAGAAACTCAAGTTCCAGATAAACATAATAAAGGTATGAAATAGTATAGAACAACTTTAGATAGATTTTAGCTTTAAAGTATAGAGTATTTTTTAGATCTGTAGCTTTAAAGCCTACAATTTTTATAGAAAAGTAGCTTTAAAGGAAAAAAAACATACAAGTAGTCTTAGTGCTGTAGCAAGTATTAAAAATTTATAATTTGATTGAAAAATCTGTGATGCTTTGATCTGTTAATAATTAGATAGAAATACAATGTCTTGAATTAAATGTTTGTCTGATGCCAGAAAAATAAGGGTACTTTAAATCATATGTGTTTTGACATGTTATCTGTCAAGTTGGAATATTAATGTTTTTATTGGGAATCACTTTTTTGCTTTAGTAGATGAATTTGCAAACAGTTTCTTTACTAGTATAAAGAAACAGTAAATTTATTTCAGTGTATCTTTCCCATTCATTCTTTATTTTACTTTTTCTGAAAGTTTAAATAGGGTAGTATGAAAATAGAGATAACTCTTTATCATATTTGTCCTTTGAAAATTTAATAAAAAATGTAAAGATATATATTATACTTTGAGGTTTTGTCTTTGTTGCAGCTATAAGAGGTTTGGTCAAATTGCCAAGATCCCTTATTACAAGTTTAAAAACTGTGCCATCTTTGATGTAAGAGTCAAATGACACTTTTCATAAATCCATATTTTGCTTAAATTAACAATTTTCTCCTATTTAACTTTTTGTAAACTGATTTTTATTTGTAGAAAAACCAGCAGCACCAAAAGGCCCACTAGAGGCTAGTGACATTTCAAAGAACAAAGTAACATTGTCATGGAAACCAAGCCCCAAAGATGGTGGATCACCAATCACAGCCTATATTATAGAGAGCCGTGAAAATAGAAGAGGAAAATGGCTACCAGTAGGAAAATGTGAAGATGATACTTGTACCTTTACTGTTGATAAACTGAAGGAAAAAAAGAATATTACTTCAGAGTCTGTGCTGAAAATATTGTTGGAAAATCTGACTATCTTGAAGCACCAAAAGCCATCACACCAAAGACCCCAGAAGGTAAGATCGCGTTCTGTTGGGTTATGTCTTGCTGTGGAAAAGATTGTGTTTATGAGGAAGCAATGAATAAATTTTGTGCTAGCTGTAACGGGAACAAAAAAAAAACAATTTCAGCTGAGAGATACTTACAAAAAAGAAGTTGAGTTTGACAATCTGTTGATCTAACTAGCTAATGTTTATTGATTGAAGTGTGTATTTTTTTCTAACTTTTTAAAATAACTTAACTGTGTGAGTTTGAAGCAGCATTAAACTATGTTCAAAATCTTCAGTTAGATTATCTGATAATTAATTACTTTTTTATCAATAATACAACATGTTCTTCTATAAAAGTTCATTTTTAAAATTACATAATGAAAAAAAGATATATCCTGTCTGAAATTATGGTTCGTTTTTTTTTCTGGTAAAAAGTGATTCTTTACATTTTATTTGGCGAAAAAATTATACCAAAACAATTAACATAGGCAAAAAAGATACATGTATTTCAGAATGAGGGTTGGATCTTTTTATGGCTTTTAATTGCCATTTCTTTACTGAAGAACTGTGACTTTATTTCATATTAGATTTTATTAAACATTCTAATGTGCTGTTGCTATATTTTGAGTGTGTTGTTTAATTCTGCTAACATTGTTGCTATTTTTGCTGCTTGCCATTTAGCTGTGCCGTCTGCTCCCGAGGGACCACTTGTCATCAGTGATGTCACACATAAGAGCGTAGTGATCTCATGGCGACCACCAAAGAGTACTGGAGGACTTGAACTGACTGCTTACATCATAGAAAGACGAGATGTCAAAAAGACATCCTGGGTTAAAGTAGATAAAATAAAGCCTAAGATAAGAACCTACTGTGTACAAAAGCTTGCTGAAGGAAATGAGTATTATTTCCGAGTATTTGCAGAAAACAAGAAGGGATTGAGTGAACCTTTACAGTCTGCCGAGGCTGTTTTGATTTGCCGTGATGCAGGTGTTTGCCTTTTGTTTGCTTTTTATCTTTTTGTGTGGTTTAAGCATTAAATTTTTAACAAAGTTACCGTACTTAATTTGTCTTTATCATCTCATTACAAGAAATATTATTATATTGTTCTTTATAAGGTTCATTTTTTAATACATTGAAGTCTTTAAAATTTATTATTAATTAAAGTTAAAGAAATTCATAAAATGAATATGTTGTTGTTTTATGATCATCAAATTAATTATTTTTAAGTCAATAAATTGGACTCACATACACAAAGAAACATTACATTAATGTGGCTTATTGTAACCAGTCCAATTTTACTATTAGGTCCACCCTCTGCGCCTGTAGGACCAGTCCACTTCACCGTGGTAACTGCTGATTCTGCTACATTTAATTGGTCACCACCAAGAGAAGATGGAGGAAGTCCTGTATCAGCTTACAGAATCTTATTATCTATGGATGACTCTGATTGGTCAGAAATTACCAAAGTGGATAAATATGTCAAAGAATACACAGCAACCAAACTTGAGGAAGGACACAACTATGTGTTCCGTATCACTGCTGTCAACAAAGTTGGAGAGAGCAAACCTTTGGAATCTGAATCTGTAACTCCAAAGAAACAAGCAGGTAAGTGATTCAAAAAAAATTTGATTGTTACAAATAATTCTCATTGTCTTCAAATAACAAATTCACTCTCAAAACACTTAACTGCAGTGAGACAAATTTTGTAAACATTATTGCTGATAACATTTTGTTACGCATGATATTCTTCATGGTCGTTTGTTTATGTGTTACATATTTGTTTTTCGTTCATTTTTTTACATAAATAAGGCCGTTAGTTTTCTCGTTTGAATTGTTTTACATTGTCTTATCGGGGCCTTTTATAGCTGACTATGCGGTATGGGCTTTGCTCATTGTTGAAGGCCGTACAGTGACCTATAGTTGTTAATGTCTGTGACATTTTGGTCTTTTGTGGATAGTTGTCTCATTGGCAATCATACCACATCTTCTTTTTTTATATTCATACTTCAATTAAGTTAGATTACCTTGTATTCATTTTTGAACAGCAGTACAACATTACCATAAATTTATTAAACTGAAATGATGACATTAACAATTAGTTAACCTTTAAAATGCAATCCCCTACAAAAATGATGACATTAACAATTAGTTAACCTTTAAAGTGCAATCCCCTACAAAAATGATGACATTAACAATTAGTTAACCTTTAAAGTGCAATCCCCTACAAAAATGATGACATTAACAATTAGTTAACCTTTAAAGTGCAATCCCCTACAAAAATGATGACATTAACAATTAGTTAACCTTTAAAGTGCAATCCCCTACAAAAATGATGACATTAACAATTAGTTAACCTTTAAAGTGCAATCCCCTACAAAAATGATGACATTAACAATTAGTTAACCTTTAAAGTGCCAATCCTAACAATTAGTTAACCTTTAAAGTGCAATCCTAACAATTAGTTAACCTTTAAAGTGCAATCCTAACAATTAGTTAACCTTTAAAGTGCAATCCTAACAATTAGTTAACCTTTAAAGTGCAATCCTAACAATTAGTTAACCTTTAAAGTGCAATCCCATTAACAATTAGTTAACCTTTAAAGTGCAATCCATTAACAATTAGTTAACCTTTAAAGTCCCCTACAAACATGTTTTGACACTTTATTATATTTCACATAAAAAGTAAGGTATCTTATTTCATTTCACAAAAGTAAAAAACTTTTTACAAAAACATAATGTTTCATCTATTCATTTCAAAAAATATATGATGTCTCATTTTATATGAATTATAGGTAAACCATCTAAACCAGTTGGACCTATCAAAGTACTTGATATCCAGCGAGACTCAGCCACCATTGAATGGCAAGCACCAGTAACTGATGGAGGTTCTCCACTCAAACATTACATCATTGAGATGAGAGAGGCCAAACGTAACACATGGAAGAGAGTCACTACAATTGAACCAAACATAACAAGTTATTGTCTGCAGAAATTGTCAGAAAATGTGGACTATTTTTTCAGAGTGGTTGCTGAGAACAAAATTGGTATCAGTGAACCATTGGAAATGGACCAACCAATAACAATCAAGTGTCCTTATGGTAAGATTCTATTTGCTGGCTAGTAGAAATGTACATAGGAAATGATGATATGTACATGCATATAAAAAAATAATAAAACCATGCATAGCCTAAATCAATACTGTCATGCTTAAAACACATGGCTCTGTACACATTTTGCAATAAAATTGGGAACATGATTGAATAAATTTGTGATGTAAAATATGTATTTAAAAAAAAAGAACAGAAAAAAATAATTCAAATATCTTCTTATGATTTGTTTAATTTTCTAAATATTAGGAAAAACACCTACTTAAGAATGCAATAGAATTGGTAACCAATGAAATATTTATTATAAATTTTAGAAAAACCATCAGCACCTGTGGGACCACTTGAAATCTCTAATGTCACACTGGATTCTGCATCATTGTCATGGAAACCACCAAAGAATGATGGTGGAACCCCTCTAACAAAATACATCATAGAGGTCAGAGACACTCGTAGAGCACACTACACAAAGGCAGGCGAAGTCAAGCCAGAGGTCACAACTTTTACTGCTGGAAAACTTCTGCTTAACAATGAATATATGTTCCAAGTGTCTGCTGTAAATGCTGAAGGTCAAAGTCCACCATTGACCTCAGACAAAACTGCTAAACCTACAAAGAAACTCAGTGAGTCTTTTAATGATTGAAACTATTAAATTTGTACTAAAACTTTGTCTAGTTATAAAAATTATTGCTATTTAAATTCTTGCATATTAACATTACACAGTCAATCGTTGTTTTGCATTTGCGCCAATCTGCATTTCATTTGCACCGATTTTTTCTTTCATTTGCGCTGATTTTTCTTTTCATTTGTGCCGATTTTTTACAGGTAAAGTACAGGTGAATGTTATATTTCATTTATCATCATTGACCTCTTCCATTAGCCAGTTGTACAAATGATATGAATTGTCAATCATAACATGTTTATGACTGTTGTCCTCTGCTCACAACGGGGAGGTGGAAGTAAGATGTTGAGTAGGATAAATCAATTTAAACACATTATGTTTACATACTTTAAAATAAAAAAGTAAAAACCTAAGATGAAAGCACTCTGTTTTTACTAAAATGACGAATTAAAAATTTATTTAAAACATTAAAATCCATCAAAACGGAATATATTAAAACCATAAATCTGTTCTTGCCCAGTATTTATAGACAACACATCAAATATATATCCTTTCTTGTGATTCAGTCTCTTCTAAATTTGTCTAAAAATAACGAAGTTCATCTTTTCTTTCTCTGTCTTATGTACTGATGAGGGCATTTCTAAGAGTTCGCATTTTAACAGACATATAAATGGCCTGGATTTTCTTAACTTAAACATAAGTAAACAGCGTTTATAACCAAATTTTACCAATATACATTCAAGGTATAGTATATGTACAAGTATTTACTCTCCTGTGTTAAACTGTAAATGTAATTAGTAGCAAATATAAAGTCGGCGCAAATGTAAAAATGAAATAAGAGCAAATGAAAGAATGACAATTTTCAAAATCATCGCAAATGTCATAAGCCCCAGTCTATATGAGTTCATTCTTTCAAAATAAGAACTAATGTTTTGTTTGATCTTCATTTTGTTATTTTACTTTTCATCTACATGATAATTCAATAAGATAGCTATATTTTTCTGGTAAATTCATATTCTCTGTTTATGTGTTCTCTCTGACAAATTTTGCTTTAGATAAAAAGAGGACATAATGTTAGAATAATGGTCATTTTATGTAAACAGGTCCCCCATCACCACCACAAAATGTCAAGGTCACAAAAGTCAGCAAGAATACTGCCCATCTTGAGTGGTCTCCTCCTGTCAGTGATGGCGGCTCTAAGATCCGTCGTTACCAAGTCTGGAAGAGAGTAGAGATGACCGAAGAGTGGGTCAAGGTCACAAAATTAGAACAGTACAAGACCAGCTATGTAATCACTGACCTTGAATATGAAGTGACCTATGTTTTTGGTGTCACAGCTGAGAACGATGTAGGAGTTGGCGAGAGATGCGATACTGACACTTCTACCAAGATACAGAAACCATTAGGTAATTAAGCTCTTATAACTTAGAGAAATAAAAAAGGGACATATTGTTTTAATAACATCAGCATTTTCAAATTTAACTGATGAGTAACAAGAAAAAAAGTGATTTAATATAAAAATCACAAATAGTAACCAAATTCAATTAAAGTTCATTATATCATCACAATAATTTTAATTTACATTAAAAATTACATGTAAGTAAAGAAACATGAATTGTATCCCAAACTGTTCACAGTCAAATTTGAGCAAACAGCAACACTTGAATTGAATTTTGACATGAGTTTGTTTTAAAATTTATGGTCTGTCTTATAACCAGATGATATTATTAACATTACAGAGGCACCATCACAACCAGTTGGTCCACTAGAAATATTAGACATTGACAAAACAAAAGCCAAATTGTCATGGCAACCCAGTGAGAAAGATGGTGGATCACCCATCACTGGCTACATTATTGAAACACGTGCAGGATTAAGATCTACTTACACTGAGGCAGGAAAAACTAAACCCAATGTTACAAACTTTGAATTGACTGGACTAAAAGAAGGACAAGATTACTTTGTACAGGTCAAGGCCATCAATGAAGTTGGACCATCTAAACCTTTAGATGCTGAAGCCTCCTTCACTGCCAAGAGTCCATACTGTAAGTGTTGAGTTTTTCATGTATTTCATCCTTGTTTTATCTGTATCTTATTTTGAACTTTGAATAATTTGTTTTTATCACACAACTGTTCTATTGGTGCTGAATCACATTCAATCTAATTTCATTTCTATATAACTTGATTTCTGATTACTTATTAGGCAGTCAGGGGCATGTCAGTGATGAGTGTTGCTTTGTAGCATATCACATAGCCTTCTCTATAGTATTTGAAATGTTAAAGTTTCCAAAGGCTTACAAGTTTTTGTGAATTGGGTAGATTAGATAATGCTTTCCTAACCACACATATAGATGGAATTCTAAGTGAAAGTAAAGAATTTAACCATTGATTTTTCTAATAGATTGAACTGTGAAATAAAAAACAATTTTCAGAACATAGAAAGATAAAAATAAATGATGACATTTTGTACTTGTAGCTGTACCATCCTCACCAAGAGAATTCAGTGTCAAAGATTCTACAGGAACAACTGTTACTCTGACCTGGAAAGCACCAGAATCAGATGGAGGACGACCAATCAAGATCTACTTCCTGGAGAGGAAGGAAAAGAAGTTTGGACCCTGGGTCAAGGAGAGAAAGATCAAGGCACCTACAACAGAGTTCACTGTTGAGGGACTACGTGAGGGTTTGGACTACTATTTCAGATTGTCAGCAGAAAATGATGAGGGTTCCAGCAAACCTGTTGAACTTTCCCAAGTCATACAACTTAAAAAACAACCAAGTAAGTTTTAATACTATTTTTTTTTCATGAAATACAACCCTTTGGAAATTTGAGGGAAATTAGATTTTTTGATAAAAAATATAATTTGATAGAATTTTAATGTATAATTTTGGGAAAAGATAATGAAGGTAGTAAATAATAAAAATGTTCTACAACTAAATTGTATGCAACAACTTTACTTTAAAGTCATTTAAACATCATGGAAATTCTTTTAGATTTTATGATGAATATTTAATTCCTCATTGTTACATGTAATGTTGAGATCCTACAAGTGTTGCCATTGGTAGCATAATTATGTATTTAATTTGGCTTCTTTTTTTTTAATAGTTGTGCCAGACATGCCTGTTGGACCAATCAAGTTCACCCACATTGTTGAAACAGGTCTCACATTAGAGTGGTCACCACCAAGAAACAATGGAGGAGCTCCCATTACTGGATACAGACTTGAACTGACCATTGACAGCAAGATCTGGACAGAGGTCACTATTTGTGATGGTCAAACTACTAAGACAAAAGTCAGTGATTTGACAGCTGAGCAAACTTATAGATTCAGAGTCATAGCCATTAACAAAGTTGGAGATAGTAAACCACTTGAATCAGCGGAAGTAACTCCAACTAAACCAAAAGGTTTGTAGATTTCTGTCTTCTTTGGCATTTATGTTATAATGTTTTCTCCAAAATTGAATAATCGAGCAGAAAATATGAAATAATTCTTCATCTTTGGAACTTTTTATCAATAAAATATATTTTCAAATTTTATTATTTGTGAACTATAAAGCTGAATCAATTAGGACTATCTTGGTGAGCATTGTAAGGGTAGGAATATTCTACTGTTTTCTTGATAAATTCAAATTATTTTACCGTACCTTTAGACCTTATATGTTTTATGTTTGCTTCAGGTCCACCAGGCCCACCAACACATCCTTTGATTGGAAAAATATTGTCACGTGACTCTGTAGAGTTGTCATGGCAACCTCCACAGGAAGATGGTGGTTCATCAATTACAGAGTATCTTGTGGAGAAGAGGGATGTGCAAAGATCTATGTGGTCTAGAGTTGAAAAGACAGATGGCACCACTTTGAAACTTCTTGTGAAAAATCTGGATGAAGGAAAAGAATTTTTCTTTAGAGTATTTGCTATTAACAAACATGGACAGAGTGATGCCCTAGAAATGCCTAAACCAATTATGATGAAGAGTCCATTTGGTAAGAAGCAAATTTTATAAACAAAATTTTTAAAAAAGGATTTTTGTGTCATAAACTCTCTTTTTTTGTATTTTTAGGATTAACTTTTGTTAACTTGAAGAAAACATAAATATAAACAAGAATTAGAAAAATACTTCTTTTGTTTTTTGTTTTATATAAGCCCAATAAGCTTTCTTTGCCTACATAAATCAGTTATGAATATGACTAAAAACAGCAACATAACAACAAGAAAAATCACAGAAAACATAAATTTGATAAATGTCAAGTTACAGTCTCCAATGAAAAACAGGTGAATGGCATGAAATCCATCCAAATCTGAAAATATTAAACAATTTACTATTTTAACAGATAAGCCATCAGCACCAGAAGGACCTCTGAAGTTCTCCAACCTGACAGAGAATTCTGTAGAATTAACATGGAAACCTTCCAAATCTGATGGAGGAACTCCGATTACCAGATACACCATAGAGATCAGAGAATCCAGACGCTCAATGTGGGGAAAGCATGGTTCTGTAGAGGCAACAACTACCAAATTCACTGCTAAGAAATTAGTAGTGGAGAATGAATACCTCTTTAGAATCAAAGCTATCAATGCTGAGGGAGAAAGTCCACCATTAAATGGAGAGGAATCTGTCACTCCAAAACAGAAACTTGGTAAGAATCATTATATGTAATTATGTTATGATAAGTGAAACTTTAATGTTTTCAAATAACTGAAAATAATTATTCATAATACACATATTGATGAGTAATCTAAAATCTAGTTCTTGACATTTATGTGCAATGTTCTAATGAAACAAGAAATAAAATAACTGTTTATTAAAGTACATATATTATAAAAGTAGATAGAAACAAAATTTCAGATACATTTTCATTGATTTGTCAACACTGTTTTATAGATTGTCCTGGTCCACCCAAAGACCTTAAAGTCAGCAAAATTGATGAAAACGAAATCACAATTGAATGGAGACCACCCAGTAAAGATGGTGGAATCCAGAGTTAAGAAATATCAAATTTACATCAAATCAGAGTCTACAGAGGACAAATGGATAAATATTGGAACTGTTGATTCATTCAAAACTTACTTCACAATTCTTAAACTAGAACCTAAGAATAAATATTACATTGGTGTGACTGCTGTAAATGAAGTTGGCGAAGGTGGTATGGCTGAGACTGACAAAACCTACTCACCAAAACAACCAATCAGTAAGTTTGTTTGTGATCAGATGACCTTTTATGTAAAACTGACAGATTTCTTTCTGAATCAAAAGATGTTTTTCATTCTAATTTTGACATAACTCTTTATTTGTTGATGTGTTAATGTTATACGATGATATAGTAGGAATTTTGAGTCACCTTTTTATGTCCTGCCTATTATATCGTGAGCTATTAAACTTTTCAGTCCTGTGTCCCTGTCAATCTTTATTTCCATCATGTATCATGTTGAAATTTTTATATTAAGAAGTTTTAGTGCTTACAATGATGTAAAATTTTATGAAACTATTTTTAGAACCACCTTCACCTCCTGTTGGACCATTAGAGTTCAAGGACATCCAAAGGTCATCTGTAACAGTATCCTGGAAACCAAGTGAAGATGATGGTGGATCCCCTGTAACACACTATCTTGTGGAGAAGAGAGAGAAAACTAAGAGCACCTGGAGCTACCTTGAAAAGATAAAATCTACTACAACTAGGTACACCATGACACACCTAATAGAGAAGACAGAATACTTTGTTCGTGTGAAATCAGAGAACAAAGCTGGTTTATCTGAACCATTGGAAGGACAGGAACCAGTTATTCCAAAGAATCCATTCAGTAAGTTGTCACTTAAAACATTAATTTATACCATGTCAAAGGGAAGCAACTGATTATTATCAAGCTCTTAGATTTACTTCAAATAAAAAAGCAGTAAGGGTAAACTGTTTTTGTAGCAGAGAAGTCAAAATGAATCAAGGTCAGTTCATAATTGGAAATTATGTAGTTTCCTATTGTTTCAGAGAATACCTAATATTAAAAAAAGCTGACTGTCATTGAGACAATTGTCAACCAGTGTTCAAATAAGGGATGTTAGCAGTCATGTTGAAAAGCAAGATTTTCATTTTTGCCATTTAAATTTCAGTGAAGTTGTTGATATTTAAGTCTTTACCTTTTTTCTTTTTAGATCCACCAGATATGCCAGAAGGACCACTTAAAGTATCCAATGTCACAGCCAGGTCTGCTGAACTCTGCTGGAAAGCACCAAAGAGTGATGGTGGTAAACCTATCAAACGTTATGTGGTAGAACAACGTGACTTGAAGAGAAACAATTGGTACCAAGTGGACACAGTACGTCCAACAGTACATACACTGACCCTTGATAAGTTAAATGAGGGCAATGATTACATGTTCAGAGTTGTAGCTGAGAATGATGAAGGAAGGAGTCAGCCACTGGAGACCACAGAACCTGTAACACCAAGAAGAGCTCCAGGTAAGGATTATCTCCCTTAGATTGTAAAAAAAATTAAATAGATATGGGTTTGTGAAATAGATAAAAAAATAAAATAAATTGGGAAATATCATAGAAGCTGTTATTTGTAATTGTTCTCAAAAAGATCTGCAACCCTTTTCATAATAATTTCTTTCAAATACAAATTGTAATTGATTCTAGTCCTTTTTTCTGGATTTTGTATGTGAAAATTAAAATCACTGAGAGAATCATAATAATTTTATGTTCTAATTTATTATTTGGATAAACGTTTACAATTGTGTCAAATTAATTCCCTCTATTTTTAATGATCTTTAAAGACTTTGAATCTATTTTTTGCTAAAAGAATGTTCTTTCATTACATATGAAGGCTGGAAGGTAATGTAACGGTCATTTACTTATTAACATTTAAACCTGCAAAATGTAATGACACATTATATTTTACTTACAGTGAAACCAGGCAGTCCAGGCAAAATTAAGGCTAGCAATGTTACTCCAGACTCTGTGACTTTGATGTGGAGTGCACCAAATGATGACGGTGGCTCCCCTGTCAAGAAATACATCATAGAGGCTAAGGATGGAAGAACAGGAGAATGGGCAGTAGTAGCTGATGTACCATCCAAAGTCAGCCAGAAAACAATACAAGATCTAGAGGAAGGTGTTGATTACATGTTCCGTATCAGTGCTGTTAATGACATTGGCCAAGGTCGTCCTACAAATTTGGACAAATCAATCAGACCAATGAGACCTTTAGGTTTGTATAACATTAAATTGTTTGGCAACATTTATATGCTTTTACTTATTATTTAAGTTTTCTTCGGTTTAAAGCATTTAACTTCTATTTGCAGAAAATATCAGACATGCTGAATTTAGAAAAGATGAAGAAATATTACACAAGATAAGATGAATAAATGCTTCACAAAAAAAAGATGAATAAATGCTACACAGTGGTAAGAAATGTTTGATTTATATTGTAGAAACACCTGATGCTCCCAAAGGACCACTTAAAGCCTATGATATCAAGAAAGATTCCATATCATTGTCATGGCAACCACCTGAATATGATGGTGGTAGTCCATTAACAGGATACATCATAGAAAAGTTTGACAACAAAGTAGGAGGTTGGATGAGAGCTACAAGACTGACACCTGATGTCACAGATTACACAGTGACTGGACTCACCCGAGGACGGGAGTATAACTTTAGAGTTTACGCAGAAAACAAACTAGGAGCCAGTGAACCAATAGAATTACCAGAAGCAGTAATTGCTAAGAGTGATATAGGTAAGAGAGAATGATAAATACATTATTTGTACTTTTAAGTAACGTTTAAAGCCCAGTAGCTGATTACGTTCAAACAACTGGTAAACATCTACCCTACCTCAACCTGAATTGATTACACAGGATTATCAAAATGAATTACAGCCATTTGCAATAAGATGAACTTAATCACCCATTTGTGTTAATTTTAAAATAGTGTGATTGTGCTGAGATTTATATCTTACATTTGACTTTTTCTGACCTCAGTATAATATAATTGATAAAAAATGTAGCATAAATTGATCCAAATAGATATAAAAAAAAACATATAATGAAATAAATTTAGATCTACATTCAACTTTATTTTAGGTAGAGATACAATTCATGAATTTTGTTTCAAATATGAATTATCCTAATTCAGTAAATAAATGTGTTTTAAAAATTTACTACTGAGATTATGACTTTTCAGATGTACCATCAATACCAAGAGCCCTTGAAGTAACAGAGGTGACTGAAGACAGTGTGACCTTAGAGTGGTCTCCACCTGAATCTAATGGTGGCGCTCCAATCATTGGTTATCCCATTGAAAGGAAGGAACCAGGCAAATCTCAGTGGATCAGAGTAACCAGAGTAGAACCTGATGTCACATGGCATACTATCAAAAACCTACTAGAAGGAAGAGGATATATATTCCGTGTTTATGCAGAGAATGCTGAAGGATTGAGTGAACCTGCTGTTATTGACAAAGCTGCTGTTCCAGAAAGACCACTAGGTATATAGTCATTTATTATATCCCGCTTTGAAAAAGAAGGGGTATACTGTTTTACCTCTGTCCATCCATCAATCTGACCATCCGTCCAATTAATATTTTTCATCACATCTCTTTCAAGAACTATATCGTAAGGATTTCTGAAATTTAGTTTCAGGGTTTATATAAGTCAGCTAAACCATGTGATGTGTTTTCATATTCATCACTCAACAACTTCCTGTTTACCTAACATATTTTGGCTGGGGTATCATCAGTGAGCTGCAGCTTGCAGTTTCACTTGTTTCAAAATGATTTTATTTTGAATTTGCATATAAAATAAAGGCACCATATGACTTACAGATATGGTTTACTATAAATATTTGATTGAACATGGTCAATACTTTTATAAAACACTCAGGTTAAATGAATTAGTTATTAAATAAGATAACTTTGCTGTCAGTTATAAATAATATGACTTTCATATTTTATAGAACGTCCATCACCACCTGAGAAATTGGAAACTATGGCTATCGAAAAAGACTCCATCACAATCCGCTGGAAGAAACCAAAATCTGATGGTGGTGCTATCGTCAATGGTTATATCATTGAACAGAAAGATGACAAATTTGGTGACTTTACAAAGGTCAAGGATGTTGGTAGTACAGTACATATATATAAAGCCAAACATCTATTAACAGATAATGAATACATGTTCAGAGTCAAGGCAAAGAACTCAGTGGGTGTAGGAGAACCTGCTGAAATCAAGGCTATTATACAACCAAAGAAAGTTATTTGTAAGTTTAATAAATTAATGCTTTAAGCTGTAATAAAAAAAAAATCATCAAAGATTGAAATATATCAAATGGATAAAAACAGAGTTTTATGTACATGCAATAATCAGGGAATCCAATAATTCATTAGTAAGAACTAATTTTTATCATTGCTTTTATGGTTGTTCTACATCTTGATGCTTGCTGGATCATTTAAAATAATTAGCTTTAAACCTCCATTTCCTGTTATCATACAAGTACCATTTCATTTTATTTTGTAGCAAAACCATCTAAACCAAAAGGACCACTTGGAGTATCAGATATAACAGAAGATCATGTTAAATTATCATGGCAACCACCAGAAAAAGATGGTGGATCCAATCTAACAGCTTACATTGTTGAAAAAAGTGAAGCTCAACTTCCAAGATGGCTGAGGGTTGCTAGACTAGCACCAGATACATTGTCTGCAGATGTTGACAACCTGATAGAGAAGAAAGATTACTATTTCCGTGTCATGGCTGAAAATGAGGCTGGAATTGGACCTGCTTTGGAAAATGACCAAGCAATTGCTCCAAAGAGTAAATATGGTACGTTTTGATATTTTTTTACTCTTTTTTTTCAATTAAATTGTTTTATATCAGTAATGCTATTTATTACAAAAACAAAATATGGAGTTCATGGAATAATGTCCAAGACTTCACTATGTTGATGCTTTACATTTTACATTTGCTTTGGATTTTCAGGCCCACCAGGTCAACCCAAAGGTCCATTGAAGGTTAAACCACTTACCAAGGACAGTGTTACCTTGGACTGGAAGCCTCCTACAAGTGATGGTGGATCACCTGTCACATCCTATTCTATAGAGAAACGTGAAGGTACCAGACACACCTGGTTCCATGTTGCAAACACCAGAGGAACTGCTACTGACTACACAGTGACTGGTTTAACAGAGAATAAAGACTATGCTTTCAGAGTGTATGCTGAGAATCGTTACGGAAGAAGTCAACCATTAGAGTCGGACCTAATGGTTGCTCCCAAGAAAGTTATGGGTATGTATTCAAACATTTGATTTAATCCTAAAATCAAGCTGACTTTGTTTCTGTTATCAAGTCATTTCAAACAGGTGTAACATATTTTCTGATTTAAGTTGTGATATTTTTGAATATTTTACTATTGTTTGTTGATGACAGTAATAGACATCATTTTAATTCATTTTACTTTGATATATTTGCATTCAGTTTTATTAAACTCACTAAATTATGAGTGATTGGTCTAAATTAAGTAATTGATACTTTTTTATTACTCAATAAATTGACTGAACTTTTTCTCTGTAGAGCTACCATCACCTCCAACTTCCTTAAGAGTCAAGGACGTAACTAAGGACTCTTTGACCTTAACCTGGGAAGCCCCAGATTCTGGAAAGAAAGGACTAACTGGTTACACGATAGAGAAACGTACACCTGACAGTGAACACTGGGAACGTGTAACTCGTGTTCCTCCTCTTATCAAAAGCCATCATATAAGTGATTTACCAGAAGGAGGCACATTCTATTTCCGTGTGTTTGCAGAAAATTCAACTGGCGTTAGTAGTCCAGCTGAGTTAAAGAAACCAGTAGAACTCAAAGGAAGAAAAGGTAAACTTAGGATATAGTAGAATTGTAATTCTCCAAGATAATTTCTACCCTCACCAAAGTATTTGAATGAAGATTCTGAATAAAATAAAAAATATTAATAATATTAAAAAAATCTGAAGATTACTAAATACGTAGAGGTGTCCAATTTTAGTGTGTAAAGGTATTAAATCTGTTTACAGTTAAAATGTATGGAAAGAAGAAAAAGGGAGAATATACTAGTTCTTAAAATATGTTTATAAAATATTTTAAAAGTGTTTCTTATTTTTCTTCTTAGATCGTCCAGGAGCACCGCCCAGTGCACCAGAAATAACGGCAATTGGACCCAAATTTGTAGAGTTATCATGGCAACCACCAGAACATGATGGAGGTTCACCAATCATTGGTTACATGTTAGAACGTCAAGATGTAGCCGGTAGAACATGGATGCCAATTAACAAAGTACCAATATCGGACACAAAGTACAAAATTAGTAACTTATACGAAGATATTCCATACCGTATCAGAGTCAGAGCTGTGAATGACGAAGGAGCCAGTGAACCATCTCCAGAAACTGAACAGTTTTACTGCAGGGAACAGAAAGGTACTGTTTACAAGTGTTAAATTACCCAAAACTACTTAATACAACATTATCATTTCTCATGGTATTATATGTTGTAAGTTAATAACATTTCTAAAAAATAAATGTTTAGACTATAGAACCCTGTTATTCATTTTACTACCAAATTGATCATTAATTAAGTGTTATAATGTTTTAACTTGTACTATTTTAGTGATGGAAGCTCCTCAATTCTCCAAGAAGATTGAAGACCTGTCAGCTATAGATGGAAAAGAGGCCAAATTTACCTGTGAAGTCACTGGTCTACCTATACCAAATGTTTCCTGGTTCGTATTATAAAAAATCTCATAAAGTGCTTGTCTTTTGACATAAGTTAACCTTAGGATTTGTCTTATTCCAGGATAATAAGAATAAGCATTACATGAATAAATGTTTTTGGTATAATTTCTTAGATTTAATCATTTGGAAAGATAAAAAAGATGTTTAAAAACTGTGCTGTATATGGCAAAATGATAATTTAAATTTGATCAATGTAAGAAGAGTTAGGTTTTTTGTGTATTTACCACTGATAAAATTGATCATCTATGTAAATATTTTTGTTGACTTTATGTTGCTGGACTCTTACTGAATATTCATCAACTCCTTTCATTGAAATATGGTTTTTATCTGAAATAGGTACAGGAATTACCGAGAGGTATTTACTGGTAGACACTACACCATCAAGAGTGAGAACGGTGTCCACACACTAATCATCAAAGATGTGGAGGAAGGTGGCGATTCTACCATCGAATGTGTGGCAAAGAACCGCATGGGATCAGCCACAACCAAGGCTAGGATGGAAGTTCTAGGTACATATATTACCAGTTTCATTTTTCTGTTTCAAACGGAAAATAACGTACATCTGTTTAAATTTTAGTTAAAGAGTATAGAATTTTTTAATCAGAATTTACATTATAATTTCATTTCTTTAATATCTTCTTCTATCTATAGAAAGAAATTTCATACTTAGCAAACAATGTATTTTATTTTATTTAATCTATTTCACAAATTAATAGAAAGTAATTTAGAAGGAAAAGAGTGAGGTAGTGTGAAAGAAAGGAATGTCATACTTAGCAAAATATGTCTTTGTTTTCAGTACATCCAAAAATTGTTGAAATACCACCTAGATACCTTGATGGACTATACATCTGTAAAGGGGACACAATCCAGGTCAGAAATCAGTATCGTGGCAAACCAGAGCCAAACGTTACATGGTCTGTGGAAGGAGAAGTTATTGAACGTAAACGTCGTGTTGACATTAAAGTAACACCTAAACACTCAACTCTGACTATTAATGATTCAGAAAGACCAGATAGTGGAACATACAAAATACAGGTGGAAAACAAACTTGGAAGTGACTCTCTTAGTATACCAATCAAGGTTATAGGTAAGTTTTTAAAAACTAATAAAATATACATATCCTACTTTATATGATGTTAACCTGTCAGCTGTGCTTCTCCTGATACTGTTGTAATATAACTCATATGTATGCTTCCTCAACAAATGTACAACGCAATGTAATGTAAATAAATGTTTTTCTGTATACCTTTGGTCAACTAAGGTGATACCAGAATAAAATGATACATATAAGTCATTGAAACTTTTAATTTTCAACTTAAAACATGTCAACTGTTTTCAAGTCAGAATACTGTCATATTCAGAAATGTAAATTTGAAATATTGGAAGTTTTATTGATTTATGCTTGACTTATTAACAGAACGTCCTGGGCCACCAGAAGATAAACCAGTCATTACTGGTGTCAACAAGTTTGCCATTAAGATGACCTGGAAGGAACCAGAAGACAATGGTGGTGCTCCAATCACTGGTTACATTGTAGAGAAATGTGATGTACAAACCGGAGCATGGAGACGTGCAGCTACATCTAAAACACCCTTCTCTGCTGTCGATTGTCTGGAGGAGTTTAAAGAATACAAGTTCCGTGTTTTAGCTGAGAACATGATTGGAATCAGTGAACCAGGGCCTGAATCAGACGTAATCCTAACAAGAGAACAAGTACCTGATGTCGACTATGACAGCATGTGTAAGTTCCATAGAGGACAATGGAAGATTTTATATAAAAAAATTGATATATTCCTTTCACTATATTTTGAATACATTTTAAATTTGTTTCAAAACATTTAGCTATAAGAAAAACTTTCTACATACAACTGTTATTCAGTTTTGTTTTGTATTAGTAAAATACTTTTTATACCATCAAGGGAGATAAATGTCATCTTGTTTTTTCTTACTGGTTCTTTGATATATGATTTGGGTTTTTTTCAGATGACGCCAGCTTCAGAGGTAATAATGTTAACCCAGACCGCATTAAAGGTGACGTCCTTGGAAAATACATCATTTGTGAAGAAATTGGACGGTGAGGGTTTACACTTGTTTCATAGCATTAATTTTATACTATATAATATATATTTCTTAAATTATTTGACTTCAATAATTCATTATTTTTTTTTTAATTTCAGTTGTCTAATTTATTTTTCTGGCATTATAAACTCATTGATTAACCAAAAAAGACTGACGTATTATTCAAGAGAAACTTTCTTTTCAGCAATGTTAATATTTTTCTATATGTATTTTTAGTGGAGCATTTGGTGTTGTACACCGTGCCATTGAAAGAGCAACCAATAAGAACTGGGCTGCCAAATTTATTCGCTGTAAACCACACGAAAAGGAGATTGTGAGACATGAAATAGACATCATGAATGAACTACATCATGCTAAACTCTTACAATTACATGAAGCCTTTGATCAAGCTGGAGAAATGGTCACCATCTTAGAATTGTAAGTTTGTAAAGGAAATATATGTAGAAGCATTAAATGGGGTTAAACATTCATATTGTTTTGCTACTATTTCTGTATGACAATAACGTCAAAATAAATACAAGAAATTACCCAAAAATTATTAGACAGTAAACCAGACCACACACACCAACAACAACAAACATATTATGTAAAAATAAGATTTTTTCCTTTTAAGAAAGTGTGCTCATCAACTTTGGTTCAGCCAACAGAAATGTGGAGGACAAAATGTATGCAGCCAGTTTAGTATGCTAATTCCAACGATTTTGAAATAAACATACTTCTTATACTTTTCAGGTTGAGTGGTGGTGAATTGTTTGACCGACTAGTCCAGGAAGACTTTGATTTCACAGAACAGGACTGTATTACCTACATGAAACAGATCTGTGAGGGTGTCAGAACATGCATAGACAGAACATCCTACATCTTGACCTCAAAGTAAATGTTGCATTTAACCATGTTTAAGAATATTTTATGAAAATGTATTTTTCTTTGTTAAAATTTGATAGTTATATTTAAATAAGTTGTATCCAAAAGCAATGCCATACATTCTAATAAAAAAGCAACCAAAAGAAGTTTATTATTTTTTTTTGCTCAAAATCAAAACATGATTATATATTTTTCTCTGTTCTTTGAAGATGAAGTTTTCTGATTTTCCAATTATAATATTTCAGCCAGAAAATGTGATGTTTGTTACCAAGGACAGTAATGATTTAAAGATTATTGACTTTGGTTTGGCCCAGAAATTAGAGGAGGGAAAAACCGTCAAAGTACTATTTGGAACAGCTGAATTCTGTGCTCCAGAAATCATTAGCTTTGAACCAGTCTCCTTCTCTACTGACATGTGGGCTCTTGGTGTTATGTCATATGTTATGTAAGTATGCCATTTGTTTAGGGACTTTCTGGAATTTTCCTTGGAGTTCAGTAATTTTGTTATTTTACTTTTTACACTGACATGTGGCCACTTAGTACTATAGGTATATTACATTGACATATTGGGAACTTGGTGTTATGTTCTGTCATGTCATGTAATTATGTGTTTAATGTCATAAAAAAAAAATATATATATATAGCATGGTTGTTATTGAATAAGATAAAATCCAGTATTCATAAAGTTAAATTATCAAATACTTTTGCTTCTTATTTTTAGTATCTCTGTTCAGTGTTTATTTTATACAAACCATAACCAATCTCTTTTCTATTTTACAGTCTAAGTGGATATTCTCCTTTCGCTGGAGAGAATGATTTAGACACCTTTGCTAACATCACACTTGGTGACTTTGACTTTGAAGATGAGGTATGGAATGACATATCTGATGATGCCAAAGACTTCATCCAGAAACTAATGTTGAAGGACAAGAGCGATAGATTGACAATTGATGATGCTCTAGCTCATCCTTGGCTCAATGTAAGATCTATGTCCATTTTCTTCTTTCTATTTTTGTTTAGTTGTTGTAATTAATTCCCGTACATATAATTAGTGAGGTTCCTGATTCTTATCATTTTTAGAAAACTATTATAGTGATATCATTTAAAGCTGCTGAGATGTGAAAGTTAGATTTAAACCACCATTTTGCTTTGAACAGATTTTTTCAAATATTATTTGGAAAATTCATGGATTTACTTTTTTTTTTAATCTGTCCATTTTTTTTAATTTGACATTTTTTTCCTCATCAGGAATCTCAACTTTTGGTGTGCTTTTGCTTTGTTTTAGTTCCCATCTTATCACTGCTAATTATCTCATTCATTTGTCTTCATTCTTTTTCCTCTTTCTTTTTTCTATATTCTCTTACAATACATTTATTTATTTGAACTTTATTTTTTATCTTTTAAATATCTTATATATATTTTATTTGTTTTGACTTTTTTAAAAACTTTTTTTTCCATACCAATACTTATATTTTTACTAATCTTCATTGACCTGTATTTTAGTATTCTATCAAAGTTTAATTCATTCAATGTTAGAAAGCTCAAATTTTAAATGTTTAATTTTAAATGCAATAGATAAATGAAATATGTTTGTAATACTTAGATAAAGACACACATTTGCTGCATATGCTTTCATCATACTTTACATGTACATAGAAATAGTTCTAGACATTAATACATTGACCATGTAAAGAAGTAAATAATTAATTAGATAAAACGCTAGCATTAATATCCTGCTGCTGCTTTTTTAGCCAAGAGAACCTAAAGATGATGCCAAGACTCTCAAGCATGTGAGTATATGCTGTTATTGCGCATTTTATCAACTGTTCAAACAACTACTGTAAATTCAGAAATTATTGCATGCACTTATTATTATGATTTTGTCATTTTGGACTTTAATGCAATTTTAATTTTTGCGATATTGAGAAAAATTCTGTTTAATTCATAAACATAAGTTCAAAATGCGAGTTTAAATTACCACAATTATAACCCTCTCACATTTTTCGCAATAATAAAACGTCGCAATAATTTCTGAATTTGTAAAAATATGTATTGTTATCTCCCTTTAAATGAGTTTTTAACAAAAAGTTAATACTGATACAAACATTTATACATACAGGTATTATATATCCAAACTCATCAGTTTCTGAGTACTACCTTCTAAATGTTTTTTGTCTTTATTTTTTGAGTTCATGTTTTATAAATGCATGTTTTTAAAAGATAGAAAAACATATATTTGTTATACATCATCATGCAAAATAAATTCACAATATCTCATTACACAATAAATGTAAAATCTTTTGATTTTGACAATAGTTTTTAATTGCTCCAAAACCTGAGTGCCTGATCTGTTTTTCGCAAGAAGTGAGGTTTATTGTCTTTGTGTTTATAATATTTGTTAACTCATCACTATTAGTTATGTTTTCTAAATACAAATATCAAGAAAACAATGGTCAAACTTTATAATTCTTTACTGAATCATAGATATTGATATCGTCTAACTTTGATGTCATATCACATAATAATGTATACAGGTTTTCATTTTATCTGTTTCTTGATGAATCTTTTTAAAACTTAATGCAGGGTGCTGCCGAGAAGAAACTCACAGGCAAGAAATTGTCAACACTCCATCACAAAGACTACCATGACAAACATAGACACAAGGAAGATGACCTTGACCTATTACCCATTGGTAAACTGTCCAGAAATAGCGCCATCTTCAGGAAAGAAGGAGATGATGGTGTATTTGCCAGGAATCTTGTAATGGGTAAGCTTTATGTACATAACAAAAATTGATAATTTGCAACTTCAAAACTGTTATTAAAGTATTGTTAATAGAAATCATTCTTACTTAAATTTTCCTCACAGATTCCAAGGTTTTTTTTGTGATTTCTATAAAATTTCTGTATCAAAAACACAAAACAGAAGAAAATAATAATTTTACCAGGCTGTATGTATTTTTACATCTTTATGGCAGAATCTCTTCTTTTTAAAATCATGATTTTATATCTCTACATGTGCGTTCTGTTGTTTCCATTCGTACAAATATACATGATGCTACGATACCAGAATGCAAGTTGTTGTTCCTAAATTTTTCAAGGTTTACACCTCTTTTTAAAAAAAATGTATATTTTGAAGCATTTTATGTAATAGACTGTACTATTTTTTTTTAGAAATGCCACCCCATGCTCCTGTTGTTATGGAGCCTTTGACAGATACTGATGGATACGAAGGATCCCGTGTAGAATTAACCTGTAAGATCAGTGGGAAACCTTCGCCAAAGATCACATGGTTCCTTAACGGAGATGAGATCTTAGAAGATAAGAAATATCACATGTTATACAAAGACAATTATGCTTCATTGTTAATAAATGATCTTGAAGTAGAAGATGCTGGTAAATACCGCTGTAAGGCTGTTAATGAATTTGGAGATGTGTCAACAACAGGAAAACTCAGTGTTGATGGTAGGTTTTCACTGTAATTTTTTTTTTTTTTGGGGGGGGGGGGTTGTATTACAAAAGCTTTAAGAGTACAAGGAAGACACGAAGTATTCCATCAATCTAGAATTTCATTCAAATATCTTTATTTTCATAAATTTCATGTAGATAATTCAGAGCAGTGACTGGTGGCTCATAATGGCACTCTGCTTTTGGAGGTCAAATGAGAGAATTGCATATATTTTTCCTAGTATATCTCATTTATATTAATTCTTAGAGACATAGTGAAAAAATCCTTGCAATTTTATCCCTTTAATTAGAAATTTCGCTGTGGCTCTCTACTTCTTTCATGCAAGATACATATGATCAGTCAATACATGTACATATTGTCTTATTGTAGAAAAGAAACACAGGAGAAGAAGGAAGAAACCAGAAGATGAAGCTATTGCCAAGATGCAGTAAGTGTTTTATAACGGAATGACCATCCCAACTTGTGACAGAACTTTTATTATTTTTTAGGATAATTTGATATATATGTTTGACTTATACTGAGTTCAGAGTAATTCGAATTCGATTCGCATTAACTAATTTGAATTAGTTTAATTCGCATTCGAACATTTACGTCCTAACATCAATTCTAGTTCAAATTATAATGCACGTCAAATTCGCTTTACTGTCCAAACGTCGTTAACTTTGAATTTGTATTAACAAGAATGTATTTCTAATTCAATTGGGTAATTCGAGTTAGCCAATTCGAATCAATTCGAATTAAAAAAGAAGAGTGTGTGAACAGGATTAGTGAATTCGATTCACATTCGATTCAAATTCAATTCTAATTAAATGTCCGTGTGAACGAGGCATTAAAATGAGATTCTTTTATTGAACTTTATCAATTGGTTAAATAATGCAAAAATTCTACTATTCTCAAGGATTTGAAATTTCTTTGAAACAAACAAACAAAAATCTAGTTTATATTTGGTTGATCTATAGACTATATAGTATGTATGTTTTATTACAGATATCCCCGACATGACTATGATACCAGTTTGTTAGACAATAGTGTGCCACCATCATTCACTCTGCCACTGATTGACCAAGTCAAACGTGTAGGAGAGGCACTAGAACTCACTGTAACAGGTCAGTGTAAATATTGATAAAAAGACCTATACAAATTTATAAAGACAAATAGTTATTACATTGCATTTTTTTTCAGTTTATCTGGAATTTAAGGAAGAGGCTTTTTGTCTCTTTTTTTAGATACATTTTGTACTTTACAAAAATAATATCACATTTTGTAGATGTTTATTAATTTTGTACCTATATCATACCCAATGTTGTTTTTTCGTTTTTTTTTTATTGATATCCTTATTGTTTTTTCAGTAACGTGTCGTCCAGAACCTGATGTGACCTGGTACCACAATGGTAAAGTGATTAAATCCTCCGAGAGATATGACTTAGAGCACATGAAGGGTGTATATCGTCTCATTATACATGAGATTGCTCCTGAAGATGCAGGACAATGGCAGTGTGAGGCAGTCAATCCGTATGGAAGTTCTATGTGTTCTTGTGAAGTTAAAGTCATAGGTAAGATTGGCATTGGTAATTGATCATAATTCTTTTAACAAAAAAATTATTCATAAAGTATTTCTTTTTTTCTAAACCACAAATCACTGCAAAATTAGCAAGGTAATTGTTTCATTAAGGAGTTTTAACTGATTAGGTTGGTTTTTTTTTTTATTAAGGTAAAATCTGCCTGCCTGAAATTTCTTTCTGTTTTATTACATATATTTTTATATTGTATTTATAACTTCATTATTTCAGAAATCATCCCAGAAGGAGCTGTTCCACCTAAATTCACCAAAGGATTAGAGGATACTACTATTGTAGAGGGTAACTCTGTAAGACTAGAGGTCCAGGTCAAGGGATTCCCAGAACCAGAAATAGAGTGGTACAAAGAAAGACGACAACTGTTCTCTGGACGTCACTTCACAGTCTCAACTGAAGGTGACCTCCACGTATTAACTATCAGTGATACCTACCACCAAGACACAGGCAGATACATGTGTAGAGCTGTCAATGTTGTAGGCGCTTCTACAACTGAGGCCATTCTCCGTGTACAAAGTAAGAACATTTTATTGTAACTTTAAAGAATGAATTAACCAGTGCTTCAGTAAAATGTTTGGTTACTTACTTTGAACATTATGAAATCTCATCTGCAGGGTTCCATTTGTATACTAACTTTTACTTAATTATATTTTATTTACAGGTTTCATGGAAAGGGCTTACATAGGCTAAGCCTGTTGAATAAAATACTGTTTAAACTATGTGTTTTTGTATAGGTTGTTACGTCCTAGCCATACATATTCAATGTGATTTGATTTTATTTATACCAGTATGACGAATTGAAACCAACATTTTGATTTTAACAGTTTCTTAAAGTTATGTTAGAAATAATAAGCTGATTGTTGTAGACGCATAACATATATTGAACCTTTTTTAATGAGTTTTTGTATAAATTTATCTATTCCAGAAGCACCAAAGGAAGATGAACTAGATTCCTTCCAATCACCATCAACCTACCAGCCAATCAAACCTGTCACAGCAGAAACCACGGAAACACCAATGAGAAGGTTCAAAATAGAAACACCACCAAACTTTACAGCTAAACTGAAGGACAAGACAGTCTCTGTAGGAAATAGTGTCACATTCACCTGTACAGTAACAGGAATACCTAATCCTAAAGTCACATGGTACAGAGACGATCGTGATGTCACTAAGGAGTCACGATATCTCGTCAGGGTAGGTTATCCTCAAATTATATGTTATTGAGGTATTTGTAATGAGAGGGCCCACTTCAATTTGCCATATTTTCTTTTCTCTTAATAGTACATTTATTTAATATTTTCACACCTGAGAAATAACCTTTGTCTGCCTTTCATTTATGATATGAAAGATATAATCAAAATATAAGATTTATTCAATTGTTAATCTAATGAGTGTTTTCTTTTGTTCTTTTTAAATGAATATTTTTCCCTTTCTTTCCAGAACAAATATGGTTTGTTATCACTAGAGATCATGGATGTTACTGAGAGAGATATGGGACAGTTCACATGTAAAGCTGTTAACAGTGAAGGGGAGGCAACCTGCACGGCTTCTCTTGAAGTTGTTGGTGAGTAGATAGAAGTAAAATTAACATCTTCTTTTGACAGATTGATTTTTAGTGATTTATAGATCAAACTTTTAAAAGATGTATCCCAGTTTACAGAAAAATGCTTACTATACGAATAAATTTTAATCTGCTTATAAAAATAGAGTATTTATTTTTTTATTTTATTTTTTATGAAAAAGATGGAGTTAAACAATCAAGCACAACAAATAGTTTTGATAAAAAATATTTACAAAACAATGATAGAATTTGTGAACATAAAATGTTTGTCTTTCAGCTGCTGAAAAGGAACCATTAAGAGAACCAGTGAGTAAAAGACCCCAGTTTATTGAACCATTACATGACATCATAGTTATGGCTGGAGAGGAGGTCACATTTACTTGTAAAGCTACAGGCAATCCAAGCCCAACATTTAAATGGTAAGTTTTACCTAAAAAGTATAATCACAAAAATACTGAACTCCGAGGAAAATTTAATCAGAAAGTCCCTAATCATATGGCAAAATCAAATGACAAAACACATCAAACGAAAGGACAACAGCTTTCATATTCCTGACTTGACTGATAGTTTGGCTTATCAATAGTTTGGCCAAGATTAAATTGAATGGACATGTAATAATTCATTTAATACAAACATATTGGTCTGTTTTTGTTGTTCTAAAACTGCCAATTGGTTTACCTTTTTGTCCTGTCAGACTTTTTGTCTTCATCATAGTCTATGATGCTTATTCAGAGACATTACTGTATCATATGTTTATATCATTACTTCAATTTTTCTGATGGCACTCATATTTCACGGTGTATAGTGGAAATGTCAGACAAGCCAGTTCATGACTTAGTTAAATGTTTTGATTATATAACTTGATTTGATGTTTTTATTTTTTTTAAATTATCAATTTCAATGAATTTCTGATAGAAGGACGGGATTATAGTCTGCAATGACATAAATTTCTGGGGAAAATGTGCTATATTGCCAAAAATATATTTTCCATTTCTTGTAAATGATTTGCTTCTCTAACAGACTATTCTCTTATAACTTTACAGGCAGAAGGACGGTACAAACATAACTGACTCTCGACGTATTTACATCGGCTCTGACAGTGATGGTGTAGCTGAGTTGGTCATCAGGAGTTCACGGGTCAGTGACTCAGGACTCTATGGCATCATGGCTCAGAACTCGTATGGACATACCAGATGTTCTGCTAGTCTCAAGGTCAAAGGTCAGTACCATTTGATAATCATTCAGGTTATAAGAATTTGCTTTGCCATGGGTCCTTTGCCATGGGTCTATATCTTATTGATTTTGTTCACAAAAGTTTCACTAAAATGATACAGGTGAAATCTGTATTTGTTTTTTAGTCTTATTAGTTTGACAAAATTGAAATTATTGAATTATGTTATATATAAGTATAAAATTAATTATTTCAGCTCGATCCAGTTCCAAGTCACCACCATCAACACCAAGCTATTCTGAGGAGGAAGAATTCTCCATGGCAACAAGACTTGAACGTACCTACGACAGGAAGAAACCTGTAGATATACCAGGTGGACGCCCACCACACTTCACCTTGGCCCTTCCCAAGGTCATTGAATTAGATGAAGGTGACAGGTTACATTTGGACTGCTCTGTAGAGGGCTATCCTAAACCATTCTGTAAGTGCTTATATAGACTGCTCAGTACCAAGTTTGATTGAAATAATTATTTTTAGCAGAGATTGATGCATTGGAAAAATGTATTGTTTCATTTATCCATTTTGTTAGTTTTCAAATATTTTCAGAACTACAACTTTTCAAAATATAAGTCAGGAAGACATTCTAAAATATTTCTGGAATAAAAGTAAAATGATTAAATATTAAAAACAGTTCAAAATAATTGCTTCATTGATAATTATAATGATTTTAATAAATGTTACATGATAGACTTCATTTTCATTTTAATCTATTTCAGTAACCTGGCACAAAGGAGTACGAGATCTGAAATATGACTACCGACACAAAACAACTTCTCTCCATGGAACCTTTACCATAGAACTGCAGGAGGTTATGATGTCTGATGCTGGAGAGTACACCGCTAGAGCCTCTAATGCCCTCGGTGTTACAGAGGCTAAATGTGTAGTCAAAGTCAACAGAAAATCTAAATATAGGTAAGCTTAATGTGTTTTTCAAAATCTGTTTTGTAAAAAAAAAAATTAAAAAGTAAATGTATTTAAAAAAACTAATAAATCTTAGTCCTGTAGGATCCTGTAGACTTGTTTACAAACTCATCTTAGCTGAAAGCCTTTAAAATTGTAATACAACTTACAAGCATTTACATTATTGAACACAGGTTTTGTTTTTAAATTGGCATGGTCAAGTATTTTGATATATACAATAACATGTGAAGAAGTAACTAAACTTGATTTTTTAAATAAAAGAAACTGTATTTGTTCTTACAGAGAAGAAGTACCAACAGATGAAGCATTGAAAGCTGCTGGTGAGTTCTGAAAATTTGTCTCTCAAGTTAATTTTGTGTGCCATTTACAAAATTATTTGTTTAATAAAATGTGTGTTATCTCCCTTACACCATAGTTTCTAATTTTATTTATATTAAATATTTATTATGATATGTAACATTAATAAACAAACTCAGATCCATTGTATTTATACTAAAGTACCCTTTTTTTAAGATTATTATGTGTGATTTTAAAAGTCCTTCAATTCACTTTTCAGGAGAATACCATGATAATAAAGGATTTGGTACATATCTTTTTTATCTGCATGTTTCAATAGACTATAAACTTAGTTGTAATAGTTTAAAAAATATCACTTATCAATATAGAATAAAACTTCACATATTTGTCAGCAATGTTACAAAAAATGATCATTTCAAATAATAGAGATTCTTTCATTTCGATGTAAAATTATAAAATTTTAAAGGAAAAAACTGGGACCAACAGATAATATGTTTAATATTAGTCACAGAAAAAATATAACTATGCTGACAAGTATATAGTATAAAAACATATGACAGTCAGTAACTGTAGAAACACTGCACACATGGCAAATCTATGCACAGTAGTGACAGCAACACAGATACTTTTTTCCAGAAAGTTTTTTTTTCATATATAAAACTATATATGCTTGCTTTGGTAGGATATTTTTTAATCAAAAGATATTGTAGTAAATAATTCATAATTCTTCAAAGAAAGTTATATATAGTAAATATAGTATGCTAATATTGTCTTCAAATATTTTGAAAATGCAAATAAGATTAGTTCTTTGATATTCATATTTTTTCACCTTTTTTGTTGATCTGTGATCTCTGACCTTTGGATAATTGTTAAACAATATTGGAAGGACTCTTAATCACTATCATTTTGTGAACTGTTTCAAGATTTACCATAAATGTAAATTTTCCTCTTTGTTATCCGTGATTTTCAATAGTCAAACAATCTAAAATTTTCTAGCAAGTTTTATAAACTTTTATATCCAGAAAACTATTCTTTATTCTGTTTTAATGTTGAATAATGTAGTAAACCAACTTATTTTCGCGTATACTTTATTTCATGATTTATGATTTCTAGTCCACTTCGCAGCTATTAAATTTCGCGATTTTCTTATCTACATGTACTTGATGTAGTTTGGTAAGTAAAGATCCAAGTTATACATACTTGGCGATTTATATTCGCGTTATTTTTCTACTCGTGAATGTCGCGAAAATAAATCGCTCGCGAAAATAAGCTGGTTTACAGTAAAGAGATACATAAATTTTATGAAAAAAGATCTGAATGAAAACTTTTCCTTTACAGCACCATTCTTCATCAAACATCTGCCTGCTGCCATGGACGTGATGGAAGGCATGAATGTGCAATATGATTGTTATGTGGAAGGGGACATAACTCTTATCAAAACAAAACAATCACAGATGAAGAAAGTCACAACACAATTCACTTCTCAAGAATTTGAAGGAAAATATAAAGACATTCCAACAATGGCCATTCCACCCATGATGATGGGTGGTGCTGGTGCTTCACCAAAACAAATGACAAAATCTGATGCTAAACAATCGCCTAGATTTCTAGATGGACTTGAAGATCTGACATGTCGCACAGGTAGTATAGCTACCTTAACAGTTGTAGTCGAAGCCAATCCAGAGGCTCACATTACGTGGTTTAAAGATGGCAAAAGACTAATTAATTCAGGTGGGTATTCTTTATTTTATTGTATCTCATAAATATACCTTTGCAATTTGAAAACATACTGTATTCATAGAATGCCTTTGATATATATTCACAAACATAACAAAATAGTAATAAATTCTGCTAGTTCTATGGAAAATTTTGACTAATTATTACTCTTGTAAGGAGGAAAGGTCACCAATACACCAATCCTTATTCCTACTGTCTTCAACATCAAAGTAAATTTAGAATGTCAAGGAATATTTTTTTCTCCAGTATATGACCTGAAATAGAAAGCATAATTATTTATAATACCGGTACTCAGAAAGACACTCAGTTAACATCAAATTTCAAGATTAATGTAATATGTACATACTATTAACTATTAAATAATTTATTTCAGACCACATAGAGATTTTCTATGAAGATGGCGAATATGTTGTAGAAATCTACGATACAGAAATCTCTGATAAAGGGCTTTATAAATGTGTGGCAAAGAATGAACACGGATCTGCTGAGACACAGTGTAAACTTACACTAAGAGGTAACAGCTCTAAACCTTTACTAATCACATAATGATCCTAAAATTATGGATTACCCAATGATTGATATGTATTTGAAGAATTGCTGTTTTTGAGGTTTGACAATAATGATATTGGTTTACTGATGATTTCAGCAAGGGGATGTAAAACTGATATCTGCTGATATCAAACCCCCAACTCATTTCAAGAAATACCCCAGGTGCAAACTGATTACTGTTGTCTTCATTCTTATTGGTTCCAACTATCAGTTGTAGAGGTTTGGTTTTAAATGGAGTAGACTTTACACACAATGATATTATCCAACTGAATTCATACTAGTTCTAAAGAATGTTGAAAATATTGATTCTATTCTTTAAAAGCTTGATTCAATTTACTTAACTAGATAATAGATTTTCAATATTATTTTATCATAGTTTCTTTGTTTAACATTATAACATTAGCTGCAGTAAAATTACATAATATGCATGGTTGTTATTATTATTTGTAATTTTAAACAGTCAATTTCATTTATAAATGCGTCACAAAAGCTTAACTTGAGTATATGTGAGTAGCTGTCTTCAAATTGCCATAAATATTTCATATAAAATCAATGTTTTTCTAAAAACATTAATAGGATATTAGTTGTATCAAAAATAGCAATAGAATACTTGTCAGGGATATGTAGATATGGGAACTTATATGTTTATGGCAAATTTTTAGAAGGCTACTGTATTAGAACTCAACTCACTATTGTTTAATTTATTACTTGCTTAGTACATACTCATGTAGAATCATAGTACTTAATATTAAAAATATTTTTATCAATATACTACTAACAAGCTTATATACATATATGTAGTTTCAATTAATAAACACCTTATTTTTGGTTAATAGTTGCATGAAGTAGAGATTTTGTTTTTATTTTTAGCACCAGAAGATTTAGAAGACGATGATTTTCATTATGGTATGCTGCTTAACTTACAATCTTTATATAAAAACCTAAGGTGGTACCCAACACCTTAACTAAAATTAATTTGGCTCATTTAATTTTCTTAAAATTTTGACAAAGTATTTACTTTGACCCTTTGACAAAAATATAAAAATTTCAAAAAATTTGAACCAATCGTTTAATCAGAAAAATTACACTGGTTATATAGCAGTTTGACAAACACTTATTTTGATCATTGAAAAGCTTAATATTTCCTTAACAACGGAACGTAATTAAAACGTTTTGCTGATTTTACAGAGTTATCTCCCTGTAGTGTTAGGTACCACCTTAATAACAATAGTGCATACTCAAATCTTTTAGTTTCATTATTGTGACATAACTTACATATTATCACAAAAAATGTTAAGACATATTCTAGACGATATTTTGTATTTTAGGTCTAAAGTTTAAAGGTTTGGTCCCTGTACACACTTTAACTATATATAAACTAAAAAATAAACCTAAAACGATTTTCACAAATTGGAAATCTTTGAAAAGAAATCTTCACAAAATCAATTTGAAAGACAAAATCTAGAAGTTTTTAACCCCAACATTGATTTATTGATTTGTTGGTGTGTTTAACACCACTTTTAGACTAGTGACTATTTTTTATGGCAAGTTTTCATTGATAAAGGAGACTTTTAGCCCTAGTGGCTATTTTTTATGGCAAGTTTTCATTGGTAAAGGAGAAGAGAACCACTGATCTTTGATGGGTAAACTGGCATTCCTAGTCAATAAAGATTGGAGTTGAACACACTTCCCCTATGCTTGGTTCATACTGACAACTAGTGATACATTAGTTGCACTACTTAGACCACTTAGCCACTGAGGCCACATTTCACGGGAAGAAAACTTATGTTTGTATCATATGTTCTTGAAACAAATTGTTTTCATTGTAAAAGATTGGAATCCAATTTATTCAAATATTAATAACTTATATAGTTTGCCAGTGTCATAAGATATCTGTTTCCTTTAATTTCAGAAAAATCAGAACTACTGGCTTTACCTACAGATAAACCTGGAAAACACAAGTAAGTTACTGGTCTACTTTTTTATCTGCAAGCTCTCAGTGCTCATTAAAAAAATATTTAAACTTTTATTTGAAATTAAAACAACAGAGGTTCATAGGCTTGCATTTGCTTAGGGGAGAGAATAATTTCCAAAACTGAAACACATTAAACCTTAGCAAGCTGTAAACACAGAACAATCATTATAATTGCAACTAATATTTGTTAGAAGAGAGTTTTATATAGGTAGGAAATGTGCCATAAAGTGTGAAAGATATGTATAATAATATTAGAATGATATAATAATATTCTATAAACATGATGATATTATTACATTGTAATCATATTATATTTTTCCAGGAAATTTGCACCAAAGTTTGTTGTTGAATTAGAATCTGTTGTTGAGGTTTACCCGACAGACGACATACAATTTGTTTGTGTTATTGACGACACACTTGACAAAGTTTGGTGGGAAAAAGATGGCAAAGAGGTTAGTTAAGTTGTCATTTCATGTCAATGAGTAAAGATACATATCAATTATCTCCCTTTGGAAGAAAAACAATATTTGTTTCACAGTACATGTATAAAAAATTCTTAGACAAGAAAATTTAGAATTTTTATTGAAAAAAATTATAAACTACAATCTGTTATGAACATTAACAACAAAAATATATTAAAATTATGAGTACTCTTTTTATTTTACTTTGAAGATAACTAATTTTATGTTTAAATTTCCTGTGTGAAATAACAGTTTTGAATTTCGACCTTAATTGAAATCATTCACATAATGCATCTGAATTTTATATTTCAGCTTCCCAGTTCTACCAATTCTACTGTCAAACAAGAGGCTGACGGAACACAACAATTAGAGATCAGAAACATTGACCCTAAAGACCAAGGCCTATACACTTGTAAAGCTAAGACAAAATCTGGGGAAATTCTTAGAACTGATGCTAAACTTGTTGTTAAAGGTAAGTCTTAGTTTGATTGGGAAATTCTGAAAATTGTGAAAAAAGAGGGGCGAAAGATACCAGAGGGACATTCAAACTCCCAAATTGAAAAAATCAACTTACAAGGCCATGGCTTAAATAACAAAAAAGGACAAATAGACAAATAATAGTACACCTGACACAACATAGAAAAACTAAGCAACACAAACCCCACCAAGAACTGGGGGTAACATCAGGTGCTCTAGAAGGGTAAGCAGATTCTGCTTCACATGTGGCACCCGTCGGATTGCTCATGTTATTACAAACCCAGTAAATAGTCTAATTGGATAGGATATAACAATGAGATACAAGGGTTCTCGGATTGATATGGTAGGACCGTTATATTCAAATATTGCCGTACTTATATAATTAAGGACTATGACTACCAATGAGGATCTAAAATTTCAAAAGTTGTGCCAAATACGGCTAAGTAATCTATGCCTGGGATAAGAATTGTTTGGCTTTATAAATATTTTGATATGAGCGTCACTGAAGAGTCTTATGTAGATGAAACCGTGTCTGCGTACTAAGTTATAATCCTGGTACTTTTGATAACTATTCACACAGATTAGCAGACATACACAATACTGTAAACCAACTAATTCTCGTTGATACTTCATTTTGTGTTCCAGTTCACATCAATATGATTTATTCATTTTTGTGATGTATTTATATTATTTAAAATACTCACTGTAATATATATATTGTTTCCCTACTGATGAGTAGCATAAATGAATAGCTTGTTATAATAAGTTGGTTTAAAGTAATTTCCAAAACTAGTACTGTGGATTATAGCTTGTTTCAATGATCATTTCTACATCATACAAATTCTGAATCTAACATTGTTTTTTCTCATGCTATGTGTCCTTTTAGTAAATATTTTTGATTCCACATGCAGATTATATAAAAAAAAAATATTTTAAGTACAACAAATGTAATAGTCATTACCTAACAGAAGTTTATATTTATTTCAGATAAATCAAAGGCTGACACTTCAAGCAGGTATGTTTTAGTGTAGATGGAATATTAGATGTTGACTATATATCTTTCTGTGCTTTTTGTTTTTTTCTAGAATCAATGTTTTTGCTATGAATTATCAATTCTTTTCTTGTGGTAAATATAAATAACAAGTTACTTGATTGGGCCTGATACAAGAATTATTTTTCTTTTTTGACATGTTTATGTATTACAGTAATTTGTAGTAACCAATGAGTTAAAGACATTTGTATGATAACTAATTGGATGGGGACTGCAACACATTAGAAATCAGTAACATTACTGTATTCAAACACAAGCTTATGTTTACAATCAAATTGAAAATTGAAATTGATCAGTTTCCTTTTGTTTTATTAGTGATTCTGCTAAACCAAAGTTTACAAGACAATTAAAGGACATTTTCTGTAAAGATGGGGACAATGTGACATTGGAATGTGAAATTCAAGGTCAGCCCCGCCCACAGATCACATGGTACAGAGAAAGCAAGGAAATTCTGGACAGCCAGGTAAGAACTAAAACTAAAAAGGACAATTTGATATCGAATTATCGATGACAGTGTTTTCATTATGATTTTTATTTTGCGTTCTTTGAATATAAAAACAAAATTGCTTTGTATGTTTCATAACATGGTTGCTTCTATAAATGGAGAGAAAAAAATTGTAGTAGAATATGTACAAGATTGCAAAGGCCTTAGACAAATTTGACCTTAGTTGATTTTGCCTTTTTGCTTTGATGCTCCTATATCTCTTCTTTTTATGCCCCACCTACGATAGTAGAGGGGCATTATGTTTTCTGGTCTGTGCGTCCGTTCGTTCATTCGTCCGTTCGTTCGTTCGTTCGTCCGTCTGTCCCGCTTCAGGTTAAAGTTTTTGGTCGAGGTAGTTTTTGATGAAGTTGAAGTCCAATCGACTTCAAACTTGGTACACATGTTCCCTATGATATGATCTTTCTAATTTTAATGCCAAATTAGAGATTTTACCCCAATTTCACGGTCCACTGAACATAGAAAATGATAGTGCGAGTGGGGCATTCGTGTACTGAGGACACATTCTTGTTTTATTTTTTCTTAACAATCTTTTAATCTTTTTATTTTTAATTGTACCTGAATGCTGATTTTTTTTCAAGAAAAAGAAGACTGTATTATTGTCTCAAAAGGACAATAAAGATTCAATGGACTTAAAGTCATTATTTTATATAATAAATGCATTGTTTAAATTTAATTTTGTATTTTAGGATTTTCAGATAAGTGCTATTGGAGACAAATGTAAATTAATAATAATGGAAGTTTTCCCTGAAGATGATGGAAAATACTCTTGTAAAGCCGTCAGTGAGAAAGGGGAGGCAACTACCTCATGTCAACTACTTGTTGAAGGTAAATATTGGTGTCCATCTTCATATCCATGAATAATTAACATATTCATGAATTGATTTTACATAATTAACATATTCATGAATTGATTTTATATAATTAACATATTCATGAATTGATTTTATATAATTAACATATTCATTCCTATAATTAACCCATTCATGAACATTTTCATGCATATTTTCGTCTTAATTTCATCTATTATTAACATAAAACACCACAGTTTATTAAAAAATTATCGTTAAGTATGGTACCATCAGAGAATAATCATAAATGTTTACACTGTTCATCATCATATATTAACCAATCATTGTTCTTCCTTCTGACAGACCCCGCCTCTTTTTACCTTGACTCAGCCTCTGTATCATCCATTGGATCAAGTGTTAGTCGTGGTAAGATTCATGTTGCCATTGTGTTTCCATAGTTGTACTGTCATAGAAACCATAATTTAATGTTGTCATAGATAAACCTAATGAAAGCTGAACTACCATTTTCTTTTATTTTCTTAAATAGTTTTAATAAATTCTCTTTTTATATGTTATCAAAGACAAATATAATATGCGAGATACTTGTCTGTCTAAGGACAACTCAAATATGTTTTAATCAATCATAATTAATTTTTACGTCACTTTTTGTTTCCATGTAGACAAAATCACTTATGATTTTGACAGTTGTCAAATTTGTAGTTAGTAAGTTAAAAGAATAAAATTCAAAATATTCCTAGAACATATTAGTTCTTTATAGAACATTTTGTGATACCAGAAATGAAATAAGGAAGAGGAAAAAAAATCTGAAATTAAGAAATGCTCTATAAGAACTTTAAATTCAGAAATTATTGCAATGTTTTTATTATTGTTAAAAATGCTACAGGGTTATAATCATAAAAGATAAAAGTCGCATTTTGATTTTTTTTAATATGAATTAGACAGGATTTTTCTTTATATCGCAAAAATTGTTATCACATTTTAGTCCAAAATGACAAAATCGCAATAATAAATACATTGCATACAATATTTTCTGAATTTTCAGTATCTAGTTATTTGCAAGTTGAATATTGCAGCTAATTTATCTTCAAATAAACCAATAATTACTTGTTAATTTGTTAAAAATGAGTTCAGCTTTCATTTCATTAGAACTTAGAGCCTAGGTACTGCAGTTAAAGGGAAATAACTCTGATCACCTTGAATGTGATACTAAAGGGAGATTACTTTGTAAGTCACTAAAGTGAATTAATCACACAAATAAAACCTTAAGTGGAGTGGATATTTATTTCCTAATTAATAAAAGTTTTGAAATGGATGGCCTAGTTCTCTCAATTAATTACAATTTAATGCTGGTGTGGTCTGGAAATTGGCCAACTTTAATTGAAATCCTGCCATCTTATCTTTTAATTATCAGATTGATTTTTATATGATATGTAAAGAGCTTGATAGTTTTTATGTAAATTGAAGTGTGATACCTGCACAGCTGTGAATCAGTTAGGCTTTTGTCACCAATGTTAAAATCAATTCAATTAGCATGTATTTGAGATTAGTGAATAGAAATTTAGATGGGGTATATAAAAATGTAAATTGTGCATTGATTACTATTGCAGTCTACAAATTGATCCACTTATAACTAATGTCTTTTCCTTGGTTAAGGATATCTTAAATACTTATTGCTTTGGGAAGCTTTGTATGATAGTGTCTGTCTAGTTTGATAATAAAACTAACACTTTACACGAGACTTTACAACACCAGCACTTGTTTCTGAAAAATAATTGTCTATGCACCTTACTTTAAGGTGATATATTAAATTATATATATATATGTATTTTCTTTTCAAGAGACGAGTGCCTGATCTTTACCAACAATATTTTATCTGCTACCATTGATCATATAAAGACTTTAAATTGTCTGTACTGTTAGAAAAGTATGCTTGTATACATGCCAAATTAAAACTTATATTGATCTTTACATTGGTATGCCAAGCTGACCCGTTTGTCAATAAACAATATGAAAATTAAATTTCAAAATAGTTTTCAATGAAGTAACATAAAAGATAGGTTACTGATATAACTCCAGTACAAACTGAGAGATCAGCCGTAAGACATATTTTATTAATTCAGACTCTTGATAACTAAACAGGTTAATATCCATGATTTTGACACCGCTATCTCAAATCAAATAGTCCTTCCTTAGCAATAGAGTCACGATTTGATAGAAGGCTGGTATTTAAAGTTTGAAAACTTGTAGTAAATTAAATTAAACAATTAGGGTCATACAAATTGTGGCTGAAGAAGTGCTACCTAGAAACACAGACTTGAACATATATGTTGTTGTTTTAGTAAATGGTTGTAATGATATATGATGTTGAGAACTAAGTGATCTAGGCAGCATGTCAACATCAGTCTTGGGTATAATCATTTCCTCCACACCTTTTGTTATTGAATAGTGAGGCAGAACTTTTCTGGAGATCAAAGTAAAGAATACCGTTTCTACTGTGTACTATATTTATTTTTCAATTCACCTTCATGACCAAGAAATTTGGGCTTTCTAAATTAAAAAAAACAAACATAAGTGAAAATCTTTGAAAAAGTTTTTCAGGATTAGAGATAATTTCTTAATTACGGCTTATGTAAAACTCTATTTCATTACTTTTTAAGTTCAAGATTTTCTTGTGGTTTTATATATTTGTATACAAATTTTGAAGCAAGACGTTGTGCATAATCAGGTCACCTTGAACGTTCATTATAATTACTTGCTTGTACATCTGTCATTATCAATTATAAATTGTGCAAAGTTTGTATAAATATAAGAATAATTAATTATTCATTTTTGTCACATTTGAAACATAGGCTATAGGCTTAGGCTATTTTTACTAAAAACATAGACAGGTTTATGCCAAAGTTGTGACCCAGTGAACCTTTATGCTATAAAAAAGCATTAAGAGAAAGAAAATATGTTGATTACTTTACAAATAAGAACTTAAGTCCTCCTTTATGACTCATTTTTTCAAAAAAGAATTCCTAAATTTAAAAATCCAATTTCAAAGTGCTCACAAGATAACAGACCTTTTCATAAGCACAACAAGCCCATTGTTTTTACACTATTAAAATTCTAAGTGACAAGTTTATCAGTTAGAGACAGGAGGAGCCATCTACGCCATTGTAAACAAAGATACCACATAAATATAAACATAAATAAACAAATTAAGGAAATGATTTGTTGATAGGTGTAGGAGTTAATTCTCCATTTAATTGATGTCACAGATAACATTTTCACAAATAATTAACCATAGATACATGTTTTTAAATTACCATTAAATGTATTAGTCATTAATGAATAGTAGGGCAAGGAGCTTTGTATACAAATTGTCACTGATTTCTTGCATAAATGTTAAATGCAAAAGTTGACAAAGAATAGTTTTTTAAAGGGTGAATTTCCATTAAATTTTGTATAAAATTCTGAAATACTTCCAATTACCGATACTCCACCTTAAAGTAAATAGTCCAAGCTGTCTTGTGGTTTTCTTTACTAAAAGTTAGAGAATGGCTCTACATGAGGTTCTTTCTATAAATTGTCATGAAAATTAAGAAACTGTCCTTATCATAAAGAGAATTTAATATACTATATTTTCTTCAAAAGCCAGTTTTATTGAGAAAAGGCATTGATTTGGATCTTGGTGCAAGCCCCAAGAAATAACTTTGGGTGGAAGCTCGGGTGGAAGGGATTAAATAGATTAAAATAATGGTTCAAATTCACTTTATAGTCATTGTTGATTCTCCTCTTTATTGATGATTATTGAATTCAAACAGGGGTTTTCTCACCTTGGTACAGGTATGAGGACATTCTTGTAGGATGGTATCATGTGTATTGTCTGGGGCTCATCAAAGGATTACCTAATACATTATAACACCTTGTACATTGTCTGAGGTACATCAAAGGGATTACCTAACATAGTGTAATCCTAGTGTATTAACCCATCATTTATAAGTACATATACTACACCTGTATGTGTTCTAGGTACAAATTACAGGTGACTTTATGACACCTATCAGACAAGGTACTATAACATGTTATTAAGTAGAGTCCGAGGGTGTGTTAAGGACTTACTGGTCATCTACACGGTACTTCAGACAAATCTTATGTAGGGGATAAACTTTGGTGCAAATATATCATAAATTTAAGTTATTGTATAATTTAACCAAAATGTCTTTGGAGAGACTTCTTCAAGGGTGCAATATAAGTTATAAAATAATAAATTTGACTTGTGGTGTTTTGTGAACTGTTGTTAAGTCTGTTGATCTTCTTTTTTTTTGTCTTTTTTTGCCTTGGCATTGTCAGTTTTATTTTACTTATGAGTTTGTCCCTTTGGTATCTTTCGCCTCTCTTTTAAAAAAAAGTGTGAAAATTGAAAAATATGGGAAAATGTGGTAGAATGAAAAACAAAAACACATAAAAAATATGATATTTTATAACATGGTAGGATGTGGTCATCTTGCACTGACATTTTAAGACCTTTTATCTCTTAAGGATTTCTCTTGGTTAGGTCATAAAGAAATTAGAACACACAAACTATTTAGAAGATCAAGAACAAGTCATAGGTGTCAAACTTGTGGCTTATGCAGCCACAGGAATTAATAACCTTTAATATATTGAGTGCCTTCGTAAAATGGCTTTTTATCAGAAATTTTATTGTTGCTTACATTTATAATTGCTGGTGGTTTTCTATTCTTATCTATAAAGAATCACACACCCCTGGATACACTCCTTGGGATCAAAGCAAATAAAACAACTAATTTCACCAAATTTGTAAAGCTTTTGTGAGAAGTAAATTGAAGGTAAAAATACTTCAATTTAAAATATAAATAGGCTTTGACCACAACTGAGGTTTTGTACAAACTAAAGACAGAGTTCTGTTAAACAAGGTTATCAAATTTTATTTATGGAGATTATAAAAAACTTAATAATTAGTAATATTTTTAAGCAAGTTTATTCTGGGACATTTTATATCAGTCTACTATTCCCATGACTATTGTTGTGAAAAATTATCTGTAAAAGTTTGAACTTGGAGGAAATTGTGAAGTGTTCTTAAAAATCATATCTACACTGTTATTTGGAAAATGACTCAAAAATCCATAAATAGGATAAATTTTATGTCATAAAAATTTAAAAGCATATGGACAATAAATTGAAGATTTATATCTTAAAAGTAAAAATTTAAGAATTATGTGTTATAATTCAAATCGAGCTGACAAGCTATAAAATAAATGTAAATACCATTTTAAAGCAAATGTTTGAGTTTTATTCAGAAGCAGACAATAAATATTCGCATTTTTAAATAGTTTAAATTTTTCTCACTTTGAATTGCAATTTATGTGCATTCTTCTCAGATAAATATCAACAAGGTATATTTTAAATTCCATTAAATTCTATTTTAAAGTTTAAAACCTATGGTTTGTTGGTATAAATATATGGTTTAACGGATTATGATATATAGGGTGTCATGTTTTGTAAAGATTGATTGATGGCTTGTCCAGGATGTACCCACATTTAAGGCAACAATATAATGCATATAATGTTTGTACTTTTGAAAGTAGGGGAGGGGAGGAGGGAACTACAGTTTTACACCTAATATTCTCCTTCATTTCATTTATGAAGCAAACTTCTCTTGTTGACGGTTGTCTCATTGGCAATCATACCACATCTTCTTTTTTATATTCACTTAAGAAACTGGCATTGTCACTTTAATTTCGACTTTTGTATTCCCCTCTCAGGTGTCTTTCACCGCTTTTTTAAACATTATCACAAAATTCAGAAGTTTTAAATAATATTAGTTGGGCAATACCCAATTTGTTATATTAGGTTCTAAATATAAGACAATTTTCTGTTACTTCTTTCATAATTATGAATCAGAGTTTCATTGTAATGGTATTTTTAAAATATGCTTTAAATGTAGATCGAAATTTCTTTATATTATTTCTTTTGAAACCATTTGGACTTTAAACGAGTTTCTATTTAAGAAATAATGAATCATCATTGAATTGATAAGATAGTATCATCAATGTCTACTTAATAAAAATTACTCACACAATTATGATTAGAAAATATATTAGTACAGTTTTCAATATACACATTCAGAGGTATTGCATGGGATACAAAATTACTAATGTGATTTAAATCAAGTTACAATAACAGATTGAGAAAAAAATATTAACTAGTTGTCTAGGTATTCAGATTTTATTTTATTTTGATGCATTTAAACAATATTATTATTTACTATCCAATATAAATTTTTTCTGCAATCAGGTTTTGTTTATGACTTCTGGTATTTAAAAAAATAAGTTTAAGGAATCTGTACGACAATTGATAAAATTATCTCTGAAATAAACCAAGTTACTTCAATTACCTTTGGAAAAACTTTGGAAATTTAACATAGATTTTTAGTATTTGAGGGGTGATTATAGTTTTGTAGATTTTGAAGGTATTGGTGAACCATGGAAAAAGTAAAAATAAAAAATATACCCAAACTTGAGGTCATTACAAAATGGAAAAATCAAAAGCTCAAACTAATGGATAACAACTGTCATATTCTTGACTTGATACAGGAATTTGGTATAACAACATTTTCATTCATGAATACACAGCACTATTTTTGAATGGAATGTATCATAACTTTTTTTCAATATTAATCACCAGCATTATACTACAGATATCTTCCAAAAAGAATGGAAACCTTCATCTCTGGGAAACCTTAAAGGACATTTTCACATCCAAAATGTAAAAAACAGAGACATATATATGTCTCTGGTAAAAACACTTTCACTTGTTCATATTGAAACTGATATAAATCTGTAAAGATAATCTCTTCCTGGCTTTAAATGGTTTTCTCATCATTGTTTAAACTGACCTTGTAAGGTCTATAAAATCCCATTTGCAGGAAGCAATAATTCAAAATTTCAAAAATATTTAAGATTTTTTTCCTCCTAAAAATAAATTATGATTCAGTGTATTCTGGTATAGAATTACCATTGAAACTGCAACCTGGACTCTTTGTTGGTTAATTATTGTAGATTTTGAATTTGA